>CM032809.1:5948620-6388620 GCA_019155185.1 Beaufortia kweichowensis
TATAAATTTACTCAAGAATGTTCCTGTGCGCTGCAATGACAATCACGGCTAGCTAATTTGTCTCCTAATATTTGCAAGTCGCTTTGGATAAAAGCGTCAGCTAAATGCCTAAATGTAAAATGTCATGAAAGCATTTTGAGTTGCTTTAGATACAGAAAGCATGCGCTAAATATAATACAATATATAATTTTTTACTTTTTATACTAGATATAAATAGATATTAGGGGTGGGAGAAAAAAATCGATGCATCGGGATTCTTTCTCTAACGATTCTGAATCGATTCTCAAAGATTCAGAATCGATTCTATGTCAGAACTTGTTCATCCTGAATATAACTTTGTTAAAATAAAAGCAATAAAATTAAACTTCAAGATGGGAATACAGTCAAAGAGATTCTAACTATAAACAAAAAGCATAAAAACTCTTTATTTATTTAAAATGCAAATTTATCATATTTGCAAAAATTATATGAAGAATTGTTTTGGAATCGGATCATGAGTCCCAGAATCGGAATCGTGTGTACTACCTAAAGATTCCCACCCCTAATAGATATATTATACATATAAATACATATATTGTCTAACATTGCTAAAACCCGGTTACTCATTATAGCACGTCTCATGTTATTGCCGCCACATGTTTTTTCATTTCATTTCAATCTCGTAAGTCACTTTGGATAAAAACGTACGCTGTATGCCTTAATGTAAATTTAACAACCGTGTTCAGCAATGAATATTTCACTGCGCTGCACTGTATTATTTTTATTAGTGGTGTTTGTTAAGGCACGCATCATTACTACTCAGTGTCTTTTATTTGAACAACCCATAATACAATACAATACCACAGTACCACACAGCACCATATTGTATCTAGTCGTATCTACAATTTTAGCAGTTGGACCACCAAGCAACTACTCAGAACAACCTAGCAACTGCATAGCAACACCCTGGAAACCACTAAAACCCCATTAGTGTGTAACTTTTCACAGACTAGCACCACTCACTTTTCTCCAGACAAAGTAAAAATCTAGGTTACATTACAATGGTTGTTAGCTGATATTGTGATGTCACTTCCTTGTTACGTTTTTCTACAATAAACCAGACTTGGCTTGACCTGTATCTATGTCAATTAGAAACACTGGACAGTTTTACATAAACTTTGGGTTGGCACACTAACAGACTGAGTCATTCATTTAGGTCAAATGCCCAGCAGCAACCCTGCAAAAGCCCAACCTGTGATTTTTTAACTTGGAGCCCATGAAATATGGATAGTGAACAAAAAAGGGTTTGACGTTAGTGAGCAGCGCACAGCAGCAGCGCATGTTTTATTTAGGAGTTTACTATGGCACTCCGAGGAATTGCAAAAAAAACTAGCTTTACTTTTCTAAAAGAATAGAATAGTGTTGAAGGAAAAGAAAGGAAGAGAGCTGATGCTGAGCAGTTGAAGCAGAACAGGATTCATAAATGAATTGTCCATTTGTTGTCTGAGATTCCTACAGCACTGTGTTTGATAAGATTCAGCCTCTCGTTGGGTTTTTAAAGATTTAAGGAACCACCAAGAAACATTTGTGATGATAACATGTCTACATTTAGTGAACTGAACAGCATTATGGGAGATATTTTGGACCTCTGGTCAGCCAACAGTGACTGCGTTTCTGTTTTGATTTTCAAGAGTTGTCAAAGATTTTGCTGCACCCAACAAAGCAATTTTTGAGTCTGGTGTTTAGTTTAAGTTCAACAGAAATCGACATTTGTGACGTTGTTACTTGCTTTAAACTATACCAGAGCGATATATGAAAGCTATTATTTCTCAAAAACAGTAAAGCTGGATCCAACACATTAAGGTTTGAAAGGTTTATGATGCTATAAAAACCCTTTCTGGCTCACACGATCTATAATGGGCGCATAACTTGCAGATAATGAAATATTCACTACTAACAGCTAATTGATCGACAAAGTCGGTCCACTTTTGGAGCAAACCACTTCCAAGAGTTTCTGGCAAAGACCTTTCAAGCTACATGCCAAATCCTCCATTATTCAATGGCACAGAGTGGCCCATACAACATCTATATCAACCTCCATGTACACGAGAGCCAAGATTAAATAGCAACATCATTATCACATTATAAAGCTTCAGTATAATTTCAGCTTCTTTTTAAAGATTTTTTTGGCCGTGTCTTCCTTGTTGATAGTTTTTGTCTTCCTCTCTCACTCTTCGCTGAGACCTCTCACTAATACCATTCTGGGGCATCATGGGACGTGAGTCACAAGCTGTATGTGTGAGAGCCGCTTGTGGATCAGTTGTTACATAAATCTGAGGGCAGATGGTACCCGCAAACCGATCACGGTAACACCCACAGCGAAATGTGAGAGGTGCTGTATACGTGCGTGTTTGTGCACAATTTGAATTCCTCTGTGTTTAATGCCTCAACATCATATCTGACATGGTTTAATGATGATTACCTGCGTTGTTTCAACTTACATCTCAGTGATTTCCAACAAAACCGCTGGCCGCTTTGTGTTTCCCGTCTCGAGCAAATGCAAAAAGACAGGTCACGTTTTTCTAAATATTCCTCAGAGGTCCAAAACTAAACAATTAATGACACAATCTCTGTCTAGCTTGTCTGTTTCAATACTCAATACTTTTGTCATTTATACATATATCCGGGCTCGCTTTACAAAAATGTGTTGTAGTCCTTACTCCGCGATAGTCTAGGAAGCGTCCGTGTGTAAACAGCCGTTGGGATTTGACTGTTCTTCTCATTCCTGTAGTTGACGTCAAAGAGGAAGACGACGTCTGCTGAAGCACGTCGACAGCAGTCTGGTTCTGGCACATGCCCGGCTGGGAGGAGATGAGAGGCTGACAAGCTCCAAGATATACTGCTTGGATCTCAACAATATACTAGAATTATACAAGCGCAGGAGGAAACGCCCAAGCAAACATCTTTAAATCATAGAAAGGGAGTCTATTTATACTTTTGCTGGCCTAATTTTAAGACTGTGACGCTTACTATAATGACATGGAGTATCATCAAGCCATATGATTCTGTCAGTCTAACAAAACAAGGAATGACAAACACAGTCCAAATTTATTTATTTTAGTCTAAAAACTGTTAATCTAATTTACAGAATGCCACATGAAATTCACATGTGATCACATGTGTAATATATGGTTTGGGGACACTTTTGTGTAAATCCAATGAAAAAAAATTGTGTGATCACATGTGAAATGTGGTAATATGTCACCACATGTCATCACAATCTTTCACGTGTGATCCCACATGTAAAAGTGTTTTTGTACATGAGAAAATCATGTTGTCCTCATGTGAGCTGTAACTCTTTGTACTGCATTTGTCTGTGCTTGTGCAAAATATGTGAGCGGGTTTTTTAAAAGTCTGAGTGATCGTGTCCCCATATGAGTAGGGATTCTCTTACCAATTAAATAAAGTTTTCCAAAGTAAAAATACAGCCTACAAAAAGCCACTACCAGTCAAAAGTTTAGGGTCATTCGACTAAAATGTTTCTAAAAATTATGAACCTTTTGATCTGAAGGCACATGCTTATTTTGTGTCTAATTTTGCCAACATATTGATTTTACAAAGCAATTTTTTTTATGGATTTGAGATGGAAACTCTTTGAATAGTGACTTTCTGAGAACATTTCTGCAACATCCATGTTGTTTCACAAACTATTCTTCAGAAACAGATGGACTCTATCAACAAAACGGCCATCCCAATTGAAAATACACTGAAAAGCACAGCAGTTTTGACACTTAAACAGATGTTACTCGTTTTATATCGAGAACCAGAATGCCGGAAACGGTTTTATGGCATTAATTCAATCTTATATAGCATAAGCAATTTTTTACCTTAATTTATCAGCTACTCATTAAATAGTATGACAAGTAAATATTAAAGTTAAATTTTATTGCTTAGAGATTACACTTGAATGTTTTAATGTATGTTTAATTGACGTATCCACTTTGTCTCAAGCATCTCTTAAGATTGTACAGACAATTAAAAATGGGCTCATTATTAACATAATGATTATATAAGATCATACAGATATACAAACAAAAGCAGTCAATAGCACAATCTAATCTAATTGCTGTCAAGGAAACATTCAAAATATTAAAGTGAACTCCCTTGATGTCTTCACGATATCTGGTTCTGTCAGGGGAAGTTTTACTGTAAATGTCTAATTGCTATCTGCAATAGTCTTAACCCAATCTAATGACTTTTATTAAGATGTAATGGGCATCATTACCTTCGTGAGAGCAAGGAACGGGGCTAGTTTAAGATTATTACAACTTGGCAAACAGCATCTGGTCGACAATAAGACCTGCCTATTAGTTGCATAATAATCCAAAGCAGCGCTCCCCAACTTTATCGTTTCCCTCCGATACGAAAGATGACTATCGCACGAGGACACAATTTCATCGGGGAGCTTAGGGAGAAAAGAATGTCTCTGCTCAAAATAATCATTCTCTCATAGTCTGGGTGACATTCAATTTGATTCAAAGCACTCGAGTCATGTTAATATCTCGGCACGTTGCAGGCACTGATGTAAGCCACTTCATAACAGAGGAGCCATTCAAAGGAACTGAATGCCAAGTGATGATTCGACAACCACAAAGGAAACTCGGCACTATTTAATTACACAGATTGGAATACCAGAACGCCTGTGAAAACTCACATCCTAACACATTTCAATGACTCTTGAGGTCATAAGTTTACTCTGGGGTGGTTTGCGTGTTGGCACGTTACCGTTTCGTGTCTATAATTTTTAGCGTGTGATGTAACAGTGATCTACGTCGCTCGTTTTTGGCATACACAACCGTCTGAACCTTTCATTAAATATAATTACACAATCCATCAACCAGACGCCATTTCTACGCCATCTCTCATTCTCATCAAACGCTTCCCTTAATTGAAAAATAAAGGTAGCGTCTTGGTGTTGACGGAGCTGTCTAATATGTTTCCGTCACGTTATGTTCTTATGAAACGAATCAGGCTTTCGTAAAGTAAAGCAGGTGCGACGGAGAAACCTCCAGCCATCGGCACTCCTCTGTCGTTCCTCTCATACGTTCATAACAGAGAGGAGGGGCACGGAAATGTTAAGGCTGGAAGAGCTTAATGATGTGCACCTGGCGCTTATTGCCTCATCATCCCTGCCATAAATCCAGCACTGGATGTCTCTTCATCATGGAAGACATTGGGGTAGTGCATGCATGAGATGACAACCAAGTCCAGCTGTGAAAGCTTTCCACCTGGACCATTTTACACGGATCAGTTGTTTTGTCCGCACCACACCGATTTGCGCAAGCGTCAATGCTTCAGTCCAACTCGCTTCTTTTGTTTGTATTTTATTTTGTCATATAAAAGCCCTTCTAAAGCATGTCACTGCTAATCCCACTGTGTATTTCCCATCACTCTGGCTAATTAAAGATCTACTCAGCTGGGGTTAATGGGAGATTAGTCCACAAATTAGGACTTCTGTAAGATTATCCACCACTTCAACCCCTCAGGAAGAACAGACCAGTCGCTACAATACCAGAAATTCATTAATGGCTAAAGAGTTCTATTATATATGATATGTCTCTGATTCATTACTGTCATCATGTGTTGTTATAATAATTTCTTTTCATTAGATTACTAAAGGGGTCATATCATATCTCTTTCATTTATTGTACCATGAAAAAGACAAACTTTTAGAACTTTAGAACTTCGTCGGCAGTGAGAAAGAAAATAATTGAACCTGAAATATGACTCACTCAGTAGTTCTGCAATTGTCTGACATTAAATAAAACATTTGACAAAATATAATATAGAATAATGAGGCTTAAACTTTTTACATGTTAAAGAATTGGGCATTTAAATAGATCCCATTTAAAAGCAAAATACAAAAGCAAGAAGTCTATATTACAGTAACAGTTTTATGCTATGACCACTTTAAAGTCACTCCTTAAATCCCATTTTTAATTATTTGTCAACTACTGGATGTACTGTCTGACCATCTCTTTAAAACTGGCCAGTTTTGAAACACTGCCAGGTCATCAGCTGGTTTGGCGACTGACCGTTCAGAACATCTGCCAATACAAAAGTGAATGTGCAGATGCCCAGAAGGGTTTCCTCAGTGCCAATTCTTTATACTCTGCCATGCCCCTCATCAGAAAGATTACAACCACATTACACCCTCAAGCCAATCAGCCAACAGCAATATAAGTATACAACGTTTGTCAACTATAGGTATTGCCAGAAGAAGAGAAGATAAGCTTTAAAAAACCACATGCTGACTTCCTGTTACAATCACAGTATTAACACATTAAACACCCCCTCGAGTCCGCTCGAGAAAAAGCCTGTGTAGTAGCTATCTTAAAACATCTCAGGGAGACATTTACTCATTTTTCCACCATTTATCAGCATTGGGATTAGGTTTTAAAATGTGATTTAAAATAATGTTTTTTATTTATGTCACACAGGAAGTCATTAGCGTAAATATTTGTATTCAGTAAAACAAATACAAATTCATAAAACAAAAAACGTTTTATACGATAATGCAAACAAGTATCAAACGTGGAAACTAGTCAGATATTGGCTATGACAAACCTGCACGAGGTTCCAACCCTCTAAAGATTCAGCGATGATTGAAGTCACTGATGGACAAACTCCTCCGAAGATCATCAAATGTTTTGGACCGTAGCAGATTGCATCAAAGAAGGCCCGCAATCCCTTTGCATTGTCACACTGAAGAGAGAGAGAGAGAGAGAGAGAGAGAGAGAGAGAGAGAACGAGAGGAAAATTAAGTCTAAGAATAAACTCTACAAAACAGAACAGCACTGTCAATCATAGTGGCATCATTATGTGTACAAGCTCTCACATCAATCTTGCTAAAACCTTGAGAGTTCTTTCTTCATTTACATTCTTCATGTACCACCACATTACAAAACCAGAAGCGTAATGCATGTTTCCTTCATAATGCAGTCAGAGAAAAAATGAAAACTCATAATTTAGTGTAAATGGGGGAAGAAATGTGGACCTCGAATTTCTGAATGTGCAAAAGACGCTGTGATGTTTCAGAGAGTCGGACTGCTGCGGTACTCTGCACCCATTTCACATCACTATGGCAACACTCTTGGCTCTGTAGAAGTGCTGAAGGAAAGCAAAGATGGAGTTGAGCTATTGATTGCCATATGAGCCACTAACTGTTTTATCTTTGATTTTCTTATGTTGGTAATGATATTTCAGGCTCTGGTAAACACTTCCGAAGGTCAATTAATGGCAGTCAGGTTGACCCGACTTAATCAGAGTCACAAATGTCTTGACACTACGCATCGTGACCTGGTCACGAATTTTATCTTGGTACTCAGTTTGGCTCGTTTACCTTAATCTTGGTTTTTGATTAGTAGGGATTTAACCGCATACTGCACATATTAAAAATGCATCTGAAGTACACTTTTTTAAATGTCAGATTTTTTTTCCTTTTCATTTTAGATATTTTTAGAAAGCATTACAATTAATTTTTATTTGACAAATTTTCAAATATTTATATTTTAATTATTTTCTATTTGACAATAGAAAATAATTAAAATATAAATATTTGAAAATTTGTCAAATATTTATTCTCGAGTCTTAGACCTTTCCATCAATATATAGTTTATCATGATTAGATTAAATTCCAACAATAAAATATTAAAGTGAAGAGTGAAAAGCGTTTCCTCCTGTGGAACAAGTAAAACAAGTGATATAACTGTAGAGGTTTGTTTTAGCATTTTTTCCCATGTGCTTAAGGAACACCTAAGAAAAATGCACTTAAGTGCAAATAAATGCTAAAACCATGTGTTAAATGTGCCGGATTAATGCCACACCAAAACAATTTATCAAATGAATTGTTGCATTTTCTACATTTTAAAGAGCCAATTTAGGTGCCTGCAACACATTGATGGAGTGACAATCCCAGTAAAGCAAACCAGATTGCAGATTCCTTTAGTGAAATACATACAAAAACACAACACATTTTAATCTTAGTATTTATACTGTACCATGACTATACAGTGACCTACATCTAGCATGATACAACAGAATTATTTCTCTATTTTTGGCACTAAAGCACACTACTGTTCACTAGCCATTGTGCTTCAGGGTCAGAAATAGAAGGGTTAAAAATAGACCGTGATGTGGAGAAGCAGGAATATGTTATGAGGCACTGCTGGGTGAGTCGATTGAAGTGATGGCGTTCATATTGCTGAATAAAACAGCAGGCTTTTAAAAGATCTCATTTACATATTTCCTCCATATTCACTTAATTCTGGTCATCAGTAACCACAAAACACGGAGTGCAAAACAGGCTTTAGTTTTTGTTTAACAGAAAACTGTCTGTTCTTCAGTGAGATGGTAGTTAAATTCTGAGAATTCGTGAGGGTGAAAATAAACGTGTTGTAATGAGTCATGTAAGCATTTATACAACATAGAGACTACTGGGAAAATGAATCAGCAAGACAACAATTAAGAATATAACATGCAATTATCAATAGTTTATTTCTGAACATTCATATAGAATATCATATTTATTCAATATCAGGTAACCGACGTCACATTCTTCACTAAAATGAACAAGAATCTTTCAATACGACAAACACAGCGTGGTCGTTCGCCTTATAAGGCGCGTATCTGCTGCTTTGACCATGTTGTCATGGGAACTCTCTCCTCACTTTGAACGCTAAATGAAGGAGAAGGCAAGGCGGCATTGATAGATATAGCCCGGATTGGCCGTTACAATCATGAGGCTATTAATCAGCATTCAAGGGTGATGTAAAGGGCTTTATTCTGAATATAGCAGAGCTGGTGACTGAATGAGAGATGTGATAACACTGCAAATGTATTCAATGATTTATTTTTTATCAAACAGTAATACAAACATATATGTGACCCTGCCAGTGAAAACCCAGCGAAAGTCATTTTCTACATAAAATCATCCTACATAATGTAAAGAACATTCTGTGAAAATATAACCTTGATATCTTTAATATTGACCTGAGTAATGACATGTCAAAGATTAAAATCATAGTGATATTTATAGGGAAAATCAAACGTTGATGCTTGTTATCTCATAATTAGATTTTGAGACTTTAGACTGGTTATCACAGACAGGGTCACATCCTTCATCAGTAGCATTTTTTAAATATGTAAATTAGGACGAAAAAGAACTTTCAAAATATCGTTCAAAATAAAATAAAATAAACTATAGGGTGATTTTTGAATGCTGAACAGATTCAAAGTGATATATATATATATATATATATGATAATTAACATTATGTCAATTTAATCTCCTTTAACATTTGGATTATTTAGCTTTTTAGTTTTCTAGTAATTCAGCATTTAGTTGGACAGACTGCTCAACAAGATCCTGGCAGAGGCGAAGTGTATGTTTACTGGAATAAGCCCCAAACCACTCTTAAAGTCATGTCAGTAAAGCTGTTAGCATAGCAGGCCAGGCCATCACAGTGACCACACGGCTTTACTGCTGTTGACACCGTCTCTCCTGTGAGCCGACTCAAGACCTCCAGCAGATGAAGAGGAGACTATATACAGTCAGTCCTTGAGCTCCAGAAACACTGAGGACATTGTCTTAAAGAGCTATTTTACTTTAAACTCATATTTCAATTTTATTCACACAGCATAATGTATTTACTGTACAGTGCTGCCAAAAACTTAATTTTAAATCAGTTAATTGTATACGTTGTCATTTAATATAGATCATTGTATATGTTGTATGGAGCACATTTTATTTTGCATTTTGTGTAAGTTCTATCTTTTTTGGATGTATTCTTTTGATTCAGATAAGCATTTATTTAATATTTCCTCCCGAATAAAGCATCAGAAACTGGTTCCCTCAGGAAAAACGCAGCGTAACAAACTGGTTATTTACGGCATCAACAGTAATTACGAGCAGTGGCAGATTTTACATATTACGCTCATTAGGATAACTACAAACAAGCCTAAACTATAAAAAAGGTTTTCATTATAACAACATTTTGTGCGCATCTGTTTATCATTTCACCATAATTTCTGTCACTTCTGATTAATTTTATGAGTTTTAAGAGTTTTTCTCACTGTGTCACAATTCACACATTATACGTCCAAATTGTATTTGAAATTAGAATTAGTGTGTCCCAAATCATATTGAAATAAGTATCCTCAAAGTGTCCGGATGGTCTACACTGAATTAATCATTTCAACTATTTAATAAACAATACGAAAGAAAAAATGAAAAAAGAAATGCTTCAAATGAGAGTACAAAAAGAATACATATTTTTAAGTGCAAAAATGGGACATAGCACCTATTTTTGTCATCTGGTAATAAAATGATAAAACGTGCAATACATTTATCCCCGCAAGCTGTAACTTGCAACACACTGACTTAAAAATGTAAGTTTAACTTACTTTTTAACTTGTTTTAACTTGAGTTGTAAGAAATGTTTTACAGTGTGTATACTAGTTTTTCAAACACGTCAGAACATGCCATTATGATATTCACAAGCTTGACATGCTCATTTATCTGTGTGATCTGATGGAAATTAGAAATAAAAGAGGACACATAAATTTGCAATTCCAGAACGAAATGACTCGGAAAGGACAGTAGGCTAAGTGATATTAATGGAACTATTTCCTCTGACATCTTCAGCATCGTAAAATGTCCACCCGAGGTATTGTGACAACAACAAGGGATAATCACGGCAAGCTAACCGTGATGAAATGGCTTGTTAACGGTGGCGACGGCTGCACCTGCACCTGTCTGCAGTCGATGGCAAATTACTACGGCCGAGAAGTCTTCAAGAGCGGGAGAGAGAGATAAAGCGAGAGTATGAGAATGAGAGAGAGAGAGACAGAAGGGGAATGGTTGTGACAAAGCGGCAGAAGAGCAACATGTTTTATGCAGTAAAAGGCGTAAATGGCATTTTCATTTATCTGTGAAAAAAATAAAAAACAATTGTTGCCTTTCTGTTATTCGATCACAGCACAAAATGTGCATTTCTGTATAGCTTTCTTCACTTATTATAAACCTCCTTTACTGAAATTTACTAGGTTATTGAGTTCAAATCACACATATTTTTCAGTTTATCCCTGCTCTTGTCTTATGTGTGGGCACCACCTCTCTATTGTTAACAAGAACGCTTCTGCAATCAAGAGATGGCATGAGCTGATGTCTTTAGGTCAACTGGTTTTAATGCTAAAATCTGTTTAAAGCACAAATAAGCCATGTGGGAGAGAGTTATGAAAAAGAAACATACTAACATTTATTTTATAATATATTTGGTTATAATGGATAACACCTAAATGTCCAAAATGTTTCTCGTCCATTTAAAGTGACCTTTTCAAATCCTAGTACATCAAGTGTTCACAAGGACAATGCTGCCATCATGACCAATTTCACAATCGGAAAGTATACAACAATTCATGCACTGATTGCTCTCCTCAATCCAAAGCAAGAATCAACCTAATCCCACCCACCATTACCATCATCATCATTATCCTCATCCAAATCAAACTACTTCCAAGATGAGCGTCATTAATGTACTTTATGATATTTAAAAATAGAATATCAAATAAATTGGATACCTTTTTTAGATATATGCTGTATTTATTGTTCAAGACTGCTATTCTAAGTCTTTGATGAATAGCATAAATGGTTCAGTCTGTTCTATCAATAATGTAGAACGTCATCAAACTACATCCACATGAGGAATGATTTCTTAAAAGCAATAAATTATGTTATGGTATAATGAAAGAAATGTTTCAAAACATGCTCCGGTGCAATTTAAAAAACACTGTGGTTGATTACATTGCACGAGAGCATGTTTTGCAATGTGCTTCGCTTTCATTATTGTTGCTTCTTGCTCGTGCACCTGCTGTAACCTTTCTGGATGTCTGCACACCACGCCAGTTCCTGGGTTCTGTAGGGAAATTTGATTAGGGTCCCTATGATTAGGGTCATGTGCAGTGTTTCTACATAACAGCCAATGGTGGAATTTTTCATCACATGTATTTACACACAAGGATGAGGTCAGAAGCGGCTCTGTGCGTTTGTTCCTCTTCACTGAGCTCAGAGATCCATCGAGCTCCACTCACGCGCGTAAATCCACCTCGATTTTTAAGACCCATAGGCAAGCGGCTTGGGCTTTCAGATATCTGCGACTGCAAACCGACAGGTTTGTGTTCACACGTTTGTGTCAAATGAAACTGAACCAAGTAGCTTATATTTGTAACCTTTGCACGATATACATTACAGTACTGAGAGGAGGAATTGATTGATTGAGAGGTTTTGTGGTGCTGCTGGTGATGCTAAATCATTCCTCTAAAACAAGAATGTAAACATAAAGCTTTGTGATGCCATTCTTGTCCAGAAGAATTGGAAATAAACATGAAAAGTCCAGATTGCCTGTGAAAGTTCACTAAACATTTACTAGCAGTTTGTTCTTGCCTCCAAATGACTTTATATCACTAAGCTTAAACTATGCACACTGTTATAAAATAAAAAAATGACAAAATGCATTTACAAATTGTCCAATACATCATCTCTACAGAAAGTTCTGCTCGAGGGTGAGATGCCGTGTTAAACAAAAGAGGAGCATCCGGCTGGTTGCATCATTGTGACATCAAATGATGCGAGGTAATTTCATAGTGCAAAGATTTTAAGATGTTCCCACCCGAAGATGAACGAGACACAGTGTGCAAACAAATGATAGGATAAGCTATTAGTATACTCTTACGAAAAGCCTTAGAACAATATATCATTGTAATCGGTGGAAATGTTGAAAGAGACAAAACGAGAAGGCTGACTGAGGAAACGGAGGCCATTATCAAGTTAATTATTTCTTGGCCCTGGATGTCTCCTCTGGAGAACGGGGGGAGGGGTGTGGGGGTAATTACTGCCATTTTGGATAATTGTGCCGATGTGGTTCTCCGTATAGAATCTGGATAAAAGGCCGAAGCAGGTTCAAACCCCTATTCTTCAGAATGGTTCCCTTTAGCATGAACTACCTTTCAGATGAAAATATCTTCTGTGTAATTTGTCCAAAATGTTCAATTTAAACAAAGGTGATCAAATGAAATATAGTCAGTGGATACCTCCACGAATAATACGTTGATATATAAATTCTTTCTAGTGAAGAAATTCTCCAATGCTCCTCTAACGCTGAAGATGCCAAAAGTTCTCAACACAACTGAATTATCTTCTCCAGCTGCCACAGAGATGTATAGCACGGACCCCGAGTAACCCACCACTTGTAGGTTCCTCCTGACAGTTAACGTGCGGTTGATCCATTGTTCTGCTCCGGACAGGTTATTACTCAGACCAACGCTCGCCGTCTGCACAGAAATCCCATTTTCAAGACTAAGCCTCAGCCTAAACGCTCACACCGCTTTCATTTATTTATCATTACGCCCGTTACAGCGCCTGAGGTATTAATCATCCTGGACGAGAACATAAAATGCAAAAATACACAGTGCACAGAAATACACAATCTGCAGATCATGAGATCAGTCAAACGATCGTGCGACAGGTGTGAAGCATCTGTTGGCTGTTCTGTGAGACAGGAGGTCTCGCTGTAAAATACTCTTTTTGCTCCAGGCCCAAATACCCTCCCATGTGCTCAAGCCCGTAATGTTTAGAGTAATGGATGTCATTCATCAACCTGCTCTCAGACATGGGGCACGGCAAAGGGTGGACAGCTGAGTGACATGGTCCTATTAAAGTCCGCTCTGAGCCTTACGCTATTTGGAGTCTTGCGACAACAGCGTCCCGCCTCTGTCCAACATAACTTCATTTAATCAGCAGCGTGATTGGTTTTTGTCTAGACACTTAGTACTGCCATTACCCACACTGTAATCTTCACGTGTTATACTGGCATTGCGGTAAAACTTTGACTTGTAAAATCATGGATGTACTGTATGAACAATTTGATTAATGTTGGTGCACACACTTGTGTGAACTGTGTACTGTGTATTGTGTCTTGTGTCTTGTGCTGTCTGTTTGCACTTTGTGCACTTTATGTATATAGGATTTCTTGTATATACCGTACATTCTAGTTTTGTGTTGTACAGCACCTTGGTCCTGGAGAAACGTTGTATGTACTTGTAAATGACAATAAACTCCACTTTGACTTTGACATAAAAGCAATGGCAACTTTCTAAAAGTGCTATTTTGATCATTTGATTTTTGTTATGAAATTTTCATAACAATTAACATTAAAAATTACATTTAAAACTGTCATTTTAAAAATACCTGAAATTAATTTTTTTATTATATTTTGGACAGTGTTTTTCCATATTATCAGGTTAAGATATTGATGCACATTTAACATCCTGCGAGCTCAACGGACACATTCCAGTGTAAATGGTTTCAGTGTTTTTGGTAAGAGAAGATTTCCAGTTGGCGTGCCTTCGATCAGTCTGTTGATGCACTGAAGGAGTATTATGCAGAAGTATTGTCATGTGCAGTGCTGGAGAGCTCCGAGTGCTGCAGCACAGCTCTGATTGTGCGGCACAATGCCGACACCATGAACATGAATGCATTAACCTGCGTGTTTACACAGAGACAACAATGACCCTCGCCAATCACCAACTGGTTAACGGCTTTATTCGCAAACCAGGTGGCCAGCCGATACGAGATGTTCATCTACAAGTGAAACACCTTGCTGGATCAAAAATGAGTTGAGTATTATTCAAATATATTTAGTATATTAAAACCTGTTAACACTTAATTGCATAGTTGAATTTCATAGTTAACAATATTTAATAGTTGAATTCTCATCTAATCATGACAAACTTATTATAAGCGATAAAAAAGGTACTCAAGAAAAAATATTTAGACAGATTTTTATATTAAGAAAAATAATAATAAAAATAATCTTTTAAAATACCTATAATTAGAAAAAAATAATATCTAATATTTAAAGTATGTAAAGAAAGGGCATTTTTTAACATGTAAACTTAATATGTGCAGTGACAATTATCAGATTGAAGTACAACAAATACATGGCTAATCATTTTAATTTCTTCAAATGAAATTGACATAATATTTAAAGACAATAATTAAATTCATGAAAAGATTTTTTCATTTTAATGCACAGCAAGTTAACATACTGTAAACTGGATAACCAGAAAGCTCTCCTGCGCTAGAAATATCTCTCTTCTCGTTTTTGGTGGTGCATTTAATCAAAGTGATTGTTCAATTAAGGCCATTGTGCACCAAACAAGTGACCATACAATGCTGCGGCAGGAGCAGGCAGAAAATACTCATTTGAAGAGCTGATGTCTGACGCAGCGTTGCCATGACTACAGGGAATGAGGAGAGAGACTGAATCTTTAGAGAAATTAAAGAGAAGGTTAGTCATTTTTAACATTTTACTATTGCTTGACAACTTCTTAAGTATTAGGGACACATTTCAGTCCACACTTTTGGAACAATATAAACAGTCCCACTGAGAAACTTTAAGACGGAGAAAGTATTTGAAAGCAATCTGCATTTGAAAGGAACCCAAATGTTCACTCCCATGTTGTTTCCTTACCAGAATAAGTTGCTAGTGGACCAAAAATCCAATAAAAGTACTATAATATAGACCATAAATACAAACAGAATAAGATGTACGATGAGATTGAGTAGTGTGTTTTTTTTCTAAGAGAGGGAACAGACTGAATCTTTGCGAGTTAAAAAAAAAAAAAAGAATCGGCTTAAAAAATAGAAACAGCTCATTATGCAAGACCTTCCACGCAGTCTTGGGTCTGTTAAGAGATAGAGAGACGGTTAGTGCAAACTGTCCACAGGACCATCATTTGGAGCCTAAATGGCTGCCTGTTGTTTGAATCAATAACTCATGCGCCTTGTGATTTTAAAGCGTGTCAAGAAGTATGCATGATAATCTACCTAAGTAGGTCATGAAGCTTTTCAACGACTCCCTTCCATATTTAACATGTCTCCAGCATGCGTATGCTGCACCACTGTCTTTTTGATGGTTTAATTGTGCATGTGCTGTTTTTCTCGCATAGGCAATGGAAAAGAAACATTTAACTCAATGCAAAATTAAAACTCACATTCAACAGCTAGAACTGCTTTGCCATTTATAGTCACTACGTTCAAGCATTTCCGTCACCTTCTCAGGGTCACCTTACACAAAAAGCATCCATCTGGTGAAATATAATTATATCCCACTCTCTACACACCAAACACAGGCTTACTGTATATAACAACTGTGACCACTGACTCTCTTCTTTCAGATTAATATTTGACGAAGTGAGCAGGTTGAGTCTTGATTACAGCAGAAGATGAACGGGGCGATACCGGGGTCTGCATGCATATACTGTACTGGAGCAGGTCTGATTTCATCATGTTATTCTAGTCTGTATCCTCTCATCTTACTGGAGAGGTTTCTGGAACCATTTCCTCTATTCCTGCTATACTGATCTCTTCCTAAGCACTCCAGAACCAAATATGCGCATATCACATGCCGCTTACCAGACTCAACTAGACAATGTTGGAGAACTTTAACCGCAAAGGTTACATCCTCGGGCACGTGAAGACAACAGCCAGCGTTCCTGAATAGCCATCAGGCTCGGCTCAGAAACCAAGCCGTCAGTGTTGTTGTTCTGTTGACCGGATGAGGGATTTAATCGGTGCGTTCTGATAACATATGGTGTCATGATCTGATGGTGTGCAACACGCAGAGAGAGCTAAAGAGAGACTTTCAGTCGCGGTTGGTGTCAATCCAGCGTTTTAGATTAATATTAATAACATGCACGGTTTTATAATAATTAATTTAAAAATGGTTTGTAATTTTATTAATACCAATTTAAAGAAACAGTTCACCAGAAAATGACATTGCTCTGCACATATACTTGTACTGACCATAGCCTGTCAAGGTCCAAAAAATTACAAAGAAATACCTTTAAAATGTTATACCCCTAAAAATTTGTAGTAGCTGTGCCATATTAAGCACAATTCCTAATAATAATAATAATAATAATAATAATAATAATAATAATAATAACAGTAGTAATAATAATAATAATAATAATAATAATAATAATAATAATAATAATAATAATAAGGACAATAATACTAATAACTAATAATAATAATAATAATAATAATAACAATACTAATAATACTAATACTAATAATGATAATAATGATAATGATAATAATAATAATAATAATAATAATAATAATAATAATAATAATAATAATAATAATAATAATAACAATAATGACAATACTACTACTACTACTACTACTAATAATAATAATAATGACCGCTGGGAGTCTCAAATCTGAGCTGATTTGGAACAACTCTCCTATGACTCCCATAGTTTCAGCAAAGCCACATGATGATTGGCTTTCACAGCTAGAGTCAGTTAAACCCAACAGGAAGTGAGCCTCAGAAGAGCAGTGATGACTGATCCATCTCTCCTCACTGTGTGCCACACCACCACCCGCAAAAGAATGTGATCATGTGATCGCACCTCAACTTGATTGACAGGCTGGAAAAAAGAAGGCCAGTGTTTCCCTCTGGAGTGTCTAACAGACAGACAGGCCTTTCTTACAGCGCACCACACAAGCTGTGTGCAGAATATGATGTAGTTACATGTCAAGCCACATTTAGTGTTACATAATCTTGCACTTATAAATATGCAAGGTTACCTGTTAAATATTTACTAAAATATAACAACTACTCATATATTTACTGATATAGAACTATACAAAAATATTTTGGGAAATTTAGGTAAGATCTTTCACTTTAATAAAGATTTCATTTTTGAAAAAAAATGAAAAAAATATATATTTTTTAATTAAAGTTGAGAAAAAAATTATGTTATTAAACAAGTTTATTAAAATAATCCTGTTCAAAACTGTTTCCTTATCTTAACCGGATTATGATTTATGCATTAAGCTTGTTGGGTATTACTTTATGGGAAATGTCTAACACACATAAAGATAAGCATGTGAAGTAACCTCCAATTTTATGTTTCAAACAGAGATGGCAATAAAGATACAAAGCTTTAAAACCTTACTTACAACAAAAAATGTCCTTTTAACTACATGTCACATGAACAAGCAGTCAGTACTGATGCTAATGAAAGTTTCATAAACCTTAAGAGCTCATTCAGTAAAGGATTCAAGCCGATACGTCTTGAGTTTGTGAGCCTTTTGTGCAGTTCATTAAAAGAACCAGCTCACAGTTATTTGTTCACTAATCAGACCGCGGCAATCGTGCCGTGATTCTTTTGAAATGCACCCAGCGAAGAAACAAGGTCTTACTTTCAGTGCACAGTATTTTTCTCTCATCACACTCCAATCGAAATATCATTTTCTGCGTTACAGATTTGTATACTTTCCTAATCCTGCCCCCACTTCGCTTCCTGTCCCCTCTCTCCCACAGTACTGTACAAATAAAGGCAAAACGCCCAAAAATACATCTAAAAAAAAGAGCATTGTTTACTCTGTATGAGTCCCGACAGCTCACAGCATTTCATTTCACACAGCTTACAGTACAAACCTCCATACCCTTAAATAAAAAAGACACTGAGAGTCCTAAGGTGTGCCTGCGGTACTTTGTGAGATTGTTTAGCACAGGACGCAGTGTGTGGGGTTACTCCGAGGGGCTCTCGTGTTTTGTTAGTGCTGGACGCTGCTGGGCAGCCAGGACACATCAGCGCGACAGACCGCAACATCTCCTATGACTGAAGCCACTGGCCATTCAGCAGCCAACTGTGTGTACACGCACAAAACACACACCACATATACACATATAAGTGCCTTGATTCCTCTACTAACGCTGTACAAACACAAGAAGAGTACTGAAATAGGTCTGCGTCTGCGTGTGGCGCATGATCATCCATATGAGCCTCCACATTTGGAGACCAAACAAGCTCAGGTTTTGCGCAGCTCTGCAGCCCACAGGGAAGATCTGCAAATGTATAATTCACAGTTTGCAGTTGGATTAAGCAGATGGGATATGAAACGCACAAGTCGACATTTGAAATGTTCTCTGCAAGAAGCACTGCAGACAAGCAGTCATACACAACCAGATTTGGTAACACATCTTTCATCATTAACGTTGGGGTTTTACATCGTAAATCATGAATACATCGTTTGTTTATGAAATGGTTAGTTCAAGTTCTTGATTTTGATGTGTTTTATTCGTGATAAATCACAGCTATGAGCGCTTCACCCAATGATTCTGTGCATCACAGCACCTACAGCAACATAAACATATATCACAGTTGCTCAGGGACTATTATTTCAGCATTTAATTTTTACTTTGTAAAATTTTCATACAATGTTTTTACATTATGTAAAAAGATTTTATGTAGAAATCACAAAAATGGTTTTCACAGGCAGAATCACACATACTAAAAAAACAGAAAGACAATGCCCTGCCAATGACTGAATTAAAACAGCTATTATAAAGTAATGAACAACATCTAAGATGCCACTCAGAAAAAGATATTTCTGGCATGCAGGCTTTATTTCAGGTGTTGACATTCACTTGCGTTCCCTAGTTTTGACAGTTTGAGCATTAGAGAGTTGGGCTGTGTTAGACAGGTGATGCCTGCTGTGTACAGCACAACCCAGGGAAGAACATTTGGAAATGAAGCACAGAACTCTGGGACATGTCAACCGCTCTCCTCGCTTAACCTCGCACAGGCATGCATCACATATCGCAACTCCATCCCCTGAGTGACGCGGGGCGAGAGGGAGAATAAAACCAAAACTGCCGGGTGTGAAAAATAATTCAATTCTGTGAGAGAAAACTAGTCTTTAAAACAAAGAAAAATAGATATGCAATGAAAGTATCTGTCTGTTAGATGAATATTCGGAGTGATAGTATGTGTACAGGATCTGTTGTTGCTTCCATCATTCTGTACAGTCTTGCAATATTTCTTTTTCACTATCTACGCCACTTGTTTGTCTCTGTTTCATCTCTCTTTTTCGGCTGACCCTGAGGAGCTGATGAGATTATTATTATTTCTTATTTTATTATTGCTTATTTGTTATATTTACTTTATAAACTTCTGCAACACCATAAAAGCTTAGCAGGTCTGTATGTGCAAATCTCATGTAAAAAGTTCACATTTGACACTAAAATCAAATAAAATAATGTATATGAGATATTCCATATTGTTTACCTTTATGACAAGTAAACCCATTTTTTCTTCAAATTCTAATATTCCATAATGCAACCTGAGTTTTTTTTATAATTTCTATTATTTTCAATGTACATTATAGCTTACCGGAATACACAATTTATTTTCTTTATGAAAAATAACACTTCCTGCCATTGTATTATTATGTTTTTGACGTTATTGCTTCATTTTGGGCTGAAAAGTATCAGAAGTTTCTTAGATAGTCGCAACAAAACCTTCCTAGTCATGAATCCCTTCTGGTTTCACAGCAAGAACAGAAATGTATATGTACGTGTCAGTAATGGCGGGCACACAACATGCTGTAGGCAGGCCTGAAATGAAATATCAGTGAGGAGGAGAGAGGGCGACAGATAAGGAGAGAGAGTGAGACGGTGATTGAGAGAGAGAGAGAGAGAGAGAGAGAGAGAGAGAGAGAGAGAGAGAGAGAGAGAGAGAGAGAGAGAGAGAGAGAGATGGCAAGAAGAGGTTAGAACTACATGCGCATGGTGAGGGTGGAAGAGCGTGGGCACAGGAGAAAGCGGGTGCCCAGAGAACCGATGCATCTCTGTGTTTTTCTTTCTTTCTCTCTTTTTAAATGGCTTCCTCCTTCTCTAGCACTTCCACGCTGCCTCATCTCACAGATTTGAGCTGTCAGTCTTTCATGTGGCTTCTCTCTCTCTCTCTCTCTCTCTCTCTCTCTCTCTCTCTCTCTCTCTCTCTCTCTCTCTCGACCAACAACCTCATCTTCATAAAGACCATAATCATTAAAGCACTCCAGCGTGAGCCACAAATTGAAGTAAAGCCGAGAAAAAATGTCTTTCTATCCCTCCGTCTTACAGAAGAACAAAATGTGCGGAAGATCACTGAGGAGGAAGCGGCACTACCGCGTTACAGCTCATTTCATCATCAGTGGGGTGGAGGGCACGGACGGGCCGCTGATGCTGTTTGCGCTATTTTGATGTTTAACATATTTGTGGAATTCGAGAGAGTGGGAATTAACCGGCATTCCTGTTCGTTCGGCGGTCCAGCTGTTGCCATAGCAACAGTATACCTGTTGCAGGGTTAAACGTTTCGGCTACGTTAAAAGGAAAACGTTCACAATAGCACGTGTACGACTGTGGCGAAAACAAGCGAGATGACAAAAGAAAGCACAACGGTCGCATGAGACAACAGCTTATATGTTGTTTGTGTGTCAGTGCTTTTAAATACAACCCTGTTTTTCTGCTCAAGTCTGAGTTGTTTCCATGGTTACGCCGCAGCTGAAAGTCATAAACGGTGCGCTTTCTTAAATGACAACGTTTTGAATTGAAGGCAAGTGCAGTAGTTGTGTTTCTCCCACGGGAGCCTTTCCCTCCGGCCTCTCGGTGTCAGACAGCAGGAAACCTCGGGAAACAAAAACACACGCCGCCTGAAGCGGCCAATTCTCACATTCGACATACTGTTACGATGGTGTTTCTCACAATCAGGTGTTTCAATGAAACCCTCTAAACACTCAGGGAGACACAGGATGTTGGGGTGATCGCCTGGTAAATGAATGTTGGGGTGTAACATTTGTGCTATGGAGATGAATAATACCACAAATCATTTGAAGTCCAGAATATCACAACGACTAGAAAGCACAGATTTTCTTTAACTCGTTAAGATTATTTCACTATTTACTTTAATATTTCATAGTTGAATTCTAATCTAATCATGAGACAAACTATATATTGATGGAAAGATCTAAAACTAGGAATAAATATTTGATAAATTTTCATAACAATAAACATTTAAAAAAAAATTAATAAAATGCTAATGTTAATTTTTTTTTAAATACCTATAATGAAAAAAATAAAAAAAAGATCTAAAATGTTTTATATTATATTTAAAATAATTCTTTAAAAATAATTATTTTTACAATACATATCATATAACATTTTAAAAATTGTAGTGCATTTTAATGTCTATGCTCAATATTTTCCATCTCTGCACTGATGTAAACTGCCTGTTTTTCCTTTCTACTGCAAACCTTTAACGTCATACCCATCACGTTAAACTTCATCATGTTCTCCAGCTCCTGAGGAAAATAAAGTTCTGTGTATCAATGTAAAGCTCCTTTCACAAACACGGCAACCACAACTGCCTGCATTTGTGTGCGTCATAATAGAAATGGTTTCAGGCAAAACTCCAAACACACAAAACATCAAATGCACAACCTCCAACACCACCAGGCTTCATTCATTTAGAGTTCCTGCACACAGAGGTCGAGAAGAGGACAAAAAATCCCAAACATCTTCTCTAGGATTCGCTGTTTTATTGAAGAGGAACCCACCTTCTGGTCAACCTGCCAACTCTAGAGTGCTTCATGTCATTTATCAGACGTTGGATTCTGTTTTATGTCTGTGTCTTATGGCTTGTACTTAATATGACCTCTGCTAGACATGACAGAATCATTCCAGTAAATGAAAAAAGCTGTTTGACTTTGAATCTTATTTCCATATCCGGTTCCAAGTCCTCCACTTTTATTAAGCAAGGCTATACCATTCAAACAAACGTTTATGAGCACTGTTCATTCATATTACACATTTAAGCTAAACTTAAGCTAAACTCCTTGCTGTGTCCTTGCTCACAGAATCTCTGGCAACACTATTTTATTCATTCATAGAAAATAAATCTTAAATGTTGTTATGGAGCTAAAGGTTACGATTGTGATGTTTTGCTAGTTCACAGCCAAAAAATACAGTGTGTATATTAGCGTTATGTGTTGTTTGGCATCTGATATTTTTTGTGTTTTGACACTTAAACTAACTAGACTAAAATAAACACAGTTAGAAAAATATGTGGGAGTGCATTGTTACATTATAACCGGCAATTGCAATGCAAGAGGTAATGCTTAACTGTTTGCATCAAAACATCAAAACGGAATTTGCTCAAAAATATCTCATCAACCACAAAGCAACTTGCTAAAAACACTCAGAACACCTAAGCAACCCCATAGCAACACCCTGGCAACCACTCTCAAAACCCCAGCACTGTTGGAAAATTAGCACCTATGTTTTCTTCAGAAAATGTCAAATTCTTAATAAGGTTAGAGTGTTTGTCATCAACAGACATTAGTGATGTTCTCCGCCTGTCCGGGTCTATTGCAGACCAGCTGCATCTCCTGACATCATAATACAAAAAAAATCTTTTTCTTTCCTCTACAGGTATTTATCTAGCACTGCAAAACATTGTAAACTTACTAAAGCACTTCTTTGTACTATTGTTGCCGCTTCTGATGCATCGCTTCTTTGCCTCCTAATATTTGTAAGTCGCTTTGGATAAAAGCGTCAGCTAAATGTCTAAATGTAAATGTAAATCTCTAATAGACACACACCCATTCTCAAAAATCCCTCTGTATTGAGAGAAAGATCTGCTTTCCCCCATTAGATTTATGGGTGGGGCTTCATTCTTGCTTTTTTATACAGTATTTCGCCTTTGTTTAAATTGATATGAAATCGCCAGCTCGTAACATAGTTACACTTTCCTGTGAGATCAGAATGAAGAGACAGAAAGACAGGGAAAGAAACAGAGCAAGAGAATCACAAATATGATAAGATGAAAATTCAGAAACAGAATAAGCCCAGACAAAGTTTCAATATTCTCTGCAGATATGGTGCTAAATTCACTAACTTTATATTAGCCACTGCTCACAATGGTCAAATACTCCTGCCTCAGCAGAGCCGCACCACCCCTTTGTGTGCAAAATCCAAAAGGTAAAAGAAAAGTTTTTCTTTCTACTATAAAGAAGTCATCGGTTTCCATATCAAGAAGTGTCCAGACCTCCCCAGTGCATGTGTTGGTTGGCTGTAATGAATAAATCATTGAAGAAGACACGCGGACTGCAGCATTAACAGCTGACTATGAAATCTTAACGTCCTGCAGCAAAGCCTCGGATCTAAAAGCGACTCTGGATGCACATCTCTCTCTTCTCCACACGAGTGTCAACAGGGCTCGCCGTCTCATGAAGCACTCGTGTGGAAAAGCTTTGCCCGGCATAGAAAGACTCACTGACATATGATCAGGTGGGGCTCTGTGTCCCAGTTTTTATCGTGTTGGGTTCAGGGATTGTGGGATGGGAAACTGCAAACACCATTCTGGGCTCAGCCTGCCGTGAACCTCAAATCTGACACAGAACAGTGATCAAATCACATGTACTGTAGCGTACAGCTGCTTATTATATATTTTATGGTATATCTTTTATATCTAATATGAAACCGGAACCAAAAAAAACTGCTTCAGGCAGAAGATTTGTGCAAACTGGACTAAAAATAAATACACAGTATCGTGAGTGAATGAATGGAGACGTCAAGAAACCCGGGAGACGACGGCCTGTACTATTCCCCCATCACCCTTCTCTCATTCCCCATTCTCCTGCATCATTAATCACTCGCCCTTCGGGAAGAACCCAGGAGCATGATGTTTAGCTCAACAAAAGAAACAGCCTTCATCACATCACAGCGAATTAGATCACAATAGATTGTTATAGACTGAATAGGTTATAATTTCATGAAAACATGCTTTTGGTTTGCAGGGATGGCTGTCGCATTAGCAGCTCGCCATATGCAGAAGAACTAAGGATCGATGTTGAGGAAATACGCTGGGCTAGATGGCGACCATAAAGCTTTATAAGCGTGTCTGAATGAGGTGCTCATTCAAGGTCACTACTCGCTTGTTCTGGTTCGAGAGGGGAAATAGCAGCTAGCGAGGACTATAAATGTGTAAAAATGCACTAAAACAGGTTGTACGTTGCTTATTCTGAAGAATCATCAGTTCTTATCCATCATAAAGCAGCTAGTAGATAATCCCTATGAGGTTTATACTATTGAGACGGAAGAAAGTTTTTATCAAAGGTTTCCATCATACTGATAGCTTAAATGTCAATATTTGCTGGTTTAAATACTCATGTGAGGTCTCTCTCAAAGATTTTTAAAGCATCTATATCTATAACGTCCATATTACTCATAAATGTGCACATGAACATTAAAATATTTATGTTCTTTAAAGTGTCATCTCTTCTGCATTTACTGGGTCTGGTTTGGCACATTTTAATTCACATAAATCCTACAAAGTAAAACATTTGTGTTCTTTTTTGTCACATTTCCATTTTTCAAAATACACATGCAAAGCCAGATTTTTTTATGTCTGGACTCTATCAACAGTGGTTTAAGTAAAATATAAACAGATGGTTCAATGTATTGCTAATAAATAGATTCTGTGAGAATTTGAGTTTGAGTTTTGACTCAAAATATCACATGCACAATGCTGATATTATCCAGGAGTTTTGTAGGACCTTGGATAAAATAAAAATAAATGACCATAAAAAATAAACATTCATGCAATTCATTCCCTGTGAATTAAACCTGTGACGCTGGTGTTTGCAAGCACCATGTTCTAACAATAAGACCATGGTTTCATATAAGACTGCTTGAAGCAATGAAAGAATGCTAACGCCTAAAGTCTTATACAACAATACAAATCTGTTGTACTGGGTGTAAATTCTCCTTTTATTGCTGATGTGAAAAGGGCATGCTGACTAATTGCCAGGTCTTTGCAGGCTCCTGTGGTGTCTGTAATTCTCTCTAACCTTTACCAGAGATGCTCTGAGCAACAGATCTCAGCCTGTACTGTATGCACCATGGGCCCTTGACACTCACTACACTACAAATTTATGGCATTAAGGCCAGACATACTTCACGCAGAGGCGCAAATACTGTTGGCTAAGTGCACTTTCCTAACAAGCGTTTTGCATCACTATGGCGGTAACAAACATCAGTTTTACACGCGGTTACGAATGGAGGAAGGGTGTGAACTGTGACTCCTGTAGGAACATGTCCACAGGCTCTATGGATTCTACCGAACCTGAGGAGTCGCTGTGATGCATTACACACCCAACCTCCTTCCGTACACACAAGCAACCACATCTAACAGGTCCACCCCCTCCACAAAACACAGTTTTCCTGCAGACATTTACGCAGTCTCCTTTTTTAATGTGGCACGGCTGCGATTCTGATGGTTAGTGGCAGTTCCTTCTCCCCGTGTTTCACTTTTCCTCTGTAATAAAGCCCGGGGAGAGAGAAAGAGTGCCAGCCCGACGCCTCAGCGTGGGTCTTGCGTCCCAGTGGGTGGTGTTTTCCTCGCTGCTGCCGTGGCAACGACATGTGACGGCAGGAGCACATGGCAAGACAGCATCTTGGTAAACTCTCCCCGTGTATCTCCGGCCACCCCTTTCCCCTCACGCCTGCCTAGATCCAGCTTCATTCTCAACATCTACATGTTCTTCAAAGGCCCAAGACGGCACGAATTAAAAGCTTGGCTGCTGAGTCTGTTTTTACCAGAAGCCTCGCACACTTGGGTAAAATTAGCTGAACGAGTGGGCACCCGCAATAAGCTTGCTCATAATACATCACCAAAAAATACCCTCCTACTCCATATTCAGAAGATTTTTTCTCTAGTTACTGTTGCAATTAGTCTAAATTTTAGAAGGAAAAATCTTTTCTAGTATTTCACTAACAAGGATAATTATCAGACATCTTGTATGGGACTTTAAAACCGAAGCTACAAGGGTCCCGTGCGGTGCAGTGTCAGAACGGTGAATAGATTAACCTGCGCCACGAGTGGAGCATCTAAATAAAATATTCAGAGCGGAGCACCGCACGAACAGACTCGGGTCCCAGCGTCAAGCCTTTGCCGTCTGCTGCCGGTGTTAATATTTCAATTACACTCATGAATAAATGAATTAAATAGGTCCTAACATTATCCCTGTTCCTTTTCTGCAGGAATTACTGCATTGTGCTAGATAAGTCTAGCGGTAACGATAGCGTAACTTCGGGGTTCTGGAAGGTCCATTAGATAGGAGCTGTATTAAATGCTTTTCTCTCAGGCACATCTTCTCTTCCCACGCTGGTGAAAAATAACACACATATGGCACCTCAGGTGTATCAGTCGAGCTGTTTAATGACATACGCTGATACGGCTGATGACCATATGATAGAAACCGAGGTTTACGTGTTCTCATTATTAATAAAATGTGTACAGCCATTACAAAATCAGATAAATACATAGATGTCACAATGTTAGTAGGGTGTGTGATACAAACTTGTTGATGAAGGGCTGTAATCCCTCCAAAAATACTTTAGCCATTCAATCAATTTAATTGAGTAATTATTCCAGTCGAGTCTGATTAGTTTTTATCACAACTGATTATTATGTCTCTCATTATTTCTAGATAACAATAAAAATGAAAGGTTGTTTGTCATTTGTTTGTTTCTTTTTTTCTTGTAATTTACTTATTGGCAATTTTACATTAATTTAACATCAAGTGAGCTACAAACTAGATCTTGTGAGCCCAAAACACTTTTGGGGTGCATATGGTCTTCGTATGTTTGCGTTCTTGATCGCTTTATCTAAATTTTAGACGTTCCTCGGCTGTCAGAACTCATTTAGCACTTTCTCCCAGGCTTCTAGACCTTTCCATTGCCTGACATAACTGACATTTACATTTGCCCTCTATCAAAGAAAGAGAAACAAGGGTTTAGATCCCTCCGCTCTCATAACAATCTCCTTTGAAAGGGCAGCAGAAAAATGACCATTCTCACAGCAATCTTATCAAGCGTTATTAATCACGAGAAACACCGGCAGTGAGAGAGAGAGAGAGAGAGAGAGAGAGAGAGAGAGAGAGAGAGAGAGAGAGAGAGAGAGAGAGAGAGAGAGAGAGAGAGAGAGAGAGAGAGAGAGAGAGGACACAGAGAGAGAGAGAGAGAGACAGAGAGAGACACAGAGAGAGAGAGAGAGAGAGAGAGAGAGAGAGAGAGAGAGAGAGAGAGACAGAGAGAGAGAGAGAGAGAGAGAGAGAGAGAGAGAGAGAGAGAGAGAGAGAGAGACAGAGAGAGAGAGAGAGAGACAGAGAGAGAGAGAGAGAGAGAGACAGAGACAGAGAGAGAGAGAGAGAGAGAGAGAGAGAGAGAGAGAGAGAGAGAGAGAGAGAGAGAGAGAGAGAGAGAGAGACACAGAGAGAGAGAGAGAGACACAGAGAGAGAGAGAGAGAGAGAGAGACAGAGAGAGAGAGAGAGAGACAGAGAGAGAGAGAGAGAGAGAGAGACAGAGAGAGAGAGAGAGAGAGAGAGAGAGAGAGAGATTTTCCAAGTTTGTTACCGTTACCACAGTCTAAACAAACTTATTTTTTGGTTCTCTGTCATCACGTAATTGTTTCTTTGCACCTTAACAGAATAATGCAGAACATGACCATTTATTGATGTTGCAGTTCTCTTCCTTATGCGTATTTCCACTTCAAAGCCGTGTTTGCTGATAAAACAGAGAAAGGAAGAGAAATGCTAATTCATACAGTTGAAAATGCAGCGCATGAAGAACAGGGAGAAATCAATAGAGCTCCCCTGCGTGAGGCAAAGTCAACAGAGCAGAAGAGTCCGGTGCCCGGGCATATAAATAATATTTATATAGACGCAAGAGCCAACAACCACAGGGGAGCATGTATAATTCTGATTCATACATCTGCGAAGCAATGATCTGGTAAATGTGAGACTCTCTCATTTATTTTACACGAAGAGGCAACAGGTCACCGCTGATGATTGTTAAGCACTGATGTGTGATACACACAGTCAATGGCAAAAGCACTGTTGATATGCAGTACGTTTGTGTCCTGGATGAGGGTAAAATCTAGAACAATTCTAGAACACAAAACCCTGTTGATAGAGTCCAGACATCAAAAAATACCAGTTACTTTTAAAAATGGAAATATACATGCATCATAAATGAGACAAAAAAACTACTTTTTGAGAGGCAACAAAAGGATTTCTGTGAATTAAAATGCAAAAACCAAACGCAATACTACCCAAAAAATGGAAAAGACATGACTTTTCAAAGAACATTACTTTTACTTTTACTTTATTTCACTTTACTTTACTTTATTGTCTGTATAGAAGTTCTGGACAGACATTCATATTTGACACTGGCAAACATACAATCAACAATATACATACACATACATTACTCTAAAATACATGAAACACACATTACCCTGAATAAAAACAAGTAAACAAGGCCAGTAGGCACAATATGTGTATGTATGTGCCTATACACACACACTAACCCACAAAAAATACCTCAATTAACTAGTTGTTTTATTAATATGGACTGTTATGGGTATATGACATTTCTGAAAACAGCACTTTACCTGACTATGAAAAAAAATCTTGCTTCAAAGAACATGCTTCAAAAACTTTGAGAGAAACCACCATATATTCACATTTGATCTATCAATATGGTGAAAATCTTCGGTAAAATCTTACTTTTTTGTAAAATTTACTATACTACATCCAGGCTAAATACATTAAAAATAGTTTTATAATAGTTATAATAGTTAATAATTGTAGCAAATTTGGTAGAGCATTGTCTTAGCACGGGTTCGTTTCCCAAAAAAACACACATACTAATAAAATGTATAGATTGAACGCACTCCGTGTTGCTTTGGATCTGTTTTTGGCATGCAGTAAAGTAAAACAGAATCAACTTTAGTTTATATTAAAAATGAGTATTCTGTTTTTTAAACATAGCACCATAACTATACATGTCTCACTTCAAAAGGAAGATTTCCATGATTTTTTACACCCTGAGCAAATGAAACAGATTTTCTGTGGTAATTGACGACACGCCACAAATGCCGTAGATGGATCTTAGGCTGAATGCAAAATACTCCTTTAAAGTTTAAGTGCTTTGATGGAGACTTCATGTAATTCTCAACTATCAAAGTAACATTTGTTTCTCTGGTAAAATAAGTATGCCACTGTTACCTTGACTACAATGAATATAGAGAAAAGCATTACAGCTATCTCGGCAATGGGTTGGATGCATTATAATGCCTTTTCAACAATGGCTCCAGGAAATAACCATTAAATTCAATCTAATCTAAAGTAGTGGGAGTGATGAAGAAAACACGGCAAGCCATTACAACGTTTCTGCGACGAGACTATGAAAAAGAATGAACTTGTTTTATTTGGTTCTTAGTTTGAAATTTTCCAGTGCACATACAATAATGAAATAACAACCACTTACCAACACAATTCTATTAGATTACAGACAAACACAACATTCGTCTATAATCTCCCACAGCACAACCATAACCAGACATGTTTAAGTGAGTTTTCAATAACATCTAGAGTCAAGCCTGTTCATGACTAAATATCAAAGTCATCTGGCCATAAACATCTGTGAAAATGTATCTGTCAGTAACAATAAAGTCTAACGTATCCTTATCCTCAAAGATTTACTCCTCCATTTGATACACGACAGGGACTACATCCAACCGGCCTTTTCAGGACTTTGTTAAACGTTGTCAGAAACCCATCTATACCGCGTCTCTGCAATTATTCATCCTACCATTTTGTGTAATTATAGACTGTGAGACAGGCGATATGTTTAGCTTATGGTTCAGTGCTTTTGCAATGAACTTCCCTCTTCTAGTTGTGCAGAGCAGATTGCCGAGAGCTTTGTGACGGTAATATATAAAGAAACTAGTGGTATTTTTCGTCCTTGGCCAAAACCCAAGAAACCGCAGGCATTCTGCCATCATTTTATCTGAAGTCACTGAATCAATATAAGCAGAGGATGGATTTGAATGGCAGAACGTATCTTAAGAAAGATCAGCAAGACGGCCTCCGATTGTGAAGCGAGGCGGATTGTCTAAAAGTGGAATGTAAACTAAGCTTATTTATACTGTTGGTGAAAACTCTGAATGTGGATCTTTCGAGCGAAAATATGTGAATCGCCAACAGGCAGGAGTAAATCACAATATTTTCTACCTCTTAAAACACGAGGACAGATAACATCTTGTGTTACTCTAGCGGTTGACTGGACGTTCCTGTAGGACCTAACCCTAATAGAGCTCTTCGCCCTTAACTGAACTATACAACGTACTACATAAAGATGCCCCGTGGAGCTTTCAACTTAGCTATCCTCTGCAGTTGTACCTGGGTGAGGTAATCCCTAAAGTAATTCTGGGTTTTTTAGGTTTAATAAACGAGCAAACTGCACCCCGACCACACGGCAGTCTGGAGTCTGTAGATAGCAGCTTTCCTAGTAATACTTCATTAGATAGATACTTCATGGCCTTCGTTCTCTCTACAAGCCACCCCATCCATCAGGCACCACACACCTCCCTGTGCTCAATGGCCTATGAGATTGTCCGTTTAAGGATGTACCTACTAAAAACGTATTACAGCATCGCTAGAAAACAAAACTGGTAACTAACACACAGGCTTTGCTTCCTGCAAAAACAAATGGTTAACCGACATAAAAATAAAAGACCTTTCCGTCCTATAATACGCATGCTAATGCATAATACCTTAAAGTTAATCCATGCAAGCCAGTAAGCAATAGTACCGCACTTGATTTGCCGTGACGTAATGTGGAGAAATACGCCGGAAATATCTGCAAGCCTGCTGAAATGAAGAGCTTAGACCAGCATGAATTTACATATGACAGAAGGATTCTGCTCGGTCTCAAAGCTATTGTTTTTTAAGGGATTTTTTCCACTTTTGTAGGCCAAACCAGTGAAATTAAATCCTCAAAAGTGCGTGTCTGTGTGTGTGGTCCCCTACAGTGTAGAGACTAAGTGTCCCCACAAAAGTAGTAATACCTGTAAATTTCAACCTTGTGGGGACATTTTTCTGGTTCTAAGGAGAAAAACTGCTTATAAATCAAACTAAACGATGTTCATTTAAAATGGAAACCCCAATTGGTCCCAGTGTGCCACTGGTCACTTTGGATAAAAGCGTCTGCTAAATGAATAAGTGTAAATGTAAAAAGCAGAAATGTTTGTGTAATGGTTAGGGTTACAGGTCATTATGTCTATACAAAGTCCCCTTAAAACACTGAAACCGTATGCGTGTGTGTAATTTATTGAATTACATTGTGTGCTGGTGGATTTTCAGTGGCACTTGCTCGCATCTGTCTGTGGACCACCACATTGCACAGCTGTGACCTGAGCTCCTCTGCGTCCCTAGAGACACACATCCCAGGGGCTTGCATACACCCATTAACACAAACACACACAGACAGACACACACATTTCATCTGTGCATCAGCGGCTCCTTCTTTGCTGTCCAGGAATTACACAGGATTTAATGTAATTAGAAGACTGACAAGGGCAAACTTTACGCTTATTACTCAGCGCTCGCCCCCGGAGAAAGACGGCATTCATATGGCATTTGGCCGGTCTCTAAAGACAACACCTAAATCCTCACAATGAGTTTAACTTTGTTGACACATTAAGACGTCCATACACTTAGTAATTCATTAATATATCAGTGGGTAATTTGTACAAAATAAGCTACTGTATAATCATTTGCATTCATTTGCATTATAATTATACAAACATAAAGAGTAAAGAGACATGTATCTATACTGTATGTCTCTTTAATTACCTAAATGCACAATTAAATAAAAGTCCATTCAGATTATATACAACAGAATGTCCATCTTTATATCCTCTATGAGATAGTAAATAAAAGTTTGTATCCTAAATTGTACACAGACTGCAGTCTATAAATAACAGAAAGCACATTAATGAAGGTTTCATAAGATAAATCTCACACATTCAGAATTACTCTCAGTCTAACTGTGTGGGAGAGATCTGACGTTCATCAGTTCAGTTTCAACCAGAGTCCTGACTCAAGCTGTGTCCATTTTTCCCACGGCGTTTCGGAGGGCAGAGAGAGAAATCAGCTTGGAAATATCACCCACCCCCATTTCCCCACTTCTGGCATCCAATCAGTCATTCTTCTCGTCGCCCTCAGTAGCAGGAACAAACATCGGGCATGTGTTTGTTTTACATTTACGGTAGAGCCAAAATCCAGGACCATTCGGGAGACAAATCGTGTTTGCTGGATAATCAAAGAGATGGATGCCACCTCTGAAAAACAGCTGTGGAATGTGTTGAATGAGCATTTCCTTGTGGTTCATCTTGCTCTGCCTGCGTAGCATTACTACAAACAAATAGTTTAAAATAATACGGTTGAATACTGGCAAACCAAATCCAATTCCCGGTTAAACAAGGAGGTCATCAGCATGCTAGTTCATGCAGAACTTGGTAAGAGAGTCCTGAATTATTCACATCTCTCTCTATTAAAAAAAGCAGGTGATATGGTTAAACATATTAGGAGCAGAAACTGACAAAGCATCTCTGCTCTGGTGAATACAGGAGTGTGGGCTGTGAATGAGCCTGGCGGCTGACTCTGACAGCGAATAACATGTTGTTGTGTTTAAAAACCTGTTCAGCATCATACTGCACGGTGCCCTGGGTCCTCGGGGACGTAAACGTCTAGGTCAGGGAGCAGCAGACAAGAATAAGACTAGAATAACTGCTGGCTGTATTAGTATGACTCACTAAAAGGTCGGCAATTAGAGACCTATTTCACAATCCAACAACAAGCATTTAACTACCGGTTAAACGACAAAAAATGATGCTTTTTAAGTGATGTAATAGTTTCAAAACAACTGCACGGCAACATAAGTATAATGTGTGTCAGCAGATCTAGATGTAGTTCATTGCAAAAATGGCAATGACAGGATAGTAAAATACTTCACAATAACTGACTTTTGAAGCATACATGGGGTTAGACCGTTAAACACACATGTACTTTATATCATGTTGTACACTTTAATTGAACGTGACCCAAAATGGCAATGCTTTAAAAAATCATAACTCATTGCGACAACACGACAAGATGCTTTTACATAAGCTTGGGGCTTTTGGACTTTTGAGAATAACAGAAATGTATGGCAAGGGCTCAGAGCTCTGCAAGGGTTCCTGCACTCCGTGTGCAAATCTGACAAGATGCATTCGCTCCTCTGTGAGCCGTAAGCTGTAGTGATATCTGAACGCATGACACCAGGGTTATAGCATGAGCAGGGCTCAAGGAGGTCAACAGTAGCACTTTAGAGATAAGACTAAAAAATCTTTCCAGCACATCAAAATACATCTCTAAATTAAAAACATAAAAGAGAACAATCAATCGGTGGATTAAGATCATTTGTAACCAAAGCATTTTTCCATCTCCTGTTTCATTTGCTCTTACAAAGTGGTTCCTGCAGCTCACGCTATCTAAAGGTTGTGGGTTCAATCCCAGGAAACACACATACTGCATAAAAAAGCTGCATCTGAGAAATGCATAAATGTAAATGTGGTTTAGTCTGAAATAAACCACTGAATCAGATTTTATAAACAATTCACTGAATTCACTGAAAACAACTGATTCACAGAGATGTATCAAACTTACATACTCTGCTAATAAAGTTTAAAGCTTCATTTTATCTTAAATGTATGAATGTTCTCATTTGTACGTCGTTTTGGATAAAAGCATCTGCTAAATGAATAAATGTAAATATAAAACAAATCATCTTTGTGTTTCATAAGTTCATCTAATAACACAGTCTTTGGGAAACTTAATGGCCTATACAAATATTACAACTCTGTCATCTCAAACATATGACTATTTAGTTTATTGCTCAGCTTTAAATGACCAAGTGGCCAATTGTCCAAATGGCAACAGTACAAAACTAACAATCAAAAGACCACAAAGATATATTACTATAAACACACAAATAAAGTTTTTTAGCTGTTTCATCCACTGTTTAACCTATACCACATAATAACCACAGATGAAAGTCAATGCCTTTCCACAAAACTGGGCTGAAAGTAAACGATGAGCATCCCTGCTGTCTGAATGATCTAAGACCAAACCGTGACCTTTAGCACAACTAATGATCTTCAGTTCACTGAAGTTACTAACGGGCTGCTTTAACAGTGCAAATGTTACGTGGGCTTCTCTCTTTAATTTCTCTCCAGATCTTTAAAGTGGATCTGTGAAAGGCTAAGCGCTGTAGGCACGGCCGGCAGCACCCAAGCCCAGGCAAGCGGATGGGTTCTGCCTGTCTGGGGATGTGTTGAGAGGGGATAAAAGGATAAAGAGCCTCTGCTCTGGGACTGATTACTTACATCTGTCCTGGTAAATCCTTGCATGCATACGCACTGCTACTACTGTTTGCTTTGTTTACAATTTGGGAGTGCTGGGTGTTAGTTTATGTTTGTGTGAATAAGAAATGAAAAATAGAGATTAGGAAAAGACACAAGTAACACATCAGAATGAGGAATACAATTCACTAAATGTATAAACCATTCTGGTCCTCAAATCTGATTGGACAAGAGGTGTTTAAAGATTAATTAATGATTTTGGAGCTTAGTTGCACATTGTATACACCATGTATTGTAATGATCTATTCTCATTGATTATCTAACTTTTATAAATAAATAAATATAAGCATTTCATTCATTTACTTGTGCATGAAAATATGTTCATTTGGCTACGTAAAAACAAGACACCAAGTATTTTCACCTTCGTTTACTCTTAGTTTTAAAATAAAGATGCTTCAAAAGGTTAATTACAGTAATGCCATAAAATAACCATTTTTGGTTTACTGTACCAACAAACAGAACCATTTCTTTCTTACATTTTTATAGTGTAATGAACCGTTTTTCACAGCAAAAACATGTTGTGAAACAGAACAAGGTTCTTTATGGAACCATACAGCCAAAAATGATTCCTCTGTCATCGTGAAGCACCTTTATTTTCAAAAGTGTATGCTTTGAGTAAGAGGGGAACATTACTTAAAACCTCTTAAAGCCTGCCCATGATGGCCAAATCAAGGCAAAGTGCAAGACAGGAAGACAGTGTGTAATAAGGAACAATTGTGTTTAACAAAAGGTCGGTAAATCAATAACGATCAATACACAATCTAGTTTATTACGCATCACCTGACATTATGAGTCACGTATCTTTCTCTTCATAGTTAATTATTCACCTTCAAGCATGTGCATGGCAGATCCAATGAGCCAATTTAACAGATATTTTAACGCTGTGCCAATTTACACTTTTCATTTCACGTTGTTAATTTACCAAATATTCAGCTTCATGTTTTCCCGCGCTTTCTCATTTCCCTGTTGTCACACTTATGAAAGCACAGTGATAAACAGCGATTGATTAGCTTCGCGTCTCACCGGGTTATCGCACCCCCCACAAATAGTAAAAACCTGATGGCAAAAAGTGACTTTTTCACAAAGGAGTAATTTTCACATTTCCTGAGGCGCTACTGTCACAGAAAGAAGAGGAAAAACTATTTAAAGACAAAATTCAATATACACTTCCTTAAAAGAATTAACTGTGGGCATATCTGCGCAAGTCAAAGATTTATTGAACTATTAATTAACCAGTCCAAAACAATAGTAATATACCTATGTTAAGAGTGCTGTATACCTTTAAGCAAAAGATTTGCATTGCAGGTACAGGGCATTGCTAGTATACATTTAGCAATATATCGAAGATGACATCAAGGACAACGAATAGCACAAGGTTAAATCAATGCATCAGTGTTCTACGAATGCTTTCCATTTAGTGTCATGTACAGTATGTGCAAAATTTGGACCAATAATTTTACTTATGCTTGTAGACTTTGCGAGGATAAAAAATATAAAGAGGAAATAAATTAATATCATCATTAGGTTTAAGGAAACCACCTTGCTACATCCAGTACAGTACATATCTTGTCATTCATTTGGATCCCTCATAAAAGAGGAAAGTATTATCTAATTTCACATGATCTGTAATAATATGGACCTCTCACGTTTCCTACTTTCCAACAGATGTCCAATGACAAAATACAAAAAAACAAACGAAAATAATACAACTTGAATTTGCATGCTGTCTCGTTATTGATATTTTTAATAGGCTGGTCGATTATTTGATATGCAGCATATATAAACTATCTAATGACAAATATGTATTTCCGGTAAAAAGACCCATATAGCTGTGCACTTACAGCACGAGCTTTCGGCACGTGCAACACCTGTGTCCTCCTTATCCTCTATTGAAGGGGGCGGTGATCGTATTGCAGAATTTAGGGATTTTAAGAATAACGAAACTTTTCCAATAAAAATCTATTCGAATACCCTATCAAAGAGATAATCAAGTTGTCCGACATGGCACAAATACAGACCAAAATCGTGTACAGCAGTGTACATATACAACGTAACACACACACACAGCCACTGACCATAAAGAGTATTTACCTCTGTGTCGTAGATTTTAGTGATGAGGGAGAATGAGTACTGTCTGGACTCGCGTATGTGTTGGATGGCCAGCTGAACGGCCGGTTCGATGCCTTGACTGATGCTGCTCATCAGCGCCGACTCGTTCATCGGCATCAGGACCATGATGGGCAACTTCTCACCGTCCCTCGTGTACCAATTGTTGTCCATGCCGTGCCTTGTGTAATCGTTGCAAACCTTCGCCAATGCAGGTCGAAATCCTAATACGGACAGTAGTAGGCATCCCGACAGAAAGATCATTTCACATCTGCAGTCCCTCCGGGACGGAGCCATGCTACCGTTCGGGAAGAACAACTATCTACCGTCTCACTGTCCTGGCATCGCAATCTTTAGCTTCGTCTTGGACGCTCCGATGACCTAAAGAAAAGAGGACATCAGATGGTTTAAGCTGCAGTGAATGCAATTGTTTTGCGGTGTAGTGCGCGCGGTCGATCTTGAGAGTCGAGAATGGTCCAGTGCAGTAATTCCTGCGGACCCAGTTGAGATGCGTAAAACCAAAAGATGACCAGCCGCAGACGGGGTTATAAACTGGTTCCCCTTTCGTGTTCCACACTGGTCCTTACGCAAAATTTGTTCTCTTTTATCAATACACAAACAAATGCGCAAAGCGCAATCCTCCGTCTCCGCGTTACGCAAAGGTGTGGAGCGCTCTTTTACGAGTCAGCCGCAATTGCGAACGCAAATTAAACACCCAAATATATTCCAAGCAGTTGACACAGGAGTGGCATCCCTATCCGCAAACTGTTTGCGCGTAAAAATCGTATAGGTAAGGTCGTAGAGGGCGAGCCTGATGTGTAAAAGCAATCCGAGCGAGGATATCCGTGCGACGTCTCGTTGACAACCCGAGCGACTGAGCTCAGTGATGCTGCTGCTACGGAGGACGCGGCTGCTCGAGCGCTTCACTTCTTTCGCGCGCTTGCCGCGCAGTGCATGCGTAAATGTGCGCGTGTGTACAAGCGCGCGCGACACAGCAACGATGTTGGCTCGAATAAACAACCGACTCAGACGCAAAGGCAGCTGGTCACTCGTAACGTGTTAAATAGCCTACATAATGTGAGGTAAAACGTAAGGTAAATTGCCCACCTGAGCCTATCTGCGCAAATACTGTATAAAAGGCGCATTCGAGTGTTACATAGTTTGATATCCGGTAGTTTCTTAACACACACATTGGTGTGCAGGGTGGCAACACCCCACATTTACTTAAAAGATATTGAACAGTATTCTTTTAAACGAGTATGTTTGGTCATGGAGGTACAATATTACAATGAATTGAACACTGCCACCTAGCTATTCCAGCCTTGAATGTGATCTTCACTGATGCTTAAGGTATTTGCAGATATCTTAATAGGACACATTTATTGTTTTACCACAATTATTTGGATCTGTTATGCTATAAAAATAGTGAAAGGCAATAAATGTCACAGCTTTTTATTCATTATGTGACTGAAGACGAATATGAATCTTTAAGATATGAATCTTTCAGTGTTGCTCTCCAAGGTCCTGACATCAGTGCTCAACTCAAACAGAACTAAACCCTGAATTAATATATAATATTTATAATATCTCTAATTCAAGCATGCTAATGTGCCAAGTCTAACAACAAAATAAACAAAAAATAAAAAAACATAAAGCCAATTCAAGTAAATTCTTGTATAATTATTTTGTATGCTGTTTTCATGACCTCTTTGTAGGTCAAAAAAAAATGTAAGAAAGTATGAAGAGTTACAGAAAATGAAAATTTTTATGAAAGACATATTGAAAACACATTCATGAACTTGGCTAAACTTGCTAAACCTTCTACTGGTGGTGTAAAAACTACAACTTATTTGAGTAATACACTGTAAAAAATGCTTTGCTCCCTTCAATTTTTCAGTCAAATCAACTTGGCTTTAGTCAACCTATTTTAAACTGTTTAATACCTAAAGACGTTACCCATAATAAGAAGTGCTGCAAATAAGATGACAATATAGTATCAATACAGTAAAGCACCATCAATGCACAATCAGCATATTGGAACGCTGTATAAATGTCTTTTATCTTACTGGTTCTTGTTTGGGCACTATACATAGACCCATTGCACTAGCTTTGTTACTCACGATTGTCTTTGTATTGCTTTCTGTCGTGAGATTTCCAGATGAAGAAATAGGTCAGGTTCTTGTCCCATCTGTTTGCTATACGCAAGACACCTCCCTCTTTTCTGCTAGAGAGTAAGATAAGGAAATCAGCTGTAGTACAAATGTGGTTGATTAAAATACAGGGACACAGAAAACAAAACGTCTTAAGGACAAGCCCATCTGTTGTAGAAAGTTGAGAAAAGTGGCATTGCATTAGCCATTTACAAGACAAAAGAAAAAAGTTCATAAATTAATCACAAATTACATTATTAATGTTTCGTACAGTACACAGAAAGTAAATTGAGATGTTTTTTTTAAATAGTGGTTCTAATGGGTTTTTCATTTAGTTTGCACTAAATGAAGTGGCCCATATTTGTGTTACACTGCACATATTTCATTGTTTTACGGTTCCTTCTTGCAATAAATTATAATTTTGTGAAATGTAACGAGGATAGATTCAAATAAAAATGTATAGACAATTATCTAATCACACATTATCTTATAACTAACTAAAGTAGATTCCAAAATAAATGCACAACTATACAATGTTAGCGACTTACTCTACTATAACTATAAATTGACAAATGTATATTTCTGAATAACAACTTCGTGGTAACACGTCATAATGAAATTGGTTTTATTTATGCCCTGAAGAACCTGTGAAGGCCACACTTGATGCAGGTGAACCCATAGATTTCCACACACACATACACAGTCCTGGCTGACATGTCTCTACTTAATAGAGATTAATGGGACAGCCTGAGGACATTCTTCAATGCAGCACTGACAATGCATTCCTGTTGGATGCATCCTGAATTTTGAATGTCAGATATTCAAAACAGCCTAAATGAAAAATGAAGCCTTATCAAGTAGACGTTCCAAGCTCTTTCGAGGACTAGCAATTTATTAAGGAAATAATATCATAAAGTGTTATCAAATTACGAGTGAATGATAATCATTTCTGATTCTCATGAGACAAATATTCATTAAAATATGTGATATATGGCATGTGACTTCTACAGAATACTACAGAATCATGGAGAGCCAAATTCAGGAAAATCTGAAGTTTTAAATTATATTTTTCTTTGATTGCATTACAGTAATGTGATATATTTATATGTGATATAATGCAAGTAATTCCAGAAAAGTTGTAGTCTGGGTATGAAGCTAATGTATGCTGTTGCAATATCTTGTGTTGTCCAGACAGAATTTATGATGATTTATGTCCACACAAGAGGTTAAAACAGCTGTGTGCCTGTTAACGTTAACTTCCTAAACACACATGTTGATGTATTGATTTAAATAAAGAAAACACATTTTTTCTCTTTTTTTATGTGACATCTCATCAATGTTCCTCTGATAAGAGGAGCACAGCCCTATGACTCAATGCAATTTAACTTAAATTTCAGTGATCATGATCTGATAAATGCTTTATGAGCTGCTAAAGTCATCCTGAAGGCCTCATACCTTTTCTGTGTGCTTCCATCAGAAAGACAGCTTCTCCTCTAGGGAGCGTCTCTTAAGTCTCTCACTAAAATTGGAAATGAACTTGCAGTGATTAACGTCTTTGGTCATACGCTTCTTAGACGTTTTGAGATAGTACAGCTGGTGTACAAGATAGAGACAAGAAAGAAAGATTCAGAGCTGGTGTAGATTCAGAGGAAAAATGACTGTAAACGCTTGCTTCCTTACCGAGCAGAATATGAAAGACCTTGAAAAATGAAAAGCTTGTGAAATTAAACTACCAGCACAATTTGATTTCCTGGCATAGGCACCTTTTTTATTTTTGGGTGTATGTTATAGTCATCTAATTAAATTGGTGAAATGCAGAGCCATGAAGCGTACAATAGCTGAAATTGATTTTATTTGTTTCTGGCATGTGTATTTGGAAAGGTTTCAGGACAGTTGACTGAAAAATTGCTTTTGTTTTGTTTGTTCATAGGGACTTTCTTTAATCTTAGGGTGTATGTTGTATGTCGTAGTCTAATACAATAGGAGAAATGTAGAGCTGTGGTGCATTTCAATGGGCAACAAGATCAAATTGTGTTTCTTTATTCCTAGCATATAGTTAAAAAGGTTTCAGGACAGGTGACTGAAAAATTGCTTTTCGTTTTTTAGCTACAAGACCCATTTTTCCAAATCCTATATGCACCAAAACGAATTAAGCGATTCTTACCCCATTTACTGCAGTGTGCGTAAAATACATATTCAACACAAAGAGGTCAAATGAAAGCAGTATTACAAATTCCACAAGGCACACAAATTGACTTTTGTTGTCCGCAAATTTAACGCTTACTCAGAGAAAAGCTCATAATAGAAAATATAGAAACATGCATTTTGTGCACAATTGCAGCATTTTATACTAATTATCTGAACTGAGGCAAGCGGTTTATACATCTGAAGTCTGAATAAAGAGTTTGACAAGCCAACTATGATTAATCTGCAGCCTTTAATAGATTACAAAGATAAGAAATTAATTCTTGTCTCAAATTATCTCTAAATATATTAGTAGTATGGTGGGAAATTGCTCGAGTATGTTTTTCCTCTGGACCTAATTTTCAAGAGCACTTTTTCTTACTATTCTTACTATATAAAAATATGCTGTGGGTTATTCATCTAATATTTGAATTTAATCAATTTATTGTAATATGTATAGCATGTATAACTCAGTCTAGAATCACGCAATAAAACTATATTAGATCTTATTAATAATTCAAAATTTCATTAAGATTCAATATTGATTTTTTTCCCTAAGCCCTGCTATATTTCTGCGCTTAATTGACAGGCATATGTCAAAACAAGACTCCAGGCCTTACTGGAAATAATGATACTCTTGACTTGACCTCTCTTTCATGTTTCTTTTTGTCCTACTGTTCTCTAGATTATATAAAGGATTAAATTGTTGGAAGGACAAGAGAGCAGCCTACACCAAATAGGTCAGAAATAAGATTTAGTTTTTTTCAGACGGATGTGAATTCATTTATTTTCACAGTTTTAGTATAACAATTTCCTGCCGTGTCACACATCTGCGAGGATTATAATACTGCATTAATAATTGTATTATATTGATAAGAACATCACAGAACACTGCTGTCAACCACCCAAAGACAAAGCAATTTACAACATCCGTCATTGTTTATCATATTTTAAGACTGATGACATTGTGAGTCTGCAGTACAGTCCCTAAATCACCCTTCTGGCTCTTTATCAAGCATAAACTTTTCTCGCTCTACCTTTTGCTTGTCGAAGAGAGATTGACTGCCTCCTGAGGCCTGCTTCCCCACTGACTGTACAGCAATAGCCCCAACAAACAGCGTGATCAATATGGTTAAGTGTCTGTGAAGAGTGCCAGTAGAGTCCAACTACCTGTCACATCCATCACCTGCAAGGTTCAACAAAACTTCCACCACTCCACTGAGCCCAGACAGACGATCGGCTGTCCTTAATGTGAACACAATCCTGCCCAAATTTAACACTTCAAGTTGAGCTTGATGGATTTACAGACAACTCATTTTCCCAGCAGCTCATGCGCAGAGGGAAGAAGTAGAGGTTTTTAAACGCTGTTTCAGCATACTGGGCTTTCGACCTGTGTGTTTGAGCAAACAGATGCTCTGTTCATTAGTGAATGTGCTGAGGGCTTGCCTTGTTTCTTAGGGCTTAAAATAGATGGCAACAGCACTTGATTGTCTCTTTGCTAACCAGACATATTGCGCCCTCCACTAGAGATACTGTCTCGCTTGTTCTCTTCCTGATATGGGGCATTTTCAATTAAAAAAGGACGAAGTTTGACATCTTTGTGAGAGTTGCGAGAACCAATAAAGTTTGAAACGCTGACATCAAATGAGGTGCAGCAAAGGTAGATACTAACAAGATATGCCAGTGCTTTTTCTATGAATTGAGGGAATGCAACGCTCAATATGCTCTAGTGATGTAAGTTCAGCCTTACTGTAAAAAGAGCCAATCATTAATTGACATAAACTGATATTCGCTGAGGGAGGGGATCTATACGAAGATTCGTAAGACGCTTGTGCACATGTGCAGTAGCTAAAACAGCCTTGTCAAATTTGCAGATTTGAGTTTAAGAAACAAAAGTTATGGCACAGTTATTGAAAATATGTTTTTTTAATTGTAATTTTATCAAGCGATTTTAGATACAACAGTCTTCCCCATTTAGGCAGATAGGACTTTGCTCTCATTATGACTAAAATAACCATAGGCATAGAAAATATTAGACATTAGGTGCCATTGCTTCCTGAAGCGATATGTCAAACAGACCCGCCATGTTACTTGTGGCAAAAGTTAGATAGAAACACAGTGTAATGTATTCAAAAACAAATATAGCAACAAATATACAAGGACAGTAAATAAAAAATATATATCATATAGTGTAGAATATTACGTATAGTATGTAGTATTATAATAATAATAATAATAATAATAAAAATAATAATAGATGAATTACAGAAAAAAAATGATATGATATTAGATTGATAATAGCAAATGCTATATGTATGATACTTTAATAAGAAAATATGAATAACAGCAAATACAATGATAGTATCGTAGCAAAAAAAACTAGCGATAACTAGCGATATCGCTAACACTCCGTAAAATATTGTTATAAATACGACCAGAAACAACTGTTCAGTCTTTCTTATAAAACCCGTTTTAAAGTGCGTGATGGTTTGAACAAGCCATCGAGACATTTTTCCACGAGGTTAATAAAGACTTTTAAGAATGTCACGTTTACATATGACACATTTATGGTTGTATTTGTAAAGACAAACTCACCTTGTACTTCCGGAGCTGCTGCTGCTGTCACGCTTCACAAACGCGTCCAGTGAATACACTCGCCAGCAGTGATGATGTAGTTACGCTGACGGCGCGCGCTGCGTACTGCTCACGCACACATAACAATAACTCTCGTGTCTTTATTCTTGTTTACATTGTGTCATGTATACATTGTATGTTTAATAAAAAAACTGAGGTTACTTTATTATAGAAATAATGACCAACATAATGAGGAAGTGACAGTTAATGTCCAGATTAGCCTTAAATAAAACAAAACACACAGAATAAGCGCTGATGTTTTTATTTGTCATTGCAATGTTTCGTTGCTTTTACAACGTTTTCACCAATAGGTGGCGCCAGCAAGCGGTGCGAGCGGTTCAAACAGTGAATCACTGGAATCGTTTAGTGAATCAATTGGTTCAATTGATTCAGTTTCGAAAAGCGTGATTTCTCCCATCAAACTCGCTGTAAGCATGAATGAGGTCTTTGCTGTTGGCTAGATTTTACATTCACAAACAAAAGTTTACTGGCTCTAAACATCTCTTTTCTTTATTCAAAGTGGACTTAGACACGTATATAGAAACTATCCAAAGTTCTGTTTATTTGAAAGCATTGAAAACTGTATCTTTATATTCATCCTTTGTGTCTCCTTGAGATGTAATTGTATTTTCTTTTTTATCCTGGCAACAAGTCTGTATTTTTGTCTTTTATTTTTTTATTGTATTGTCTTAATTGTCTGGTTGTTGCACTGTTTAATAAAATTTTAAAAAAGCATGAATGAGATAAGCAAACTATACAAAGGGGGAAAATTTTTAGTGAATTGTCTTAAATTTCAACCCAAATTTTACGCAGACTTTTATGCTATAATGATTTAAGATATGTCAGCACAAGTCTTGTGTTTGAGTAAACGATAACATTACTTTGTACTATACAGTCATAGTCAAATGGTGGACTGCGTGTCCGGACCCAGCAAAGGGATAATGCGGACCGAACAGCATTAAGCAATATTAAGTATATAATAAATAAATAAAATAATTTTAAGGTTGTGAACATTACAAAGATGACAATAATAATATACAATTTGTATATAATATATAACATGTATCAACATAATGTACAATGTCATCTGAACATACAGAACAAAAACATTAATTGCAAACATAAAAAGATAAAGAAGAAAGGAAAAGAAAAAGAAGAAAAAGAAGAAAAGAGGGTAAGATATTAAATTACATTTCAATTGTAGTGTACAGATTAAAATCATTACAAATTGAGGTTGTTCTTCTTGCTTTCTTATTTACAGAGGATGAAATAGTGTTAAGGTACATTTTAAATTCTTTCAAAAAAACAAGACAAATTGGTTTATATGATAAATAATTTAAAGACAGCCGTAACACCCAGTGCAGCCTCTTGCTCTCTGCCAGTGACGCGATCGTATCCGATCCAATCATATGATTTTATGTAAATGATAACAGTGACAAGAAGAGAAGTTGATAGCGAAAATCGCAATTTCAAAGATGAATGGACAGAAAAGTATGTCTTCATTGTCCCCGCGACAAGTTCCAAGCCAATGTGTTTTATATGCGCTCGTTAAAAGTGGCTGAGAACGAGAAAAATAAATCAGCTTAAAGCTCAATATGACAAGTCCACCAAAGTTCTTGTCCATGACAGCTCAAGAAATCATGTTTAATGCATTTCAGTTAATATATTATATAAAAGTCATGTACAATGCATATTTCAAAATAAAGTTGTTTGTAGTTCCTAAAAATGTGTCAGAATGGCTTTGTGTAATATATTTAATTATTTGTTACTGTGCTATAGACCATTTCACAAGATGTAAACAACACTGGTCCAGAAGCACTTCCTGTTTCTGTTTTTTGTATTTCACATACGTAAATTAAATTAAATCTTAAAGATGTTTGTTGTAAAAGTCAGTTGTAAATGTTCTGTTGATTGTATTTTGTTCTAACATTTGTGTAGTGTTAAAAAACTGAGACAGGAAGTGCTTCTGGACCAGTGCTGTTTACATCTCGTCTATATTAGTCACTGATAAATTACATGTCTACCCGGACCTTTCCAACTTAGGACATTTGTGTGGCTGGACCTTCTCAGATTGTATTTGAATACCCCTGTACTATAAACTAAAACAAAGAAGGATTTCCTACACTGTTATCATCACGCAACACTCTGGGTTTCAGGATTTTCCAGCCGGCAGAATGACAGACAGGTCTGCGCTGGTTTGTCGGGACTCACATCCAGCCATGATGTGACTGGCCTGAAGGGTCCTGAAATGCTCTTTGGATGTCACAGGCCTCTGAAGCTTCACATGTCAGAGTGAACCCTGTGGTTTTCAGTCAGTCAGGGTGACAGTCCGTTCTGGACAATTAACCCTGCATCCATCCGGCCCGCACCGCACGGCTCTCTGTCAGCCCTGCAGGCATCAGGTCAGGCCCCTTAAGTGTCTTTCTCTCTCTGTCTGCTCCAATCTCTCCATCTTCACATCTGCCCCACTCTCTTTATATTCAGAATCAGATCATTGCCAACTCAGAGGGAAAATATCTACAAGGGCTTGAAACAAAAGGAGTTAAAATCCCCAGAGGGCCGTGGCCACACCAGCAGACACTGAATTTATATTGGATAAGTATAAAATTATAATATTGTGCCGTAGTGTTCTGTTGCTTTCATTGTGAGCATCGTGCTTTAACCACGTTTGCTAGATGTATCTGTCACTTTTATGGATGTTTAAAGTCAACATAAAACCTAGATTGGCTTCTTAATACATGGCTGTCTTATTATGTACGACTGTGCAGCAGATGATATTCAAATGAAAATAAATCAATGTAATATGTCAATCTGTCAAACGTAACAATCATTTTTTTGGATCACATCACCTATGCCTCATACTGTAGATATGAGCCACATCAAATACATACAGTAAGCAAGATTTTACTATCTGTTATCCAACCAGCAGAAGACATCAAAACATCAAAAAAGTGCATATGCATTTGGTGATGCTAGTGGCTATGTGAAATAACACCCTTTACCTTTTAACAACATCTGTGACCTGCATGATATAACCAAATACCTTGTTTGTTTACATCACAGACAGATTTAACGTCTGCCATCTTCTGCAAACACGGCGCTATTGAAACAAGCTCTGTGCGGAATCAACAATAATACTGGATGGAGTCGCAGTGCGGGAAGGCAGGTAAATAACTCTTAGGCTTTTGGTAAATCGCTGCTCGTTCAGAACAGCACAATCAACATCAGAAGCCGGCCTACGTCGCCCTACTATTACCACCAGTCACCATTTGTGCGGATAAGAGCGGATACCTGGTCCCTTTGAAAGCACGGCCTACGATATCTAATTGTGGGTTCACATTAATGCCCTAGATTCACTATATTGGGTTTACCTTAGTCAGCCAGCAGCATTGGGTGGGTGGATTTGGCTGTTGTGCTATATGTTCCTATATTTAGATCTATGCATTAGTGTATTCTGCTCTCTCCTGGAGCTTGTTTCCATGACCTGCTGCTCTGGGCCCAATTGTGCACATGCACTTTCTTTCCTTACAGGGGAACTTTGCTCCAGGACATCAGTATACTGACATTAATTATGGAATAAGCGATATCCACCGAGAAGAAATGTTTGCTTCAGGAAGCCTGAAAGGGCAATTATGAGTTTCACAGGGAAAGATGGCTAATGACGATCTGAAACACTTAGACGGTATGGATTGGTGATGGAGTCCTGATGTGTTTGCTGTCTTCTCGTCTATTTGAGAAAGGCAGGGCAGACACAGCCAGACAGTGCATTAAGATCTCCGATTCGTTTTTCACATTAATAGAAATGCTAGAAGAACTAATGGCACTCAAACCTTGTAGCCTTTTACATCTGACACACTAGTGGTTGGTTTGCTGCTGTGTTATATAAAAATGCAAATAAAGAAACTTCATCAGTATATTTTGTCATATAAGCAATACAGCATATATTGTAATACCTAAAATTGTACACTTGTATACAGTAAGTAAACTCAGTCTCATCTTTTCACAGTTAAAAAACTGTAATATATTCACTGTGTAGTTTTTGATCCGGATTAAGTTTTTGACATTTGTGACCCCATCTGTGAAATCCATGATAAAATCTTACAATCTAATGATGAGCTTAAGAGCATCAAAGTAGTCAAAGCCGTAAAAAAGTGATAAAAATACGGAATAGATTTTGAGATATAGCACTCAAATTTTTTAATTAGATTATGATAAATACAAGAATGAATCATTTTATTAACACTACAAAACATTTTATGATTTTGCACAAAAAATTACCTACCTAAACATTGATTTTAATTTTTCATGGTCTACCTCCGTCAACATCAAAGATATCAAGATTCTATTTACACAAAATGTTTATTATCTAGAATGATTTTGTGTGAAAAAAATGTTAATCACAAAAAATGACTTCAGCTGGGTTTTCACATACTGGATCACATTTTTAAGAAGAATAAAATACAGTTGTCTTTAACACCACTAGGGGGCTGAGTGTAGAAAGTTAAAGATTTAATTCTGATACAGCAATGACCAAACTAACAGGGCAAAGAATGTGCTAGAAAACGTTTGGTTTGTGAAGATTATAATTGTACTGCTGATTTATTTCCATAATTCAAAGGGTTTGTCTAAAAGTTGCCTTGTTAAGGCATTTCTTTTTTTCTAATTTGCTTGTCAGCAACAGAAACAAGACCAAATCATGCAGGATATAAAATAAAATTGCCCGTTTATTCATATTTAATGAAACGGTAACAAAAAAGCATTGTTGGTCAAAGGCAAACAGCCCACAGGGAGATTGTGAGGGAGTAATTAGCCTGTCATTTACCTGAGCCAAGATTAATACAGAAAATTACCCAAAAAAAACACAATGTCAAATATCCTAATGATCCACAAACCCATGTATGCAAATTTGCTCATTTGAATTCATTCTCCTGTCAGCTACACACACAACGTATGCCTGTTTCTTGCAAATCCTTCTATCTCTTAACACGCCGGCCCATCATCCCATTAACACTCTGAGACACGCATCATGTGATGCTAAATACATAATGCTTTTATAAAAATGTTTTGCTCCTGGAAAGCTTGTAGTATAATTAATTTATAATGTAATGATGTTACAAGGGATGCATTTTTTTCTGCATATAACAGCCTCAAATTAAGACAAAATTTTACTACTTGGAGTCTAAATTTCCCCACAATGATTGTAAAAGTCTTAACCATACCTGCTGTACACGGATGACCCCAACTTTATGTACTGCATCTGCTGTCATTGGCTAAATATTTGTAAAACAGATAGATAAACGTAAAGTGTGACCAATAGCATTGAAAAGGGCATGTGCTCTACACAGGTTGAGCCCTATCTGCAGATTATCTTTCCACCGGGCAATATTTTTAAAAAATAAATATTTTTAATCAGTTAAGCCTATTTGGATAAGTATATTAAAAGATAAGATCCTATTAGGCAATTATTTATTACACCTTAAAACCCACACTATATACAGTGTGGAGCATAAAAGGCCTAGCCATTTTAATATAAAAAACTGACAACATACATAATGTAACAATTAAAATGTAATTGTAAGCAGAAAACAAAGTTACTAAAGTATTAAAACATTTGCTATTAAAGGGTTAGTTCAGCCTAAAAGCTTTGTCATTATTTACTTACCCTCATGTCGTTCCACACACTGACCTGTGTGAGTCTTCTGAACACAAATTAAGATTTTGAATGAAGATATATCTTATCCATGAGCTTCCAGGACACCTAATAGACATTGTGGTAATTAAAAAAATATTACGTGTGAGCAGAGGATATTTAAAACGTACTGTATGTAAGATGTTTAGAACTGGGCAATAATATATTTTCATAAATGTTTCATAAAATATTTAAAATGATTTCATTCAGTCAGAATTATTTTATTTCATTCATGTTTATTATATTCATACACAGATTTTTTTTTTGTTGCACAGATGATTTTTTTTGTTGCACAGATGATTTTTTTTTTTTGTTGCACAGATGATTTTTTTTGAACACAGATGATTTTTTTTGTTGCACAGATGATACAGATGATTTTTTTTGTTGCACAGAACAGACTTAATTCTTTTCATTTTACTCCAACACTGTTCAATTTTTGGAAGTTCTGGTAAACCTCCGTTTTAGTTTCTTTAGTCTTCTAAAGAAACTTCGCAAACTATTGGTTCGTGGTGGCCTGTACGGTTTCTTCAGGAGTTCCACAAACATTTCTTCATCTGATTTGCTGATGAATCCTGAGTCTGATGACTCGACGAAATTGAATAAATCTAGATCAGATTCTTGCTCATCGGGACTCATATCATCCTGATTTATGGTTTCAACCGCTTCGTACCCAGCCTCCTTTTCTAAATCCTCCAAGTACTCCACGGCATCATACCAAACCTCCTCTTCTGAGTCTTTAGGATCCTCCAGGTACTCCACTGAATCGTACCAAACCTCCTCTTCAGAGTCTTTAGGATCCTCCAGGTACTCCACTGAATCGTACCAAACCTCCTCTTCAGAGTCTTTAGGATCCTCCAGGTACTCCACTGAATCAGTACCAAACCTCCTCTTCAGAGTCTTCAGGATCCTCCAGGTACTCCACTGAATCGTACCAAACCTCCTCTTCAGAGTCTTTAGGATCCTCCAGGTACTCCACGGAATCGTTACCAAACCTCCTCTTCAGAGTCTTTAGGATCCTCCAGGTACTCCACGGAATCGTTACCAAACCTCCTCTTCAGAGTCTTTAGGATCCTCCAGGTACTCCACTGAATCGTACCAAACCTCCTCTTCAGAGTCTTTAGGATCCTCCAGGTACTCCACTGAATCGTACCAAACCTCCTCTTCAGAGTCTTTAGGATCCTCCAGGTACTCCACGGAATCGTACCAAACCTCCTCTTCAGGAGTCTTTAGGATCCCTCCAGGTACTCCACTGAATCGTACTCAAACCTCCTCTTCAGGATCCTCTATTTTCTCCAAGGCATTATGTAAAACCTCTTCCTCCAGATATAAAGCTCTGGAGGGGTTTTCTGTGCCGGTGGCTGATGGGAGATTTGTAAAAGATAGACAACATTCTATCATATTTTTTAAAGCGGTGACCTGTCTGAGATCTTCCTCTGTGACTTCCAACTCAAAGCGAGAGAGATCAGAATCATTAAACTGATCTTCTAATTCGCTGTATATATCTTCTAATATACTAGGGTTCTCTGTGTTGTCATTGTCAACGGTCACGCCAGCGGCTGATGGTTTGGGGGCGCTGACATCAGCTAGATCCATGTCTAACTTATTTTTATTTTTAATCAGGATTTGTTTAAGATTCTCTAAACAAAGATTATGTAATGCAGTTATGGTTTCAGTAAAGTAACACACTTTAACCTGATCCATCTTTGTTGACATGTTTAAAAGCAGTATTTTAACACTGTGGTTATGTGCTTCTACTTCCTTCAAATGTCCGTCAGCGAGTGAGAATTTCTGCCCGCTGCGCCTGTTAATATAGCTGCACTTGCGATGACGTCACGCGGTCATGTCCGAACATGTTTAGTTTTGAGCGTCACCTGTCAATCACAGGTCAGCGTTGCATCGTCACCAAATTGATCAGATTTGACCATTTAAATATCATCCTGCCCCAAAACTTGAGTTTTCTTTCATGTTTACATATATATAATGCTCGTACTAGAGAGTTGTTTCGTAAACAAGTGAATGTAAACAGATATAAAACGCGAGCGCTTTCTGTCTTAAAGGGACAGCAGCCTAATAAATCCTGCCGATGTCTTTAATGTTAATCAAAGAAACTTTTGTAACCTTTAAAAGAAATCAACTATATTTAATTTAAACCGTTCTACATTTGATCAATTTCTGTATATTGAAACTACCAACCTGAAAAAACTGTTGTATGTTTGTTTTCTTGTATTTATTTGTTTGTTGCTTATAATTTGCTTAATTGTTCTAATTTCATCACTGACTTGTTTAATTGTCTTTAACAATATTTTACCTTTAAAATAAATAAACTATATTTAATGTTTATTTAATATATTTAATAAAATTTAATATTTAATTTACATGTGATCAATTTCTGTATATTGAAACTACCAACCTGAAAAACCCTTAAAAACTCTGTTGTATGTTTGTTTTCTTGTATTTATTTGTTTGTTGCTTATAATTTGCTTAATTGTTCTAATTTCATCACTTGTCTTTGTCTTTATTTGATTTTATATGAGTTAGGCTAGTAGTTTTAGTGGCATAGCCTTATTTATTAAGGTCAAAACAATAGTCTATTTACTACACTACTTAGGAAACTGTGTAGTAGTTCTACAAAGAACTACATTGCTTAATGAAAATAAATATATATAAATATATATTGTTTGTTTATGTTTTTATATTTTATACGTTTTAATAACCTGAACATGAACCCCAAATCTGATTGGCTGATTGGAAAGTTGTCCTAAGGTCAACATTGACATACTTGTAGTTGTAACACTGGATTTAATTTTCTTTTTTCTTTGTTCTTTCCTTTTTTATATATCTTGGTCATATTACAGTGTGGTATATTTGAGGTATAGTATAGTGTTATTAGTGTATAGTGTTTTTTAAATGTTTTAAAAGTCAGAGTTACAGATGTCTTGAAACTATTTAAAGTACACATTTGTGAAACGGAAAGGCCAGATGACAGATTTTCTAGAAGAAGCCGTCCACATGTGCTGATCCAGTACTGTAACTGTAAAACACAAGACAATTCATACAGCAGCAAACTTTTTTTTTAAAGTAAAAGTCATTAAAATCAAATCATTGTTTTGATTAATCTTTTTAATCATTTTTCCTATCCAGCACACCAATGTCCTGCCAAAACATGGAAACATTTGTAAAAGTGTGTCAGCTGGTACCATTGTAGGTGTGGTCACATACGGAGAGAATCTTGCTTTGATGCTAAATACATAATGCTTTTATAAAAATGTTTTGCTCCTGGAAAGCTTGTAGTATAATTAATTTATAATGTAATGATGTTACAAGGGATGCATTTTTTTTTTTGCATATAACAGCCTCAAATTAAGACAAAATTTTACTACTTGGAGTCTAAATTTCCCCACAATGATTGTAAAAGTCTTAACCATACCTGCTGTACACGGATGACCCCAACTTTATGTACTGCATCTGCTGTCATTGGCTAAATATTTGTAAAACAGATAGATAAACGTAAAGTGTGACCAATAGCATTGAAAAGGGCATGTGCTCTACACAGGTTGAGCCCTATCTGCAGATTATCTTTCCCACCGGGCAATATTTTTAAAAATAAATATTTTTAATCAGTTAAGCCTATTTGGATAAGTATATTAAAAGATAAGATCCTATTAGGCAATTATTTATTACACCTTAAAACCCACACTATATACAGTGTGGAGCATAAAAAGGCCTAGCCATTTTAATATAAAAACTGACAACATACATAATGTAACAATTAAAATGTAATTGTAAGCAGAAAACAAAGTTACTAAAGTATTAAAACATTTGCTATTAAAGGGTTAGTTAAGCCCAAAAGCTTTGTCATTATTTACTTACCCTCATGTCGTTCCACACACTGACCTGTGTGGAGTCTTCTGAACACAAATTAAGATTTTTGAATGAAGATATATCTTATCCATGAGCTTCAGGACACCTAATAGACATTGTGGTAATTAAAAAAAAATATTACGTGTGAGCAGAGGATATTTAAAACGTACTGTATGTAAGATGTTTAGAACTGGGCAATAATATATTTTCATAAATGTTTCATAAAATATTTAAAATGATTTCATTCAGTCAGAATTATTTTATTTCATTCATGTTTATTATATTCATACACAGATTTTTTTGTTGCACAGATGATTTTTTGTTGCACAGATGATTTTTTTTTTTTGCACAGATTTTTTTTTTTTGCACAGATGATTTTTTTGTTGCACAGAACAGACTTAATTCTTTTCATTTTACTCCAACACTGTTCAATTTTTGGAAGTTCTGGTAAACCTCCGTTTTAGTTTCTTTAGTCTTCTAAAGAAACTTGCATAAACTATTAGTTCGTTGGTGGCCTGTACGGTTTCTTCAGGAGTTCCACAAACATTTCTTCATCTGATTTGCTGATGAATCCTGAGTCTGATGACTCGGCGAAATTGAATAAATCTAGATCAGATTCTTGCTCATCGGGACTCATATCATCCTGATTTATGGTTTCAACCGCTTCGTACCCAGCCTCCTTTTCTAAATCCTCCAAGTACTCCACGGCATCATACCAAACCTCCTCTTCTGAGTCTTTAGGATCCTCCAGGTACTCCACGGAATCGTACCAAACCTCCTCTCTTCAGAGTCTTTAGGATCCTCCAGGTACTCCACTGAATCGTGCCAAACCTCCTCTTCAGAGTCTTTAGGATCCTCCAGGTACTCCACGGAATCGTACCAAACCTCCTCTTCAGAGTCTTTAGGATCCTCCAGGTACTCCACTGAATCGTACCAAACCTCCTCTTCAGAGTCTTTAGGATCCTCCAGGTACTCCACGGAATCGTACCAAACCTCCTCTTCAGAGTCTTTAGGATCCTCCAGGTACTCCACTGAATCGTACCAAACCTCCTCTTCAGAGTCTTTAGGATCCTCCAGGTACTCCACGGAATCGTACCAAACCTCCTCTTCAGAGTCTTTAGGATCCTCCAGGTACTCCACTGAATCGTACCAAACCTCCTCTTCAGAGTCTTTAGGATCCTCCAGGTACTCCACGGAATCGTACTCCTCTTCAGAGTCTTTAGGATCCTCCAGGTACTCCACTGAATCGTACCAAACCTCCTCTTCAGAGTCTTTAGGATCCTCCAGGTACTCCACGGAATCGTACCAAACCTCTTCGGAGGCTTCAGGATCCTCCAGGTACTCCACAGAATCGTACCAAACCTCCTCTTCGGAGTCTTTAGGATCCTCCAGGTACTCCACGGAATCGTACCAAACCTCCTCTTCAGAGTCTTTAGGATCCTCCAGGTACTCCACGGAATCGTACCAAACCTCCTCTTCAGGATCCTCTATTTTCTCCAAGGCATTATGTAAAACCTCTTCCTCCAGATATAAAGCTCTGGAGGGGTTTTCTGTGCCGGTGGCTGATGGGAGATTTGTAAAAGATAGACAACATTCTATCATATTTTTTAAAGCGGTGACCTGTCTGAGATCTTCCTCTGTGACTTCCAACTCAAAGCGAGAGAGATCAGAATCATTAAACTGATCTTCTAATTCGCTGTATATATCTTCTAATATACTAGGGTTCTCTGTGTTGTCATTGTCAACGGTCACGCCAGCGGCTGATGGTTTGGGGGCGCTGACATCAGCTAGATCCATGTCTAACTTATTTTTATTTTTAATCAGGATTTGTTTAAGATTCTCTAAACAAAGATTATGTAATGCAGTTATGGTTTCAGTAAAGTAACACACTTTAACCTGATCCATCTTTGTTGACATGTTTAAAAGCAGTATTTTAACACTGTGGTTATGTGCTTCTACTTCCTTCAAATGTCCGTCAGCGAGTGAGAATTTCTGCCCGCTGCGCCTGTTAATATAGCTGCGCTTGCGATGACGTCACGCGGTCATGTCCGAACATGTTTAGTTTTGAGCGTCACCTGTCAATCACAGGTCAGCGTTGCATCGTCACCAAATTGATCAGATTTGACCATTTAAATATCATCCTGCCCCAAAACTTGAGTTTTCTTTCATGTTTACATATATATAATGCTCGTACTAGAGAGTTGTTTCTGTAAACAAGTGAATGTAAACAGATATAAAACGCGAGCGCTTTCTGTCTTAAAGGGACAGCAGCCTAATAAATCCTGCCGATGTCTTTAATGTTAATCAAAGAAACTTTTGTAACCTTTAAAAGAAATCAACTATATTTAATTTAAACCGTTCTACATTTGATCAATTTCTGTATATTGAAACTACCAACCTGAAAAAAAACTGTTGTATGTTTGTTTTCTTTATTTGTTTGTTGCTTATAATTTGCTTAATTGTTCTAATTTCATCACTGACTTGTTTAATTGTCTTTAACAATATTTTACCTTTAAAATAAATAAACTATATTTAATGTTTATTTAATATATTTAATAAAATTTAATATTTAATTTACATGTGATCAATTTCTGTATATTGAAACTACCAACCTGAAAAAACCCTTAAAAAACTCTGTTGTATGTTTGTTTTCTTGTATTTATTTGTTTGTTGCTTATAATTTGCTTAATTGTTCTAATTTCATCACTTGTCTTTGTCTTTATTTGATTTTATATGAGTTAGGCTAGTAGTTTTAGTGGCATAGCCTTATTTATTAAGGTCAAAACAATAGTCTATTTACTACACTACTTAGGAAACTGTGTAGTAGTTCTACAAAGAACTACATTGCTTAATGAAAATAAATATATATAAATATATATTGTTTGTTTATGTTTTTATATTTTATACGTTTTAATAACCTGAACATGAACCCCAAATCTGATTGGCTGATTGGAAAGTTGTCCTAAGGTCAACATTGACATACTTGTAGTTGTAACACTGGATTTAATTTTCTTTTCTTTGTTCTTTCCTTTTTTATATATCTTGGTCATATTACAGTGTGGTATATTTGAGGTATAGTATAGTGTTATTAGTGTATAGTGTTTTTTAAATGTTTTAAAAGTCAGAGTTACAGATGTCTTGAAACTATTTAAAGTACACATTTGTGAAACGGAAAGGCCAGATGACAGATTTTCTAGAAGAAGCCGTCCACATGTGCTGATCCAGTACTGTAACTGTAAAACACAAGACAATTCATACAGCAGCAAACTTTTTTTTTTTTAAAGTAAAAGTCATTAAAATCAAATCATTGTTTTGATTAATCTTTTTTAATCATTTTTCCTATCCGCACACCAATGTCCTGCCAAAAACATGGAAACATTTGTAAAAGTGTGTCAGCTGGTACCATTGTAGGTGTGGTCACATACGGAGAGAATCTTGCTTTGATGCTAAATACATAATGCTTTTATAAAAATGTTTTGCTCCTGGAAAGCTTGTAGTATAATTAATTTATAATGTAATGATGTTACAAGGGATGCATTTTTTTTTTTGCATATAACAGCCTCAAATTAAGACAAAATTTTACTACTTGGAGTCTAAATTTCCCCACAATGATTGTAAAAGTCTTAACCATACCTGCTGTACACGGATGACCCCAACTTTATGTACTGCATCTGCTGTCATTGGCTAAATATTTGTAAAACAGATAGATAAACGTAAAGTGTGACCAATAGCATTGAAAAGGGCATGTGCTCTACACAGGTTGAGCCCTATCTGCAGATTATCTTTCCACCGGGCAATATTTTTAAAAAATAAATATTTTTAATCAGTTAAGCCTATTTGGATAAGTATATTAAAAGATAAGATCCTATTAGGCAATTATTTATTACACCTTAAAACCCACACTATATACAGTGTGGAGCATAAAAGGCCTAGCCATTTTAATATAAAAAACTGACAACATACATAATGTAACAATTAAAATGTAATTGTAAGCAGAAAACAAAGTTACTAAAGTATTAAAACATTTGCTATTAAAGGGTTAGTTCGCCCAAAAGCTTTGTCATTATTTACTTACCCTCATGTCGTTCCACACACTGACCTGTGTGAGTCTTCTGAACACAAATTAAGATTTTTGAATGAAGATATATCTTATCCATGAGCTTCCAGGACACCTAATAGACATTGTGGTAATTAAAAAAAAATATTACGTGTGAGCAGAGGATATTTAAAACGTACTGTATGTAAGATGTTTAGAACTGGGCAATAATATATTTTCATAAATGTTTCATAAAATATTTAAAATGATTTCATTCAGTCAGAATTATTTTATTTCATTCATGTTTATTATATTCATACACAGATTTTTTTTTTGTTGCACAGATGATTTTTTTTGTTGCACAGATGATTTTTTTTTTTGTTGCACAGATGATTTTTTTTTTTTGTTGCACAGATGATTTTTTTTGTTGCACAGAACAGACTTAATTCTTTTCATTTTACTCCAACACTGTTCAATTTTTGGAAGTTCTGGTAAACCTCCGTTTTAGTTTCTTTAGTCTTCTAAAGAAACTTCGCAAACTATTGGTTCGTGGTGGCCTGTACGGTTTCTTCAGGAGTTCCACAAACATTTCTTCATCTGATTTGCTGATGAATCCTGAGTCTGATGACTCGACGAAATTGAATAAATCTAGATCAGATTCTTGCTCATCGGGACTCATATCATCCTGATTTATGGTTTCAACCGCTTCGTACCCAGCCTCCTTTTCTAAATCCTCCAAGTACTCCACGGCATCATACCAAACCTCCTCTTCTGAGTCTTTAGGATCCTCCAGGTACTCCACGGAATCGTACCAAACCTCCTCTTCAGAGTCTTTAGGATCCTCCAGGTACTCCACTGAATCGTACCAAACCTCCTCTTCAGAGTCTTTAGGATCCTCCAGGTACTCCACGGAATCGTACCAAACCTCCTCTTCAGAGTCTTTAGGATCCTCCAGGTACTCCACTGAATCGTACCAAACCTCCTCTTCGAGTCTTTAGGATCCTCCAGGTACTCCACGGAATCATTTCCAAACCTCCTCTTCAGAGTCTTTAGGATCCTCCAGGTACTCCACTGAATCATACCAAACCTCCTCTTCGGAGTCTTTAGGATCCTCCAGGTACTCCACGGAATCGTACCAAACCTCCTCTTCGAGTCTTTAGGATCCTCCAGGTACTCCACTGAATCGCACTCAAACCTCCTCTTCAGAGTCTTTAGGATCCTCCAGGTACTCCACGGAATCGTACCAAACCTCCTCTTCAGAGTCTTTAGGATCCTCCAGGTACTCCACTGAATCGTACCAAACCTCCTCTTCAGAGTCTTTAGGATCCTCCAGGTACTCCACGGAATCGTACCAAACCTCTTCGGAGGCTTCAGGATCCTCCAGGTACTCCACAGAATCGTACCAAACCTCCTCTTCGGAGTCTTTAGGATCCTCCAGGTACTCCACGGAATCGTACCAAACCTCCTCTTCAGAGTCTTTAGGATCCTCCAGGTACTCCAATGAATCGTACCAAACCTCCTCTTCAGGATCCTCTATTTTCTCAAGGCATTATGTAAAACCTCTTCCTCCAGATATAAAGCTCTGGAGGGGTTTTCTGTGCCGTGGCTGATGGGAGATTTGTAAAAGATAGACAACATTCTATCATATTTTTTAAAGCGGTGACCTGTCTGAGATCTTCCTCTGTGACTTCCAACTCAAAGCGAGAGAGATCAGAATCATTAAACTGATCTTCTAATTCGCTGTATATATCTTCTAATATACTAGGGTTCTCTGTGTTGTCATTGTCAACGGTCACGCCAGCGGCTGATGGTTTGGGGGCGCTGACATCAGCTAGATCCATGTCTAACTTATTTTTATTTTTAATCAGGATTTGTTTAAGATTCTCTAAACAAAGATTATGTAATGCAGTTATGGTTTCAGTAAAGTAACACACTTTAACCTGATCCATCTTTGTTGACATGTTTAAAAGCAGTATTTTAACACTGTGGTTATGTGCTTCTACTTCCTTCAAATGTCCGTCAGCGAGTGAGAATTTCTGCCCGCTGCGCCTGTTAATATAGCTGCACTTGCGATGACGTCACGCGGTCATGTCCGAACATGTTTAGTTTTGAGCGTCACCTGTCAATCACAGGTCAGCGTTGCATCGTCACCAAATTGATCAGATTTGACCATTTAAATATCATCCTGCCCCAAAACTTGAGTTTTCTTTCATGTTTACATATATATAATGCTCGTACTAGAGAGTTGTTTCGTAAACAAGTGAATGTAAACAGATATAAAACGCGAGCGCTTTCTGTCTTAAAGGGACAGCAGCCTAATAAATCCTGCCGATGTCTTTAATGTTAATCAAAGAAACTTTTGTAACCTTTAAAAGAAATAAACTATATTTAATTTAAACCGTTCTACATTTGATCAATTTCTGTATATTGAAACTACCAACCTGAAAAAAAACTGTTGTATGTTTGTTTTCTTTATTTATTTGTTTGTTGCTTATAATTTGCTTAATTGTTCTAATTTCATCACTGACTTGTTTAATTGTCTTTAACAATATTTTACCTTTAAAATAAATAAACTATATTTAATGTTTATTTAATATATTTAATAAAATTTAATATTTAATTTACATGTGATCAATTTCTGTATATTGAAACTACCAACCTGAAAAAACCCTTAAAAAACTCTGTTGTATGTTTGTTTTCTTGTATTTATTTGTTTGTTGCTTATAATTTGCTTAATTGTTCTAATTTCATCACTGACTTGTTTACTTGTCTTTAACAATATTTGATTTTATATGAGTTAGGCTAGTAGTTTTAGTGGCATAGCCTTATTTATTAAGGTCAAAACAATAGTCTATTTACTACACTACTTAGGAAACTGTGTAGTAGTTCTACAAAGAACTACATTGCTTAATGAAAATAAATATATATCTATATATAACGTATATATTTTGTACGTTTTAATAACCCCAGATCTGATTGGCTGATTGGAAAGTTGTCCTAAGGTCAACATTGACATACTTGCAGTTGTAACACTGGATTTAATTTTCTTTTCTTTGTTCTTTCCTTTTTTATATATCTTGGTCATATTACAGTGTGGTATATTTGAGGTATAGTATAGTGTTTGTTTTTTAAATGTTTTAAAAGTCAGAGTTACAGATGTAACAGATGTAAACGGAAAGGCCAGATGACAGATTTTCTAGAAGAAGCCGTCCACGTGTGCTGATCCAGTACTGTAACTGTAAAACACAAGACAATTCATACAGCAGCAAACTTTTTTTTAAAAAGTAAGAGTCATTAAAATCAAATCATTGTTTTGATTAATCTTTTTTAATCATTTTTCCTATCCGCACACCAATGTCCTGCCAAAAACATGGAAACATTTGTAAAAGTGTGTCAGCTGGTACCACTGTGGGTGTGGTCACATACGGAGAGAATCTTGCTTTGGCACGACTTCAGAGTGAAGCTGTAGTCCCCTAAGCCTGGTGTGGACACACTGCGGGCACCACAGGGACACGGACACTCACCACCTGCAAAAAACAGTAGGGAAACCAGCAACCCTGAGCAATTAACACACCACCATCTCCATGAACTTCCTCATGCCCGACTGACAGACGTGAATGTTCCGGAGCCCCGGTGCTGGGCTTCATCGATTACCTCTTTGAAAAGGTCGGTATCTTGGCACGACACCGGCACCCCCCGTACAATCTCTTCACAGCCCGTTCAGCCACCGCAGCGGACCAATCTATTGTGCTAGGGAAGGGACACAAAGAAAGAAACACGGAAATACTGAAACACTGTATGTAGTGCACGTGCAAATATCTCAGCATAGAATTTTAAGAATCCTTGGCAATCTCAAAAGAGAGAATACGTAATCTATGGTATCCGACAACAAAGAGATTGTACTCCTGACAGAAAAATAAATGAGGGCTTTACGGCGATGCCACCGAGCCTGTCAGCAGCAGATGCCTTCAAATCATTTGTGTCTGCTTACCATGAATGACACATGAATTCTTTGTAAAACAGCTTTCAAAATAGGCCTACTTGCGCTTCAGTCTCCCAGCAGAAAATAAAAACTGTCAGAGGACAATCCTCCTTTTTTTGCCTGACACATACAAATCTTTTATCTCGAATATCAAACTGTCTCTTTTACAAAACGCAGATAAAGATGTCAATAGAGCTAAATAAAACATGGATTGTTATAAATGATGTGGAAATGGACAGCTGGTCGGACGAGAGAGGATGGATAGAGACACAGCTGGCATGGGCATGGCACTCTTACATACCCAAGACGATTATATTCCCCGAGACAAATACAAAACACAAGAAAAAGGATGAGATGGTCAGTCTTGTGGCATGACAAATTTGGCTCTTTGACTATCGATTACTTCTCAACAATAACATGAACTCCAAGGGCCAGATTTACTAACAGTTTACGCAAGCGCAAACCATCATTTTCAGATGACACGCATGGAGCATCAGCTCTGCCTGTTACCCTGCGCAGGTATTGCTTTGATCATTATGGAAATTAGACGTTTCATCTGTATTCTTTAACATGTACCTTTTTATTAAATCACCAGCAGATATTTCCACTACCAATGGTGCTTTTTTGGAATTGCGCTCTCACGCGAATTTGCCCGTTTAGTAAATCTGGCCCCAAATGTTTCAACATGTACAGAGCAAAAAGCCTGAAAGGATAAATCCACAACTCTGTTTGTGTTACTTTCAGTTTCAAGGTGGTGTAATTGGCCATAAAAAGATGTTGAATTTGATTATCAACAACAGTGAAGGTTATGACGGAGATGTAATTATAACCGTGAAAATCTACATGCATAAAAATAGCACAATTATACATTCTTCTCACTGGACATCAGCCACAAAGCAGTGCTGTTTTACATGTGTCGAGTGGATTTTCCCCGTCCCAGAATGAAACACGCTTGTTTTGACAAGAAATGCCAGGAACATTCGTTTTGGGATGGAAAGACGAGCAGATTCTATATTTTGCCATGCAAGTGTGATATGTGTTCTGACTTCGCTCATCATCCCGTCATCACACTACAAATTTTACTACTATTCAGATTGATGCCAGACAAAAAATTATATTGTTAAATAATATTATTGTTTACATTGTGAGTAATTGTTGCTGAATCAGATTTTAAAGCAGCCTCATAAATGTATTCTGCATCACAGAAAGCAACAACAAATGCAAACGAAATGGTTTTAGGGAAGTTTGCAACAATGTCTCATGTTATCCAAGTTATCTTATTGTTAACATTATGGTCTATAGTGTGAGTGTACCATGAGTGTTATTTTCACACCAGCAACTATTAACTACCATTAATAGGCTTGTATATAAAATCAAGGTAATGAGAAAATCCGCACCTAAAAATTTTGTAAAGGTCACATGCAGTATACTTAAAAGGACACACAAAAAAGTGACAAATGGGTTTAATTTGCTTTGACCTTTAACAGGTCTGTAAGCCCTTTGTAAATACATCTAAGATAAATGATTTCCCAAAACTGATTACCCTTCAGTCACTGTGACTACACATGCCATAGACAATTTCCTTTGTACAAGTTGAAATGATGTGAGGGGGTATGAGCCGCATAAATCAATAAATCTTTATCAAACACTAATAAAGAGTCAAACAACAACACAACTATCTGCTTTGAACAGCTTGAAATCAAATATAGCTATCAATGTAATAACAAACACAGTGAAGCAAAAGCCTGCGAAATGTTACCTGTGTAAAATCTGAAATATCAGGAACTATCTAATAATATCTGTAATATCTATCTGGTAATATCTGAAACTCAAATAAATTTGTGCATAACATTTATACAGTACCAGTCAAAAGTTTGGCAACACTTACTCACTGGTGTTTTTATTTTTTTTTACATTTTAGAATAATAATAAACTCAAAATGAAATATGACACAATTGAAATAACACAATTGTAACTGTGTGAATTATGTTGTGACTAAAAGTATCTAAAATAACGTTATATTTGAAAATCTTCAAAAGTATTCACGCTTTGTCTAGAATTTGTAAAATTATACTTTTGATATTTTATTATCCAGCTTCTTAAGATCTCAACCTGAGAAACTTTTTCAACAGCACTGAAGAAGTTTATATTTATGCTGGACACTTATTGGCTGCTTTTTGGCTGATTATTTGTTCCAAATAATCTATTTCAAAAATATTTTCAAATACAATTTTAGTTTTCTAATGAAAGAAATTAATATGTTGGCAAAATTATTTTTGTATACAAAAGTAATTTCAAAATTGAAATATACACCTTTAGATTAAAAGGTGACAACATTTTTGTCAAATGTGTCTAAACGTTTGACTGATATTTGTACTTGAACTAAACCCATTTAAAAACATACTGACCAGCCCCATTAAGTAAGCATCTTCTATAGAGACGTACCCAAGACATTTACAATGCAAGTAATAACGACATCGCAATTATTTCACTGTTGGTGTTAGTTGCCTGTATGGGCAACTTTTCCTGTCACCTTAAATCACAGAGGAGCAGATGAGGCTGACAGTGTTCTGCTGTTACCTTCCTCCGGGTGTCTGCCATCAGAGTCCATAATAGCCGTGTTTCCAAGACAGGGCATTTTACGTGGTCCCTTCAAAAGATGTCAAGCTTTAGTTTAAGAGCAGAAACAAATGTCAGAGGCAGGTAAAGGCAATCGTTCGTAAATAAATCAAGTGAATAAAAAAGTGAAATAAAATAACACTGTTGATGAAACTAGTGCAAAGTTTTGTCCAAGTTTAAGTGACAAAGCCAAGAGGCAAATTCAAATGCAATAGTCTGGAAAAGTTAAATGACAATAATAATAATAATAATAATAAATGCAAGGAATATGTAATCCATTTATTATCTAAAGTGGTGAAAGAGCAACAGAGTAAGATTAAATAGGGCATGAAATGTACAGAATACTCCACAGAGAATTAAATTATACATAAAAGCCCAGCAGTAATGTACAAAAAGCTTGGTCAGGAGGTATAACCTTTTACTGCAGGCAACAATGAAAAAAAACAAGATCTTAGCAAACAACAGCTTCATTAATGACCAAACTCATCTGAATGTCCCTAAAGGGAAAGTTAAAAAGGGAAATCTAAAATTTGATCATCATTTACTCTCCCTCATGTCATTTTAAACCTGTATGCCATTCTGTCTTCTGCAAAACACAAAAGAAGATATTTTGGTAACCAAACAATACTGGCCCCCATTGACTTACATTGTATAAACACAAAACCACCGAGACATTTCTCAAAATATCTTATTTTGTGTTTTACAGAAAAAAAGAAAGTCTATATAAGTTTGGAATGACATGAGGGTGAATAAATGATGACAGATGTTTTATTTTCAAGTGAACTAATACCTTCATACAATGGAAGCCAATGGGGGTCAAAGTTGTTTGGTTATCAACATTTTTGGAAAAACTATATACAGTACATGTGTAATACATGTTGGGGGTTTTTGTACACATACAGTACATCACCATCTTTTGTACTGTAACTAAATATGTATATGCATCACACAGCTTAACATGATTGGAAAATCAAAAATGTTTAAGATGGGGTGATATTCAGGCTGCCCAGTCACCGGTTCAAGAATAGGATGTAGTTCAACAGAAAGTGAAGAAATTGATTGTGTATATCTGTCACTGTCGTTCTCATCTTTCTTTGCCAACTGCAGCTTATTTCCATCTCTGAAAAGAATCTCGAGTATACAGAGAGACCTTGTTAAGCAACACATGGAACGTGGGCGAGCAAGCTGCCTTCATATCTAAGATCCCAAATGCATCACAAGGAGGTGAGATCCGTTTTCTACATAGAGATCATTTCAATATTTAATGCCTTTTCTAAAGCTAAAATGTGACGCGGTCGTAATCCCATTTGGCGGTGACTACACAGACACTGGGGAGGAAAAAAGTTGCACAGATGCAAAAAAGATGAAAATCTGGTTCTCCACAGTGTTTCACGGAGAAGAAACATCTAATGTCTCTGGTGATGTGAGATCAGATGGCTTCCAGAGTTTGATCATGTGACCCAGTTTTCTAAAGCCTGCTGAAGTGTTCTGCACTAATCCCATCCTGACACCGGAGCGTGAGGCAGACACCACACAAGAGGCCCACGAACAGTATGAAATACCAAACAGACGCACATCATGAATGAGTAATTGAGAATGACTGCGGGGCAGAGCGCATGCTGAGGAGTCTTGGCGTTCCTCATACTCAGCTGCGCATCTTCAAGCCAATCAGATCGGGCTGCCAATGAGACCTTGAGCTTCTTGTTCTGTGTTTGCTCATCCAACAGAAATGGAAAGATGCTTTGGAAGGTGAATGAGATTAGTGGAGTATAAAGGAAAAGTTTTAGATGCATTATTTCCCCCAGTTACCTGGGTAAAGTGCCAGAATACAAATAATTTGTTTGCTTGAGAGAGGCAGAGAAAAGACTGCCAAGGCAAAGATTATTTGTCAGTGAGGGAGGAGATGAAGAACATATGCTGAACATACTGTAAAGAAATGACATGTCTGAGTTCATTCAATACACACATTTAAAATGTTATTCAATGGCTTTATTTGTATGTGTAAAAAACTCAATTACAAAATTGTAAAATTTTATATTAAACCAACATCTGACTATTAAAATCTTTACAATTTAAATGCAGAAATTAAATTAGAAAACATATTTTATTAAACACAGCTAATGCATTAATAAAACGTCTGATGCCTGATGTTTTAAGGTCACTTGAATAACAACAGAAAGTTACCTAAAGTTGGGACACTACTATAGGTCACTGCTGGGAATGTTTGAAGATCCAAAAGCATATTATAAAAATAATTTTACCCACATTTTAATAGAAAGTGTATATTTGATTGTTCTTCTTACTTCCATTTCCTTCAGGGCACAATAAAATCACATATGATGGATTTTAAAACAATGGTTTCATTCAAACACAAGATGATGCTCGTTTCCTTATGGTAAACTCATCAAACCAATCATTTTGAGACAAGGAAAAGCCAACTAGTGCAAACACAATGCTCTTCCATTAAAATCCATAGATCTTAATCTGTAAACCTCCTTATCTTTGCAGAACCTGGAAACATCTGTCCAGTATTGAATCTCACATGCTCTCAAAGCATCACATGTTGACAATCAGTAACTTATTTTTCCCATGATGATGTTTAGGTTCTCCATCATCTTATATGAGTTAATGTAAACCATAATCATTAAATATCTTCAACTACATAAACTTTACTAAAAAGGTCAACGAGCAAATATCTCTCTCACCCACAAGGCACTTAAAACACTTAGTGTAGATGTTTTAAAATCAGCTTATTGATTTTACTCACTTAGTTCTTCAACACACCAGGACACCAGCAACTACTGATGTAATAAATAATCGTGAGAGACGAGTTAATAAAACTAATAACTCAACAGATCATTCAGCATAAAGAGGAAAAATATAGAGCTAAATCACAGTGATTTGGCTACTACAATCTAGACATTCATCTCTCTGTTTTATTATTCTCAAAACACCCTTTTCAACAGCAGGTGAATGAGTACGACAGCAGCGCACGCTGTCATATATTAGTCACATTCATCTATCTTTCAATATGATAAAACCAGCATCTCAATCACAGCACAGAGATCTGCTGAAATTACAGACACAAATACACAGTAATGAGAGAAGATGGAGGACGCCGCAGGACATGGAGTAAAACGCAGGACTTGGCACCATCTAGTGTCCGTGAAGTACATGACACCAGTGACCGTATTGGTGTTTTTAAGAGCTTAACCCCCAAACACAACAAGAGGCTCAAAGTGCCAGCAGGATCAGAAGCAAGTTTTGCTAATGTTATGGAAAACAAAAGATATAATATATATAGATGTGAATAAAGTTAAATAAATAGAAGCTACTCTGAAGAACAAGAGAAAAACACACCCGCAAACAGGTCAATATAATTCCAAGTACCAGCTTGTGAAAAGATAGTGATCATTTTTAAATTTGAGACTTACATTGAGCAGTAAAGTCAAATCTTCTTAATATGGAATAGAAATAGAATGAAATGAGGTACTTTGCACCAAAAAAAGGAATGTTAATTTACTAAAATGTACAATATTTAATCTTTTAATACCTACAGCCCGTGCTGTATTAGTCGTATACCAGGAAGGCACTATAAAGCCCTAGGAAAAATCAATAAACTTGTGTGAAGTCAGAGCTGCCGATATGAAAAGCCATCTCTATCCCTAGAGCAGGTTAAAGGGGTGGAGAACCTCTGCTATGTTCTTTCTTCAAAGAACCATTTCTGTACGTCGGAGTCTGAGCAGGTTCGGAGAGCGGGGCCAGGGCTCCCGGTGTCTGTCCGGTCCACTGCCTCAACACACAGCTGTGTCTGAACGTGGTACAGAGTGCCATCCTGCCAATGCAAAGGTTATGAGAGGTTATCAAAGAGCTGAGGTAAAAAGGATTACAGGAAAAAGTGCTTAAATGTTTCCGAATTGAATGGTTAAAAAGCGTTACTATGTGGTTGCTAGGATGTTCTAGGTGGTTGCATTGCTATGGGGTTGTTCTGATGTTCTGGATGCTTGCTAAGCCAATGCAATACAGTTGCTAGGATGTTCTGGGTGGTTGCTAGGGCATTGCTATGGAGTTGCTAAGATGGATTGCCAGGCACTGCTATGCTAAGATGTTCTGGTCCATTGCGTTGTTCTGATGTTCACTTGCTAATGCAATGGTTGCTAGGATGTTCTGGGTGGTTGCTAGGGCATTGCTATGGAGTTGCTAAGATGCTCTGGTCCAGTGCCAGGGCACTGCTATGTGGTTGCTAGGATGTTCTGGGTGGTTGCTAGGGCATTGCTATGGAGGTGCTAAGATGCTCTGGTCCAGTGCCAGGGCACTGCTATGTGGTTGCTAGGATGTTCTGGGTGGTTGCCAGGGTATTGCTATGTGGTTGCTATGATGTTCAAGTAGTTCAAACACTGCTATCAGATGTTCAAGTAGTTCAAACAATCAGATTTTTCAATAAAGTAATAGCACATCTCTTCACAGCAGAGGGCTTTATTCTTTCTCCCTCTATGAATGCTTCAAGGCTCTTGGCCCATTAGAACAGCATGCTCACCCAACCCCAGAATCTGTCTGTCACATTGGTCTTAAGGTGCTCATTGTACCCGTAAAGAGTTCACACTAAGGTTTGCTACTGAAATTACACTGCAAGCCACACCGAAACCTCTTGACAAGCTGCCTGTGACTTTCTCAAGTAACATCTAAATGTGGCATGTACCTGGCCCATCATGAGCTTTCTGTGCTTTAAATCTGCAAAGTACCCTTGTTAGTGTGCACAATTATAGTCCTGGTAAACTGCCAGAGGTCTTGTGAAAAGACTTTTAATATGCATTTAACCAATATACATTATCTTCAAAAATAAATGCTATGTTGTTCCAAGACAGCTACTGGATACAATTATCTACATTCATGCATTTGGCATATGATATTATCCAAAGCGACCTACAGTGCATTCAGGGTATGCTTTATTTATAGTATGCGTGTTGCCTGGGATTGAACGTTGGCATTGAATCGTCCCGGGCTACCGAAGGGCCTATGGGAACGCAATCATCATGCACTGACGTGTTTAGCGATCTCACCTCTCTGAGGAGAAACTTCTGGTTTTCAGGCACAGATTCCCGGGGTTTACTGCAGTGATGCATCGTAAGGAAGGTGGAAACCTGATCAGCTACAACGCAGCCCGCAGGTTCCCTCGTGTTATAACGGATCTCGTGGAGCGTGGAGTACTCAAAGAACTATCACGTGAAGAGAGAAACAGCAAGAAATGTGCTTTTAGCATCATTGAGTTACAATAAGCTTGGGTTAACACACATCAACACTTTAAATCTTAATCAAAACGAGAGAATCCAGAGAAGCATGTTGTTGTGCTGTACATATGGTGCACTGATAAGTCTCCAGGGCTCGACTGTCTCCCTGCAGAGCGGGAGGAGATCTATGAAGTCACACTGCTCGAGTCACTTTAAAGAGTACACAACACACTATTTACTACAGTGTGTTATGAAGTAGTCTTTATAATACACTAAAGCCATGACACACCTTTTGATATATATTCCTTTGAAAGAATTAGTTCTTAGTGTGGCTGAAAAATTAACAATCCTGTTATAATTTACTTACTCTCTGTGTAGAGATTCTTTAAAAAATATTTACTTTTGTACAATAAATAAACAGTACACGAGTAGGAACGATATGAGAGTGAGTATATAATAGTAGTATTATCATTTTTTGTTTCTTGAACGCTAATGTGGAGAAAGCAGAAGAATTTACCTGGTTTTGTCCCATGCCGTGACACGGGTAAAGAATGACACGATGACCAGACATATTATTTTCATCAGGTGGGTTGTAGTCAAAGCAGTAGTTGACCATTCCTTTATTCTTCAGCTGAAATCGAAAAGAAAAAGATGAATATTAAATCTAAACTAACCTGTGAAGATGTAATGGCTTAATTATAAATTTGCCTTTAAATTACATTGACCTGTAGCTCCTACAGGAGTATATACCAACCTCAGAGCTCCTGGCTGGTCAATCTTTGTTGCTAAAAATTAATTTTGCTATCTGGACTAGCATTTTTACTTTATCACAGGTACATGCGAGTATAAATACAAAAGCTCGTCTCTTCTCACCATCCCAAACATCCCAGTCCTGTCCTCTGGAACTTGTATGTCAGGATAGATATTGTCCAAGAACCACTTAAAGTTTTTACATCCAAGACGCAGTCGAAGTTTCCGTCTCTCTGTCACATCACCATAAGCCTCCTGCAATAAGACATAAATGTTATGAATATGTCAAAAAATTATAACAATTGTAAACAATAATAAGCACAGAACTATGGGAATCCAGATCACAATGCCCTAAATTTTTTTCTTTTCTAAAGAAAATCTGAATAGTGCTTGTCTGCCGGTGCTATAATCAGGTGCTGTAGGTGGTTTCCAGGGTGTTGCTATGCGGCTGTAAAGTTATTTATTGAGTATTGTGACTAGTTCCTGAAACGTCGCTAAGGTAATATAGCCTTAATAGTAATATAGAGCCAGGGTCACTATAATATAATGGATTTATTTTTTCAAACAAGTCACACAATTTTATGCATGTCTAGTTTTAACCTTGAGTATAAAATGAGTAACCATTAAATAAAATGTGATGTTGTCCCTGAGGTGGGCATGCACAGTTCAAATTACTGTCAAACAAAGAATTCGGACCATTAAAACCCATGACAGAGGCCGTGTTGTTGATCATTAGAACACAGTGGCACAAACAACAGAGATTTTGGCCATAAATAAAAAATGCAAGACTCGGAGGGTGAAAAAGAGAGCTATCTTCTTACGGACTTGCGTGGCAAAAGTGTATGAAGGTTGTCAAACCTGATCCACGCTGGCATTTGTCTGTGGGTTATAGCCAGGGAGAGAGAATGAGCCTTATCTGCTGGCATCACATCAGATGTTTGCCAACCTGGCAAACATCTCCAAGCTCGAGATACAGAAGAGTTACCTGATCTGTCAATAAGAGAACGTCTCCCTTTAACTACAGGGCTCGGCGGGGTGCAACCACAGGGGCGGATGGATGACACACACAACGTTTCAGAAAGGTGCCACTTAGTACCGTAGTAGTTTTACAACTAACCGGGAATGTCGCCTGAGGAGTCCCAGCCCATGTGTCTTTCAGTTAGATCACATAAAGACTACAGGTGTGAAAGCAGGTGTGGATATTATCCTGCAGTTGTGCGTGAACACACCCAGGCAAAAATGCTGAACATTCACAAATTAAGAATGATCTGTGAGGTTTTCTAAAGAGCGTGTCATTAGACATTAGACTAAACTTTTACCTTGTGACTCTCGAGTAGGAGAGTCAAGAACAGTGTTTTTAAAGGTGTAGTGGTAAAAATAGAAGTGGAGTAGGTAAGTTTGATTCATTTGTTTAATCAGTTAAAGCGGTGTTTCAGGAGTCTTACAAATACATTTCCTCATATTCCTCATAAAAGGACAATTAAAATAAAATAACTATTTTATGTTTTTTGAAGAGTCATCCCTTCTTTATTTGTTGGGTATTAGTGCTTTCTGCATTTGAACTCACAGAAATCCTTTACGGGACTGCGTAAAATGACCTTAAAACCCCAAAACACTGCCACCTAATACATATCAAGACATATTGAGTGTCGTCAAAAGGGTAAAAGATATCAAGATATAATTTTTCCAGCTGCCCAGCCCCAGTAAACAGCATAGAAATTGTGCATATCCTCTTTCACAAAGGCAACACGAATGGTCACAGTCTATTTACACTGCAGCACAGCTGTCACATAGATTGACTTGTGATAAACGTTGTCTTGGAAAATGAGCAGACAAGCAAACAAAAGCCAAGTTATAACAGACTGTACAAGTAGGCGTACCAGACGGGCATGGGGGTTGCGATGGTAGTACACCTCTTTGTACTCATCCATCCAGACTTCTGCCGCCCGCACGCTGTTTGCCAAGGCCTTGTTCCTCGAGTATGGTGCCTTCTTCGGGAAGACGTGACCTACGTGCGAGCAAGGGTGGATCTCCAGACTCCCTCCACACTGCCAGATCTGATCAGAGAAATATAATCATTAATTAGCCAATGGTTATTTTCTCTGTATTTATCAGTATTATTTCGTTGACATATGGTTGGTGTTGTTCCCCAGGTTAAAACACTGAAACTGGTGAGCTACTGCTATCTAAGTAACCGTGTTGGCATCCTTGAGGGGATGTGAGCTGACTAATAAGAGGACTGTGAGTAAGTAAATGCTGCATAAATACAGAGTGAAGGTCGGTTTAGTCATCGTGCTGGTTGGCAAGATACTTAATAAAGGCGCAGACTAACCTCATGACATGTGACTCACACATTTTTTAAACTGTGATGGTGCCCATCTGACAAAAACATGTCCGCCAGATTTTTGCACACAGGGAAGCAAAACCTACAGAGAAATGTGAGGAAGAACGGCCCTAAACTTACTCGAAATGAAAACTCCAGGTTCTCTCCACCCCACACCTCCATTCCTGTGTCATACGTGCCCAGGTAATGAAAGTACTTCTTATTGACTGCAAATAAACCACCAGCCATGGTAGGAGACCTAGATCAGAAAAAGGACATGTGCCACATGTTAGAGAAAGAATGAAGCTATGATTATTTGCATTTTGTACCTATTTTGTACCTCTAAACACAGGTTTGTATGAACTCACTCGCCCTTAATCTACAGATTAAAAGCTTTGTAAAAATGTCAGCCCTGCCCAGCTTTGTCCTAAACCACAAACCTGATGACATCAGTGGAGGAACTCCTTCGTTTTTGCTCGTGTTCTGGAACAGTGTGCCACGTAAACACCAGTCGCCAATCAAAACCTCCGATCTGAGGCTCGCCCGGATGTCCCAGGTATTGAAAGGTGTTCCAGTCAATGACATCTATTACCGGGCAAACCACAGCTGAGGGCTCCTCCTTTATTCTACAGGAAGCAGAGATAAAAGGTGGTGATAAACATTTAACTAACTGTGACATCTTCGGTAGTTTAAACATGAACAGGAACAGTTTGTCATGCAAATATAAAGAGGCAGATTAAACGTGTTTCCGCAAAGCATGTAAAGGAGTTGTAATGTGCGCGTTACGTTAGGGTTCGACAGCCTCACCTGTGAAGCAAAGGCTCCAGCCAGCCTTCATGACACTCGCAGTGGCAATCCAGGAAGGTCAGCACGTCACCCGAGGCGATGGACGCCCCCAGGAGCCGAGCTCTTACCAAACCCTCTCTCTTTCTTGCTCGGATCAGGCGCACCTTTCTCAGATTGGCAATGTAGTTCTCCAGAGGCTCTTTTAAATGATCTGTAAAAAGGAGTTCAATCAGCCGAACATTAACAGAAAAATGCAAATATCTTTATACGTGATTTGGCCAAAGGGTGGTGCTTTTCATTCATTACATTCCAAAGCAACTTGCAACATACAGTAGTCTGTTTAGTGCACTTAATGTACTTTATTTGACATGTCAATATTTAGTCTCATACTCAATTTCAGGTGTTTAACAGGAACTGATACCTCGGTCGCTGTAGTCATCCACCAGTATGATTTCTGTAAGCAGCAGGTCAGGTGAAGTCTCCAGGACGCTGTGCACCGTCCGTAAAAGCGTGGACCAGGCTTCGTTGTAAAAAGCTATCACAACTGAGGTTGTGGGCAAGTTAGGGTAGTCATATTTCAGGGTTTTGCATCTGAATGGAAAAGAAATTGTAGTAAATGCACTGGTGATGATATTTGCTTCCTGCTTTACTCATGAACTTTAGTCTGTAAATGTTTACACTGCATCTATTTTAAAGGCAGTATGCTAAATAAAAATACATATTACAAAAGATAATCTTACAGGGGATTCCATCTTTCAGCCAATCTGCGGTGTAGTGATATTTTATCGCTGACATATGTGTTTATCTGATGTTTGTTAATGCTCTCCTCCTCTTTTTTCTTCTCTTCTTCAGATAGGTATGTGAGTTTCACAGCTCTGCCCATCTCTCCCAGAGCATTAACATCCAGAGCAGGTTTCTCATAAACAGGTCTCTTATAAAACGCGTCGTCCACATTTCTGCTCTCATCGGCCGCCGGTACCTCCCGTCGACTCGCCACACTGCTATCACTCCGAGTGTCTTTAGGAAATATTAAATATCCCGCTACAAAAGCCCCCAAAACGCAAATAATTAACTTGTTCCGATTCCGTCTGCCACATATTGCCATAATGTGTCCGTCTCCAGCGTCCCGGTTCCTTTCCGCTGTTTGTCATCCAAAGTTCAATCTCGTTAGAAGTTCAGGAGAAGTTCGTGGAAGAAAACGATTGTAAAGTGCCAGATTTCATTTTAATCACAACGTTTGAAAAAGTCATCAAAGGTGATGTGAAATGTATGTGCTGCAAGCAAAGCGACAAAGTTAACTAGTAGTTCATCACTTGGTCTGGTTAAAACCAACTGTTGAGACACTTGGCTGCGTCTCAAAACTTAGCGAGCTACCGCGACAGCATTGGTGTGCATCATACATGCGTATTTATTGCGCATTGCGAGGCACCGTATATTATTAGCACATTGCGCAAAAAATACGCACCTTTGACGTATACGATTATTTAACTTCACGAACGCTGGTCGTCTAGCTAGTTTTCTTTTCAAGCTTTGAGCCACAACCGTGCAGAGGCACATCCCACAGGTCTGCAAATCGGTGAAGGATTTGCCCGATCACATTAGCAGTCTGGTGGTTTGTTGAATAAGAAGTGGAGGAGGCATACATAAAGAAATTCAGGTCAAATCACAGACTACTTAGGGGTTACACACTGTGACAGCAGCGCTAATCCAAATCCGTTTAGCGCGCGTCCGCTGTATACAATAATATAAATAAAATCATTATTATGCAAAGAGAATGGAAGTGCGCCCACTTCGTTACTTAATATGGTGTGAAATACGCGAACAGGAAGTTAAGACTACTACTTACTAAGTGTCCGATCCGACCTTTGATTTGTTCTTCTCCATAAACTTGGGCTGTGTCCTACATTGTCCACTTACACAGTCCACTTAAAAGGTTAATGAAAACTAGTAAGTGAACTCGGACACTCAGTTGGTCACTGCACCGGGAGTGTTTTATCAATGTACTTGATCAATGGGCTTGTTGTATAATAGTATTTTTGTGTAAAAATAATGCGTATTTTCTTTGTGTAAATAATCACATCACGCATTTACTGATTAACAGAAACGAGTTCTTTATTTATCCAAGAAACTTACAGCTGTCGTGTTTTCTTCTCTTGCGTGTTATTCACGACGGTCGAAAACAGCGCGTTCCTCCAGGTGCATTATGGGTGTTTTCTATCTGTTAAGTGTACATCGGCTATACACAGCTGCGGTGCATTATGGGATTAAACGAGTGCACTAAACAATATCCACTATTATATCGCACACCACTACAAAATGACTCTCCCCTCAAAAAGGTGCACTATTTGAAGGTATAGGGAGCTATTTTGAGCACAGTCAGAGAGAAAGAAAGCGAGAGAGCACTTACCGTCGCAGAGACTGATGTTCACTAAAGTGAGTGCCCTTGTTAGTCTGTGTACAACTCATACTTACCTGGCAGGGGAGACACCATGATCATGAAGGTGGTTCACCCAAGGCGAGGCTCAGCCATTGCACTTTAGGCTGTACTGACCTTTGCGAATTCCCCAAATGTGGGAATCTCGACTGCATAATTTCTGGTAGTGGGGGACTGCGTTCGCGCTCTCCCCTGATTTCACAGTTAATAACAGAGTTGAAACATGCAGGTTGTACTACGCAGTTAGTAGTTTATCGTATTTGATGTGTGATAATTAGTGGTTTATAGTTAACACGACCGCATGGTTCGGAGTGTACGATATATACAGATTCTCGGCCAATGAAATAGAGGTGTTGTTTTAAAGTCATTGTAGGTTTTGCACGATCATAGAAGCAACATCAAATCGCGCCGTCTCATTGGCCGAGAGTCTACAGTCACCGTAGACTCTGACCGTAGACTACCAATCACGTGCTCGAGTTGACCGTAGACTACCAATCACAGAGCGAGATCTATTTCTGACACTTGATCGATCTAATTCGAGCGCATCTTATTTATAGTACGTAAAATAAAAGCATTTTTCGTCGATTCTGCTGTAAAACATCGGAAAAGTTTAAAAAAAGTAAGTGCTCGTTGTTGAAATCGCATCACACCAAAATGACATAATTTACATTACCTGGATGTTCAAGGCGAACAAACTTTTTAATCAAACGGGACACATGTGTACTGTTCTATGGGCGTAATCTTATTTTCCCCACACGAAAATGAACGTGTGTGTTTTAATTATACTGTAATATACGAGACAATCCATCGCCACTAATGTTACCATGTTGTTACATTAAGCAAAATAAGCCTTGTTTAACTAAATTAACTAAAGATTTTAATCAATTCTAAAATCTATCCATTTAATTCTGTTTTATTTGCAGTAAAGCCATAGCAACCACTAATTATTTGCACAGTATTTGCAATACATAATATGAGTAGTAATCTGCTTCCTACACTGTAGTAAAACCATTGTTAATTGGGATCCCAGCACCATCACGTCAGCAGTGTCTGGGGAAGCTGGTGCTACCCTTTGGTCAATACCATAACGCCCCATTCCAGTGGATTGTGGTCAATGATGTGGGCTACTTGAAGTAGTAAGCATATTAATAATCTCCAAACATATTAATAGAAGCATGTGTTTTTTTAATCAGTGCGTAGACTATTATCTTTGTCATCCCACCAAAATTTCAACCCTGATTTTTAAAACTGAGTAATGTGATTGCAGTTTGGTTGACAAGCACAGAGCAGAAGTCTCTAAAAAGGCGAAGATACACACTCGGTGGATAAAGGATTATCTGGCAGAGTATGCAGAGAGTTTTCCACAAATATCCATTCTCCTTGAGGCCAACGTCCATCAGTGTATTTATGGACAGAAAGGGTTTGAGAACCATACCTTTCACGAGATGTGGGTGCTCTACAGCCAGTATTCTGCCCAGAAGTCCAGACCAGGTGATTACAGCGCAAGCCAAAAAGATTTGATCCAGAAGGCGTACCGCTCTGTCAGCCGGTGGCTTCATACACCTGTGACTCACATTACAAGTCTGCAGATGAAAAGGCTTAGAAAGTACATTTATGACAAGAAGGATCAGGTAGGTCGCCTGGTTCTTTTATGATAAAAGTGTTTATCAAAGTCTAGATATGCATAACTTTTGTATTTACTACACAGATGTCAAGCTCCATAAATGATCCCTCATGGCTGGATGATACTCGCCTATTAGAAATGATCAGGTCTGAGTCCGCAGCACCGTCCACGGCCACATCCACAGCCTCATCCACAGTGTCATCCCCGTGCACTGAATCATCCACAGCACCACTCGCAGCATCACCCACAGCCACATCCAAATCACCACGCACAGCCACATCCAAAGCACCACGCACAGCCACATGCACACCATCAGCCACATCCACAGCATCACGCACAGCATCACTCACAGCATCACCCACAGCATCACGCACAGCATCACTCACAGCATCACTCACAGCATCACTCACAGCATCACCCACAGCATCACTCACACCATCACCCACAGCCACATGCACACCATCAGCCACATCCACAACATCACTCACAGCATCACCCACAGCATCACTCACAGCATCACTCACAGCATCACCCACAGCCACATGCACACCATCACCCACAGCCACATGCACAACATCACCCACAGCCACATTCATATTGCCAAGTGCAGCAAGAAGCCCAGTGCCATCCACAGTCACATCTAAAGCACTGTCAAAGACTTCCACAGCTTCATCCTCTGTCATGATTTCCACTCCTGAACCATCTCTGAATGACTCCCCAGTAAGTCGGGCCTATATACATATACAAATCTATCAAACATAAATTTATATGTTGTAGAGAAACTGTATTGGGGCGTTATGGTATTGACCAAAGGGTAGCACCAGCTTCCCCAGACACTGCTGACGTAATGGTGCTGGGATCCCATCATCACGAAGAACCCTTTCAGCATAGGCGAGAGCAGCGGTTTCATTGAGCAGCTGATCAGGGGGTAGAGGAAAAGTCATCCGTCTCTCTCTGTAGGCACGAGCCTCTTTTGTCGACACCAGCATGGCCTGCTGACGACCCACTGGAGCCCCAGGATTTTGAACCCGAATGACTGGTGTCGCCATATCAAGGTAAGCCTGAAAAACAAACATCATAAATAACTTAAAACTTTCTCTGTCATGTATATTGTTATTCTGTATTATTCTGTAGTAATTCTGAAATCTCCATTCTGAGAATTAACCGTGGTTTTAATACTGTACAGTGTAGAAAACATGTTTTTGGCACATTACTACTTGTATTGCTCTAGTTGAACTTCAAATACTGTAGTTAATTGGTGGTTACTGTGTTTGTACTACAGCTAAGCCCAAAAGCTATGGGTAATTTAGTTAAACCATGCTATTCAGATTTTCCCTTAGGAGAATTAACAATGGTTTTACTACAGTGTAGGAAGCAGATTACTACTCATATTATTACAGTTGCACTGCAAATACTGTGCAAATAATTAGTGGTTGCTATGGCTTTACTGCAAATAAAACAGAATTAAATGGATAGATTTTAGAATTGATTAAAATCTTTAGTTGATTTAGTTAAACAAGGCTTATTTTGCTTAATGTAACAACATGGTAACATTCGTGGCGATGGATTGTCTCGTATATTACAGTATAATTAAAACACACACGTTCATTTTCGTGTGGGGAAAATAAGATTACGTCCATAGAACAGTGTGTCCCGTTTGATTAAAAGTTTGTTCGCCTTGAACATCCAGGTAATGTAAATTATGTCATTTTGATGTGATGCGATTTCAACAACGAGCACTTACTTTTTTTAAACTTTTCCGATGTTTTACAGCCGAATCGACGAAAAATGCTTTTATTTTACGTACTATAAATAAGATGCGCTCGAATTAGATCGATCAAGTGTCAGAAATAGATCTCGCTCTGTGATTGGTAGTCTACGGTCAACTCGAGCACGTGATTGGTAGTCTACGGTCAGAGTCTACGGTGACTGTAGACTCTCGGCCAATCAGACGGCGAAAACGACTAACTCGAACAGCCCGCCTCAACAGGCCTGTGATTGGTAGTCTACGGTCAACTCGGGCACGTGATTGGTAGTCTACGGTCAGAGTCTACGGTGACTGTAGACTCTCCGCCAATGAGACGGCGCGATTGTCTACAGTCACCGTAGACTTTGCACGACCGTAGAATTCCCCAAATGCTTCAATCGGATTCAAACCTCCGCAAAAAGCTTTCGGTGTAGTTTAAGTAACCTCTCTTTTATCTATTGTTTTACTTGTACTGAGAAGAAATGCCATGGTCGTTTTTCTTAGCTGTCACACACAGAGCGAATGAGAGCTTACCGTCGCAAAGACGGCTGTTGACTAAAGTGAGTCCCCTTGATAGTCTGTGTACAACTCATACTTACCTGGCAGGGGAGACACCATGATCATGAAGGTGGTTCACCCAAGGCGAGGCTCAGCCATTGCACTTTAGGCTGTACTGACCTTTGCGAATTCCCCAAATGTGGGAATCTCGACTGCATAATTTCTGGTAGTGGGGGACTGCGTTCGCGCTCTCCCCTGATTTCACAGTTAATAACAGAGTATTAAAGCATATTAGAACATGCATTGAATTTATAATTGTGTATTATGCATGATAGACAAGTTACTGGATACGACTTTACGCGAAGTAGTCCATGTTGAATGTAAACTTTCATCCAATAAGCTGGCGCGATTGTCTACAGTCACTGAGGACTGACTATATATAGTATCATATACATGTATATAGATAGATAGATAGATAAATACGTATCATAGTTTTATATATATATATATATATATATATATATATATATATATATATATTGCAAAGAATACACAAAATATGACACATATATACTATACACAATACACAAAATATGACACTATATACACTATACACAATACACAAAATATGACACTATATATATATATATATGTAGTGTCATATTTTGTGTATTCTTTGCAGTCGTTGTAAGGAGCTTCAATTAAATTCTTTCAGTGGTTTTATGTAGTTTTTTTTTGTAAAACAATACTCCAAATATACTCTTATTACTTTGGAAATCAAAAATACAATACGAACCCGTTTTAACCTTATAAAACCGTTCCTTATTTATTTACAAAGGAATAACAAAAGTTAATATAAAATATGTTTTACTCAATAAATGTAAAACGAATGGCTTGGTGTGATGCTGCTTCCGGGTGTGGGAGTTACCATTTACTGTCACGTGATTAAGGCGTAATGAACATTGTAGTTGCCATGTATCTCTACCAAACCTCAATGGAAAGTGCTTAAAGTAGAAGTAAAATAATGGTAAAAAGTTGTAAATAATTATAAAAAAAGTTATACATAAAATAAGTATAAAAAGTTTTGTGATGAAATATCAATTCAGGAAAGTCCAAGTTACCATTGACAGTTATGAAACTTTATGACATGTCTGAAAGAAGTCAATATCTGTGAAGATTTATGTAAAACTACCCTGTTAAATAAGCCTGTTTACCCTGAAAACTGATGACAGATTTCACAAAACTGGAGAGTCTGGTTTCAAATACCAAAGAAATACTTCCCCCCAATGAATTTTAAACATTTCCCATCTATTACCAGTAACGAAAGTACATTAAAAGGCTAAAAAAATGAAGCATGTTTGTATGCATGTATGTTTATCCAAATAAACATTTATTATTAATAAGACCTTCAGATGTGAAGTGGTAATTTGAGTGCCACACTTCTTAATTGAAGACTTATTGAGTAAGAAGAGTTGAAGCACAGCACCCAGTATATATAAACCAGTATAAACTATGGGCTCCATTACTTTGTAAGATTACTGATGACAACCCAATTATATAGATCTCTATTTTAAGATCAATTCATTTAAATTCAAATAGCTTTAAGCAAAGCCCAACTTGAAAATCAACTCGTTTGGCCTTTCACTAACCTCAGAGGAATTGTGCTGTGCCTTCTGTTTTCTCTAATTGCCATCTTGTGCAATAATCTCAGTGGGCTGGCTGTTCTTTACAGCCCACATGAAACTAACCTAATTGGCATCAGTTTAAGAGAACTCATTATGCACCTATTGCCTACAAGCCAGTCATCCTCAAATACAAGTCATAGTAGATAAACATGTCCTTTGTTCCTGTAGCTCAACTGGTAGAGCATTGTGTTAGCAGGTTGTGGGTTTGATCAAATGTAAAGCTTGAATGCACTGCCAGTCACTTTGTGTATAATGGATGTTTCAATATAATGTAAAATTGGCCACTAGATGGCACAGCAGAGAGGAAAAACAGGCATTTGAGAGAGGAGAAAACAAATCCCCACAAAATGATTTATTTCATTAATTTAATTCTTTGAGACAAAATACTTATTTTCCATGTTTCCAAAAATACTTCATTACACTCGACAAAAGAGATGATCACTAAGATCTGTGCTTTATCAGTAGTATTTAAAATGTCACAATCCCTTTAATTCACTGAAAAGTTCAAAGACTGAAAATTTTGAATTGCATTTTGAATGCATTTTAGTGCAAAAATATAAGCCATATGGGGACAAGTTAGTTTCACTATTCAGTGACCCACCTGTGGTGGTGTTTTTGAGATCTCAGTATTAGTTTATTTTACCCATTACAGAACAAATAAACACTTTTTTCCACATAGAATTGTAATTTTTTTTGATCTGGAAGATGTTTGGAATAAAAGCACTTAGGCAGTTTGTCAGAATGCTTCACTTTGGCCAAAACTACAGTATGTTAAAATACCAAATCTACCCTAAACACATGAAAATGGGCACTTGTGTGGAAGGAATCAAGTTAAAGAGGCACTTTAGTTTGACTTGCTAAACTATTTCAAAACCATTATTACAGGACATGACAACAATAGTTTGCAAAGTGGGTTTGACATGAAAATCAAATCTTACCCACAACCCCAGAGAGGGACAGAGACATTTTAGCACATTGTTTACCATTATTTTATACCCTCTGTAATCTACTTCAAATTGAAGTGTACTTTTAAGTAAACCATATGACACTAGTTAGTCTGACTGCTCTTTAAAGCCTTAAAATGCTGTTATAGCTCCATCAATAGCAGTGTGGCAAAATAATCCATGTAGCTTTCACAAATTAAGATGAAACAATCCTATTAATTCAAAAATGCACCGAAGAAAACATTTATGACAAACCCGCTCAAAACATCACGATATCAACCACTTCTTTTACAATTAAATAAAACAGCTGTGCAGCACAGCCAACATGTTGCTCTGCCGACCCCAAACATGATTTACTAATAGCACATAGTGCATGAATGTAAACAAAAATGCTGGTCCAACACAACACTATCTTTGTTGGATAGTTGAAAATGCTACAATGTGTTATGAATAGTTTGAATCTGCACATTAAACAGAAAAGAAAAACATTGGCACTACACGTAGACATCCACTTTGGTTTGCAAAGGCACTGTATGGAGAAGGTGTCCTATTTTATGCCACATGTCCAATGCCATATGTCTGAAGAGACATACATGCACCCACGTCCAAGTTCACATGAGTTTAAGGTCTCTCAAATTTCCAGCGCTGGTGTAGATCTCCAGGCGAGCAATGTCTCATCTGGATATCTGTACGGCCGTCCGATGTGCGGTAGGATGTGATACACATGTTTGAATGGGGATGATATATACTCCCATCCTGAGAGGAGACGATTAACAGAAAATAATCATCTTAAGCATGAAAATAAATCTCATCTAGATCTAATCTTAATAACTTGCCAAATGCTGTATTTTATTGCTTGTCCAAGCTGATGGTAGTTTCGAGATATTTGAGCAGACTTACATCTCTGAACTCCCATATGACACTGGGAGCACTGGGAACACCATCTTGCGGACAATGCTTCATTCCTATATGCGTCGATTCATCCTGAACCTCGGCACAAAGCTCAGTCACGGAGTTAAAACGGATCTCCTTATGCGACGTGTATTCAAAGTACTAAGAGAGAGAAAATAAACATGGTTAGAAATGGTATTGTCCTGTTTGGGCTACTGGTATAAATTATACCTTAAATCACATACTTTTCTAAGCCTTACAACGTTTGGTCAGCAGATGAGAAATAGATGAAAAACACCAATTGGAATCAGTCGTTCAGTAACATCATACTGTAGATATTTCCTATCCACACCCTAGCACTTAATAACATGACAAGATTTCTATTCAAACCAGATTTTTACACTATTTTATTTCTTGAATTACTATTTTTTAGTCTACTTAGCTACAGTGTTTGTATGATAAAGACAGTTTTTAAAGCATTGAATGTTGTCAAAAGATAAAAAGATAATTGTTTAAAATAATTGTAAACTGTAAGTCGGGTTAATAACTGATATGCAAATAATCTTGTTGGCAGAGGATCAGACTTTAAAGGTAAAGGTCAGAACAGTAAAATAATAAACACATCCTGGTACACATCCTGCTAAAATAATTCACGACAATGATATCATCAGAATATCTGCTGAAATCACTCACTTTAAGCTTTTATTTGGATTATTTTGTTTTTTCCAGTACTTATCAGATATGGCACCTTTATAAAGAAAAGGCTAAATCTCATGTTCTCAGTCACTATTAATTCATGTGCTCATGTATATTTTATACGGAGCTCTGTCTTTAAGGAGAAGTGGCTAGAGTTTCCCTTTAATCCCTTACTGTGGAATCTGATTGATTTTTACTCACACATGAAGCCACTTCCCATGATGATGGTAGTGACATAAGCCACACGCAGGCTTCCCTTTCCATTAAATATACATCTCATCATCTCATTCGGTGTCTAAACTCTTTAATCTAAAACCTTAAAGGGATAGCACATCTCAGCACCGAATCCTGTTTTAGCACAAATAAAGCTCGCCTTGTTTTGCAACAAACCGGATGGATCTTCCGCTACCGTAGGCGTTACATAACTGGAAGCAAAATACATCTAATGTGCCATTTTTAAAGTTAGCCGATAGCTCTGACATTATTAGAAAAGCTCTTTTAATCCCTTTAGGAGATATCAGGCTGTGAAGTGAGAGGAAGCAAAAAGTTCATAGTGATGTAAGTCACCTGATTACCGCCCTGACCGTGGCATCCGAAGAGGGACAGATGAGCTCCCGTTGGGTTGTGGTCTGGGGCGTTGTAGTCCAGACATTCAGAGGCGATTCCGGCACTACGCACCTACACCAGGATCCAAGAAAGACAGAAAGAAAGAGAGAAAACCAATAAACACCAAGTCCATTAGCAACATCACATTTAAAAAATAATCACATGGATTATCTTGTAATGCGAGTCATATAACAGTGAGTCATTACCGCTCCGTGCCAGCCAGGTCTGTCCTCTGGCACATGAAGGTTAGGGTAGATGTTCTGCAGGTACCATTTAAAGCTCTTACACTTCAGCCGCTCCCGCAGTACAATCCTTTCAGATATATCCCCGTAAGATTCCTATGAAAGGAAATTTTAAAAGGAAAGTATTACACATACACATATCTAATACATGTCTTTACTTTGTTAATGAGTGATCCAGAAAAGATGTTTTAGATTTAAAGAGATCATTCACTTGAGAAAAATCATTCACTTGTAAACCCTCATGTCATTTCATCCATGCAGAACTTTTCCTTAATAAATGACTTAATGAATTTGTAACATTTATGGCACTTCTTACAAGTTTCAAGTTTCACTAATACAAAAAATAAAACACCTCTATTGTACTTAGATTAAAACTCTATCAAACGTTGAAGGGTCTAAAGTCTAAAACGTCTAAAGTAATGTTGACACAGTGACAGCCACGTCAACGAGACAAACCCAAGATACACAATTAATTATGGAAACAAACCATATAGGCATGTGGTGTCATTTAGATGTATATGCATCATTTCAGATAGCCAATCAGAGAGTGTTGAGTCTTACATCTAGTCTCTACGTGGCAAGCAGGAAGTGATTTGTTGTTTGCTCACAGATCCTGGACATGAATAATGCAATCTCCTTCTAATATGAAGTTACATGCCACGTTGATATCAGTCAACACGACAATAGCCTAGTGTATATAATACATGTTTGCCCCAGTTTATGATCTCTGTCAGCTATTTAGCTTTTCAAAGAAAACCAAACAAAGAACAAACACAGAAGAATAGAGGCATTCAAGCGAAACTGAAAGACATTCATCTCTTTACAATTTTCCTCTCTAGGAGCGATTTGAAGAACTGCACTTTTCTAGACAAAAGTTGAAAGCAGAAATGACACAAATGCTGCAGACGTCTGTTAGATAAGCACAGGATTATGTATCACGGTGGATGTAAGGGTACCTTGCGTGCCGGGGGGTTTCGGTTATAGAAGTGCTGCTTGTAGGAGTCCATCCAAACCTCTGCAGCACGGACCGTGTTCTGGAGGAAGTTGGATCGGGCGTATGGGGCTTTTTTGGGAAAGACGTGGCCAACGTGGGAGCACGGGTGAATTTCTAAAGACCCACCACACTGCCACACCTGCAAATGACACATTTTAAAACATTGCAGGAAAGAAACCCAATGAGGCGAGACTGTGATTTTAAACGGTTAATCTTTTACATTCACTTCATTTAATTCCTCACATTTCATTTCAATCCCTCTTTACTTATTCTCATTCAAAATACTTCAAGCTGAAATGTGTCATTCCTGTATCACTGGCAACAAAACCAAAAACAGGTTTATCCATCTGCCATAGATCTTTACATTTTAACTGAACCAAGTTACATTTATTGCCTCTCAGAAAATAAGCTGAATGTGTTAATAATGAGGCCAAGAAGTATTTTGGCATCAAAGCTTCAGATCTTTCGACATGTCAACAAAGTCTTTATTTAGCCATTTTTCATCTTTAAATTCTCCATGCTTTTGTAAACCAATTCACATCACATCAATTATACATGAACCTTGTAGACCCTGGACGACACAGCATTGTATTATGTTTCCATATGCATAAAAGATTACTCCACGGTATACACTATCAATCTTCATTACTAGGTAAAGTCTAAAAAAAAAAGAAATCCAATATGAGAGACGCGTCTAATTATAAACAGAGGAGCATGTTTCTCATACTATTGAGCGACTCCGACACGCTCCGATGGGAAGCAACAGGTAACGTGAATACAAAACACCTGCCAGTGTCTTACCCGAAAAGAAAGTTCCAGATTCTCTCCTCCCCAAACCTCCATGCCCATGTCATAAGTGCCCAGATACTCAAAGTAGGCCTTGCTGACGGCAAACAGGCCGCCAGCCATAGTGGGAGACCTGTGAAAAAAAAAGCAATGCTTTGGCAATTCATCAGAGACATTCCCTGGCAACAAGAATCTTCTTATACAGTCGTTTCCACTTTGTATCCCTGAGTCTGTCCTAACAAGAGCCTGGAGAGAAATCTACCTTACTGGACAGTACCTGAATAATGAAGGACTGGATTTGGGCATTAAATATAAACTGTTTACTATCCGAGTTTAGTCAACACAGAAGTTTAGTTTTAATTCAGTCAATCGTCTCTGAATTTTTTTTTATCATGGTGACAGACACCTTACTGACCTGTGAATAGTTAAAACATAATTAAGGCTACTAGTCTATTAGGTTTATTTATTTTAACAAATATTATTAAATATATATTATAAGAAATAAATCAAATAAAAAAGTTAGAGAAAGAATCCCGATGCATCGATTTTTTTCTCCCACCCCTAATATATATATATATATTTCACTCTCAAATACAGTTTTTAAGAAACTTACATGCAACTTTTTTATAAAAGTATAAAAGCACCTTCAAAGAAGAAAAAAATGCCATAAAAGTATCAAAAGAAGTCAACTTTCATTTTTTACATGCAAGTATTTTCCATGAGGAAAAACATCAAGCATGTTTGGAATGGTGTGGAGTGATGACAAAATTGTATTTTATCTCCTAAAGAATTTCAAATCTGCATCAAGTTGCCAGGAAAAAGCAGACCAGACACCAACCTGATAGGGTCAATTCTGGATGTGCGCCTCTTGCGATCGATCTCGGGTACGGAGTGCCACTGAAACGTCAGTCTCCAGTCAAAGCCGCCCACCATGGGCTCATCCGTCTGCATGTAGAACTCAAATGTATTCCAGTCAATGGTGTCAATCACTGGACAGATGATGGTGCTCTCGTTCTCTGCAATTCTATAGAAAGAGAAACAAATAGATTAAATCACACACTTTGGTAGCACAACACAGATTATATAAATACAGTTGCTGTTATGAAAGTTTATAATTTCAGTTAAACCCATCAGCCAGTTTTTTAATCAAATTTTAGGAATGACGTCACACCTTTCCAGCAGTGGCTCGATCCAGCCAGGTACACATTCACAGTGACAGTCCAGGAACGTGAGAACGTTTCCTGTGGCATAGGTGGCGCCAATGAGTCGCGCTCGTACCAGACCTTCTCTCTTCTTGGTTCGGATGAGACGAACGCGATCCAGATTACTGACATACTGAGCAAGTTGTGACTTCAGATAGCCTGCAGATAACACAAAGTTAATCTGAATAATTGTTTGATTTAGTCAGAACATACAAATTCACTAGCCAACAAGTCCTCATTACAGACTTTTTTGTGATGAGAAATGCAACAATAAATGTGTCACCCCACCTCTGTCGCTGAAGTCATCCACAAGTATGATATCCTTCAGCAGAACGGCTGGTGTGGTCTCCAGCACGCTATGGATGGTTCGGAGTAAAGTGGACCAGGCCTCATTGTAAAATGCAATGACCACAGACGTGGTGGGGAGACTTTGTATGTTGTATTTCTTTTCTTTGCATCTGCCATTGCATAAAAGAGAAGATATTATAGACATTTATTGCATACCTGTGGTTAGGAGAAAGTTTATAGTGAATACAAGTGAATACACATTACAAAGGTGAAGAAGCAGATTAAGTAAAACCCACTTAATTAATGTTTTACATGCTATGCCTCAATTATAGTGTGAAGAAGGAATTTAACCGGAGAAAAGTGCATGTGGAGTCAAGACATGCCCATCAATCACTTTCAATGAATTAAACAAGGCAGGTTTTTTCTGGCATAAGGAAATTTCTTTAGCGTGACAACATTAAACACACTTAAATACACTAAATATAACCAATAAAAAGAGGATCATGAAGAACAGCAAGAATTCACTAAATACTTTGCTGCCAAAGAAAATAAAGACTATGGGACCAGGTTTATCATTTATAAGTTTGCAACAGCACTGACGACAGAGAAAGTTGACAGTTTAAAGAGATTGGGTTTAATTATTGACTTAGTTTGTTTGGTTTTTAAGGGAGTGTGCGCAATGCAATGTGATAGAAAAGTCATTTGGTTATGCTACACCACTTCACAGGTACAGGGAACGTTCTCTGAACTTTGGCTAACGTAAAGTTGTCTCAAATTTATCAAAAACGTCAAGCAGTCATGTTGAAAGAGTGTTTTATCAACATTATATATCGTTGCTAAATGTTTTAAAAATGTTGTAAAATGTTATTCTTACATTTGTTAAAGTAAAGCTTAAACACATTCTGAAATAACGTTTTTTTAACTTAATGGGAATGTTGGCAAAATGTTCTTATTTACTTTACAGCACTTTAAAGTGGATGGGGAAATGAATAACAGAAGCTTTACAACAAGGTTTCTGAGAAAAATTGCAGACCCTGCATTACCTAAAGCAAACTGATTTGACCTGGTTTTCAATACGAATCCCAACAGACAGATGGAAAATGCACAAAATAAACCTCAGGGTACAGCACTGCCGGCAGTAATACTTAACACTTTGACAAGACCTGACTTGTTTGAAAGTTATTTCAGAAAGCGAGCGAGAGAACTTCACATCAACAGATAAAAATCCCTGCTGATGCCAAAGAATCTTCTGCTGATGTGTGTGATCTATGGTTGGGATGTGGCGAGCGGAGAGCAGTTTAAACACCGCGGGTGGGGGAAACTCATTCAATTTGTCTCACTTCTCGTCTTCCAGCGGGACAATACAACGTTGTAGGTCCTTTCAGAAAAGCAGCTTGAATGAATTATCGTGCGACAGGACTACAAAACAATTGCTCTCATACAAAAGTTTTGCTTTTGTATACGTGAAACTGAAACTGTCTATGATTTTTGGTTTTCGATCATGTTGCCTGGCTGTAGGAATGGCTAAAAGTATAAACATCACCTGAGGAACTGACAGAGAGATTGAGATGTGGGTCACATATTCAAAAGCATGTGGTTTTCCGGTTTGTTTCTCCTGTTTATCTCAAGTACACATACAGACGCTATGAGATAGAAAAGAATTTTGACACAATGTTTGATGAAGTCAATGTTGGTGTGACAGCGCTACGGTGTTGTGGGTGTTTGATTACTAGACTAAGTCCAGTGGCTTTGAAAAGAAATTGCACACATCTTCTCAACAAGCCGCTAAATTTCACGTATCATCCACGTCCATCCTCAATAGACGAAACTGAATACTTAAGGGATTATCAAAGGGGTCTCAGAGGGCCTGTAAAGAACCGTCAGTATGAGTTAAAGGAACAGTTCACCATCTTGCAGTCTTTTGATTCCCATTGACTTGCATTGCAAAAAAGACTTTACCATGAAAAGGTTTGTACCAAAGGTTTTCTTCATACTGATATCTCAATATTTGGTGGTTTAAATACCCATGTGAGGTATTTAAAGCTTTTTTTAATGTGTAAAGCATGAATTTTCATAGTCAGATAAAGTGCCGTTTTCACATCTATAACAGTCCATATTTCTCAAAAATGGACACATGAAAATTACAATAAAATAACCATTTTATGTTCTTTAAAGAGTCATCTCTTCTCTATTTGTTGGGTATTTTTGCCTTTGTGCATTTTAATTCACAGAAATCCTTGTGTTCTCTAAAAACATGTGTTCTCTTTTGTCACATCCATAACACATGCATATTTTCATTTTTTTTAAATAGATAACTTGTGCATAGACTGATGTAAAGGACATACTCATGCATCCTGTTGTCCTGAATGTGGCGATGGAGGGAGATCTTGTCGCTGATGAAGATATTGATGGCATAGCGCTCAATGGTCGCCGCCTCTTCTTTCTTCTCATCAGCGCTGAGGGTCAATCTAGTGGCTCTTCCGTATTCTCCAGGAGCGTTGGGGTCTGGTGCTGGTTTCTCGTTCACGGGTCGCAACAAGCTGTGGGAATCCTCCACCATGAGCGGCGGAAGGTCCCGAACCAGGATGTCATGTTCACCATCATTGCCAGTCGAGGTGGGTGTGCGTACTATAAGGAGGTAAAAGAGCCACAGCAGACAGAAAAGGAAGCAGACCTTGGCCAGGACAGCCACTTTTCTTGACCAGCGGATCTTCATGGCCTACAGCAGCCTGTAATGCCGTCAAAGACCCCTGAACAAGAGAGAAGAAAGAATGACGACCCAAACGTTTACTAGTATTTAGTGTTATATACGATAAATGTCAAACACTATTTGAATTACTTTAACGAGTCGTTTGAATTACTTTAATGATTGAGATATGTGTTCGAAGCTTTGCAATTTTTAGATCTATATAAAAAGATAACATGACAACATTTTAATATAAAATGATTTGTTTGTGTTCAACTAAAGAAGACATATACAGCTGGGTAAATTATCAGAGAATATTCATATTTGGATGAACTATTTCTTTTACAATGAACACAATCACAATCAGCTTCGCAAAATGAAATATAGCATTCAAATTGTGAGCAGTTTACTATGATAATTAAAGAGAAATTATGATAGCTGTACGGTTTCGAAACCCAAAAGTATCATGCCAAGCGCCGGCTCCAATCACTGAATCTGACAGGTCAAATACAGACATGCCCGAGTCTCGTCTGGATCCACAATCATCTGACGGTAACAGAGTAATCACATAATTGAGCTGCATTAATATTTCAACGGGCTGGGATTTAGCTGAACGGTAGTCTTGACAGACAATCAGTCTGAGCCAATAATCCCATTCCTCAATCGCAGCTTTCAACCTTCTAACCTCATTTAATAATGAATGCTGTTCATGCACACACAGATAAGCAACACATAATAAACACACGCTTTTTTCTAAAAGGTGTCTATAAAAATGCTTTAAAAAAATGTCAACTCAAGTGTCATGTGTTATCATCTATCTAAACCACATATTAGTGGTTTTGTAAAGCACGGCCTTTACATTCTAACAAAGCGATTTGTTTTTGTTGTTTTATTTCGGAAAAAGTAGGAAGTTCATGAAAATGGCAAGACTGATCCAGGGAGGGTTAACTGGTCTATGAACATGTACAAGAAAAGATTAAGGGTGAATAACAGCATGTGCCTGGATTATCCCCAAAATAAAAGTAAAGCAAACACAAAACATTCTCCGGGAACATCCAACAAGACTAAAAAAAAATCTCATGACTTATTTTAAATTGCTTTTATGTGTCATTGCGCTCTTAAAATAACAACAAAAGCACGGGTTTAACTGTACGTCTCTGTTTGACATCATATGCCTACAGGGACAAAACATATACTGAGATTAAAATATTCTGAAACGTTTCTGCTTATCCATACTTCAAAGCCAGCTTTAAAACTTAAGGCAAGAGCTTTATTGAAGAGTCGCTCGTGGCAGTTTGTCAGGCTTTGGAAGATGTCGCTGACCGTTTCCTCAAGTCTGATCACAAACTAATGGACAAAAGCTTTTTGGGAATTACAGAACACACATAAAATGTGCTACACTAAACCTGATGGGCTGAATGAATGAACTTCACTTTTACAGGAGGATGAAGATTAAGTATCACCTCTGTGGAACATTAAAGCTCTTAATGGTAAAATAATGTGCACAGAAAGGTTTCAAAGTATTATAAAGTATTACTTACATTAATAATCTGCATAACTTTAATATTTTGGATAAGTTGATCTCAATCTTGTTTTGTCTCTCAATATATCAATTGATAAAAAATATGTGAATTTAGGTCTTTTATATAATCCATACATTTTAACCCTGTATATTTGATATTTTGTGGGTCATGAAGTCAAAAATATCAGAAGGTATCTTGGAATTCTAATAAAATTTAAAAATGAAAATCACATTAAAAGGTTGAATCTCTTTAAAACAAGTTTTTATTTGATATAACCTATATAAGAAATTATAAAACAACATTTATGATTAGGGATGCACCGATACCAGTATCGGGTATCGGGCAATACTTTGTTAAAATACTTGTACTCGTATTCGTACATAAATTGCCGAAAACATCGGTGCATCGATGCATCTGGATTCTTTCTCTAACGATTCTGAATCGATTCTCAAAGATTCAGAATCGATTCTATGTCAGAACTTGTTCATCCTGAATATAACTTTGTTCAAATAAAAGCAATAAAATTAAACTTCAAGATGGGAATACTGTCAAAGAGATTCTAGATTCTAACTATAAACAAAAACATAAAACTCTTTATTTATTTAAAATGCAAATTTATCATATTTGCAAAAAAATTATATGAAGAATCGTTTTGGAATCGGATCGTGAGTCCCAGAATCGGAATCAGATCGCGTAGTACCTAAAGATTCCCACCCCTAGTAGATATATATTTTTGGCTTGGAATACCCTTCTGTTAAAGATTTTTGTATTCATCCTTACTATAGGCAAAAAATAAACCCTCCCTCCAAATTAATTGCACTTTCATTGAAACCAAATCTTAACTAAACTAAATCTAAATCAGGTATCGGTATCGGTACTCTGCATCGGCAAGTACACAAATGAAAATACTCGTATCGGTTTGGAAAAAAAGGGGTATGGATGCATCCCTATTTATGATTATTTGACACTGACCCTTGAACAGATGTTAGGTGTCTGTTCTCTATTAATAAGAGGAAAAGAAGCCAGAGAAAGAAAGAGAATTGTGTAGATGGCCATCTGGGGAGCGTTTAGATACACATTGTCATAATGCTGGTTTACAGTAAGATGAATGTTGTTAACATGTGGATTTAATGTCATCACATCTCTTACACACTGAAACTGAACACAATATGTTTCCAATATGAACTATATATATTTCTGAATTACTGTAAGTACACAATGTTTGACCTACAGCACATGAGACGTTTTACTAAAACGTTTATTTGATATTTTACACTATGGTGTGTGTCAATTTCATTGACTTTGTAAAGGAAACGACCAGGATATGATGATTTGAGAGCTAGTTCCCTTTTTAAGAACTACAACCATCTGTGAATAGACTTAACTCGTAATAATTTGATTAAATAAAGCAGCTCACATTACCTGATATATAATGATCAGTTTAAGTGACTCATTAAGGCATTTAGCTGACGCTTTTATCCAAAGCGACTTATACGAGTTTAACGTAAGAGACAGTTACGTGCAAATATACGTAATATATTAGTGCACTGACGTCTCAAACAACTTTAAAACGCACACTTTTGAGACGACTTAGCAAACTCATGTATAACATTAGCAAATTATCTTACCTGATCTCTACATGCCGTGCTTTATAGAGACATAAAGGCTGGAAGGACAGAGATCGTTAACCACATCCTTGAGACAGCCAAACGACTCCTCAAACAACAACACAGACCCCGGGCAAAACCCCCCTCTCTCTCCGGCACACAACCGCGTACTCCGATCGATTTATATCGATTTATATAGTTACAATCGTGCGACTTTATACGGGTTACATGTCTGAAGGAAGTGTCGCGATCTTGTAGCTGTCTTGCACTGCAGTGAACCCCAGGAAGTTTCAGATTTGACAGCCTGCCTTCATGAGAGAGGGAAGCACGTGACCGGAGCATTGTGGGAACGCTGGAGCTCGACGGCTTTTCATCACTACCATAATTATTACTATTGATTTATTATGCTAGATAGATATTAAACATAATCACCTATCTATAATAGTTAAATTAGTTAATAAAGTTGAATTGAATGAATAGACTAAATAGATGATTATAATTACTTTTGGGATTAGAAATATATTTATTAATAAACAATGGTTTATCATAGAAAAAGTGTAGTAGGTTTTGTATTTCCATAGTTTTACTACAAATATCTTGGTATTGTGAAACTCTATGGTGTATTTCTGTTGTAACTATTATTTTATATTATATATAATATAAATATATTTTAATTATGGTTACTGTAGTATAAGATTGACTGTTTACAACTATTTTTGTGTTTGTTAATTTAATTGCTTATGTGTTGATTGTTCTCTAATGGTTCTGAAGAGTTAGAAATCTCTTTGTCTGATAGTGAGCATTAAAACAATATATGCAGTTTTGTTTGCAGTCTAATCCTTGTTTTACGAGCACAATCGGGGTGGAGAAACTAGTTGAAGTGCTGATAATGTACTGGTTAAAAATCTAAACATTCCAGAACACTAGCTTTCTAAAAAAAACGCAATTAACCTTCTTGAGAACAAACCCCAATGGCAAGTACTGATTACGTCTTTGTATTAAAGGCTTGTCCAAGATCTTTAGAATGTAAAGTATGTTGTAATTCCTGAAATATTGGCTTAACAACACCCTGCAGTTACACGGGACCTCCCATTCTGCAACGTGGCAGGATTGTTCAAAGTTAAGCCTGTAAATGACCCACTGAACATAATAGGGTTGACTGTTATGTAGAATATAACCTTTCTATATGTGGGTGAAACTGGTATAACTGGCCACCAGTGTCATTAATTTTTAACGGAAGTCACATTCCTATTGCCATTGTTACAGAAGTAATTGTAACTTTTTACATGTAATATATTTACCACTTTAAGAGCACTAATCAATAACGTGTGCAGTTTATTTTGTTTCATTCTTCCGTGCTAAAGCATTGTGGCATGCACATTGTGAAATAACAACCAATGTCTGTAAAAGTTTTCCTTTGTGCATAAAGACTACTGTTACCGTATCATGTAAATCAAAAGTAATTATTGACGAGGGTGGAACATGAACTGTATGAGTAGCTCTGCTGAACAGGAAACTGACTCTTGTTTAAAACATTTATTTACTTTCTCATCTGTCCTCAGCCATCAATCAAGAGCTTTGTTTCTGATTAATAGACAGATGTGTGTCCTAAATAATTCACATGGACACTAAAATGGAAATTTATAGCAAATGAAATATATTTTTCAGTAAATAACCATTGACAATTGATGTCTAGGAGCTTCAGTGTCTCATGTCCTTACAGGAACAAAAGACAATCATTAATATCTAAAGAACTTTGGCATTTACTCTACACACTATCAGAACTCACCCTGTTTGTTTGCTAAAGATGTGGCTGGTGTGTTGCCCTTCCCATTTGACAGCTTTCAAAGAAACAAAACTTTATTTGCAAGCTCCTGTATAAAGCAGCACTGATATGTTGACATGTGGGGAAGAAAATAATGGAAATACCACATGAAAAGTAGCTTTGCTCTTAGGTAACTAAATCACTTTCCAAGTACAAATGCAGCAGAAAAGGAGAATATCGCAGGGAACATACATAATAACTTAAAAAAGTCGCTTTGAATAAAAGCATCTGCCAAATGTAAATGTAAAATATAAAATAAGCAATAATAACAGCCAAAGATAATGACATTTAAAGGGTGTATTCAGTAGGCATTTCTTCATTAAAAAGTAAAGGATTACTCTTAAAGTCAGATCCATAGCCTAAAAGCAGTTTTATTTTACAAATAGGGCAGGTCACTTACTGGTGGCAGACATGTTGAGGTCATACTGTATGACCAGATGAATAACACTCATTCCATTTCCATCATGGAAAAAGTGAATCATGGCTGACAGCAAATAAAGGAAAATGTCTCCTTTAATACTATTAAATAAAGAATCATCTGATCATATTATCTGAGCTTATTGAACATTAAATGTAAACCTATTACAGAATATCAGAAATTTTTAAATGATTAAAAACGTTTTATAGCCATAATGCACATCTGTTGATGTATTTGCATTGTGTTACTACAGTTATGTTTCAGCATTGCTGTTTTCATTTTAGGATTTTGGATTGCATCTTAAGGTTTCAAGTTTGCCAAGAACTTGTGGCTTTTGATATCTTGCCAATGTTGTAGCAGTCTTCCCCTCCCAATTCCCTTCCATGCCAAATCCAATTGATTTTTTTCTTAGGGGAACTGGCAGAGTTCTATTTACATGATAAAATCTCCAGCAAACTTTACTAGATGTTCACATGTGTGTGTGTCTTATATTACCTCTTTTTCTTCAGTGCACTAACTTAAAAAGACAGAGTTTACACTATAGACTGATATTTATTCCTTTTTGAATAAAACATCCATGCTGTTTTAACACTAACCGAGCTAAACCAATTGAATTTAGACAGGTTTGCAAATATTTATTTACTAATCAACACCAAAAAAGAGAATGCAACACATACATTTGTTTTTATACACTGTAGACATAATGACTTTTATACAGTACAAACTGTATATTCTATCCCATATCTAGTATGTTTAATAATCAATTTAAACGTATGTGGTTAAGACTTTCACAACTATATATAGGAACATTTGTCCCCATAATGTATAGAAATACATTACATACATACACAAACACTATAGATTTTTCTCTGCTGTAGTTCCAATACAAGCAGAACTTAATGTAAAATTTATTGTCACTTTACATCTTTAACAAAAAACAGCTAAAGAAAAAAATAATACTGTCATCATATGCCTGCAGGGAGTAGCTCTTCAATCCACCAAATCTATTGATGAAGTCTGTCACCTAGTGGTTATCCTATGAAACTCATCACATGTAAAGGATTTATATATATGTTGTATCCCTCCATCAGACGTTTTCTCTTGGAGATTTAAACTTTGAGAATTTTGAGTTTAATCTTGAGCACCTCTGGAACGAAGCAGGTTTAAAGAAATATGGTGTGGTCCCGAATTACACCATGCTCCATTTGCTGTATAGATCTGCAAAATAATGTAAATTGAGATCAGGCCTAATGGTGTGCCCCTGGCAAAATAAATGAAAGCAATTCTGCATTCACAGCCACAGCATTAGCGATTCTCTATTGACATGCCATCAGATTTGCTGGCAAACTGTGAACACCTCGGGTCCATTCAGAGAAGCAGTTGAATAAATCATTCCTCCAGAACATTCGCTTCAGCTGATGAACTTATCTGTGATTTACTCTGTTCATCTGAGGTAAATTGTATACACTAAGCATCACGGTCTCATGCGGAGTTTGTAAATAGAGTTTGGCCCACAGCATCCCTCTTCCCCAAAGAATAACAATATTGACTTGCGACCTTGCAGAGCCTGAAATGATTAAGGCGACTCGGTTAAAACACTATTAGAGTGAACCTAACTGATGAATTGAATGATTTCTGAAGAATTTCCCAAGAAACACAATCATTCCCAATAGCATTTGTGCAACGGGCAGCACTTTTATTGTGCAATATTGCTTTTGTAGAAAAACAGAAAGCAGGGTAATCACCGACTGTGTCCTCTGTCCTGTTTCGGATGAAAGGGCTCACGAGAGATCACCATGGTGTCCTTAATCTCCAGCAGACGCAGCAGCTCCAAGGTTACAGAAGGCATCGGCCATGCAGTCCTACTGCAGACAGAATAGCTGTAATGCAGAGCATCTTCAGTGATGCGGTGAGCAAGCCCAACACAGTTACCTCTGCTTCATTGATTACTGTGTCTCAGCAGAAGTTCAGCTTTGGGTGGACTTTCTGAAACTGGATTTTGTTTCCCAGTCTTTGTAGAAGAACCTGCAGAATTAGTCTTATACTGAATTGTACATGATTAAATCATGTTGATCCAACGAGTTACTTTTTCAGATTCTCTGTTTTCAGATGGAAACTCACCATTTAGCCTCTAAGACCCTATCAAGTGCCCAAGAAACCCGAACTTGGCAACAGCCTGTGTTTGTTTGTGTTAAATTAAAGACAAAAGATGAGAATGCAGGAATGCGGTGACATTAAGAGAAAGCTTTGCTAGATGTTTAATACATGGAGTCTATTTTGGACTCCTGAGCTGCTTTATACAGCTGTCACATTCATTTCCCCTGTGAAAGGGTTTTGAAAGGGTTTTGTTGCTGCATCTCAGTTTATCATTAAAAAGCTGTCAGGTTTTCAGTTTAATAATGAGCACAAGGCCTGAAATAAATTTCGAACAAACCTGTCATGTGTTGAAGGGGCCAACAGCGTGAGATAAACAAAGCAGCTAAAATAAAATGTCCTGCGGTGACAGCGCTGCGACATGCTACACTTCACCTAAAACTATTTTTAACTGCTATTTTTGAGTTTTGCATACTTGTTATACAGGCAGTTTTATGACTCAACACAGGACCAAATGGTGACTAGCATCAGCAGCTAAAATATAAAAAAATGTATAAAGAAATATAAATACAGATACAAATATAGATATATGACATGACATATATATGTATAGATATATAGATACAGAGATAATATAAATAAAGATATAGATAGATACAGAGACAACTAGATGATATAGATAAAGATAAAGATTTAGATATAGTTACAGAGACAAATATACCTATAGATGATATAGATATAGAGGTACATACAGATATACATATAGATACAGATATAGATAATATAGATAAAGCTTTAGATATAGATAGATATAGATGATATACTGTAGATTGGGCAAATAAAGATATAGATGATACAGACAGATAGATAGATAGATAGATAGATAGATAGATAGATAGATAGATAGATAGATAGATAGATAGATAGATAGATAGATACAGAAGAAATAGATAGATAGATAGATAGATAGATAGATAGATAGATAGATAGATAGATAGATAGATAGATAGATAGATAGATAGATAGATAGATAGATAGATGCATGTCTTTATCAACAAATAAAATGGCAGATACATTGGAGAATCATTATTAATTGGGCTTCATTTGTGTGAGCTACATGACTGTGATCTCGTCCCTGCAGATGAGACCCCCAGACTCTGCCTGCTCACTTCTGATAACACTGCTGGAATTGTTCCTTGCTTCACTCCCACTCACATTTATCAAAAGCGAGTACAATGACACCCTTCAGCACCGCTACACACTGAGGTGCTGCTGGCTGTCGGCCATCAAACAAACATCTCCAATCCTCAAACCAATATCAAACGAAAGCAAATTTTATTTGCATGAAGAGACAACATTCTGACAATATGGTCTATCATGGTTATAGTTTGTTTCCTTGATTATCTTTCCTTGATGACACTTTCCAGGACAATGAAGATTTGCATACAATCTGGCGATGCAGCACATTTTTCTAAACATTTTCTTTAGTTTCACTGCTGTTAAAATAAGATAGATATAAGCAACAATTCACCCTTATGTCATTCAAAACCAAACCTATATATGACTGTTTCTTTTGTGGAAGATATTTTGAAGAAATGCCTTGGTGGTTTTGTCTCCATAAAATGATATGTTTTTTGGGTGTGTTTTTCTTTAAGGATGTAGGTCTGCCTCATCCTCATCTAACCCTTATACAATTTTTTGGTGCAACATATCATATTGATTTAGTCATAATAAATAATGTTTTCTTATGGTAACCGGTTAATTTAGATATTATACACATTTTAAAGTTGCCTGTCAGCATATTTTTACAGTGTATAAACAAACAGCTTTAGAAAAACCCAATCATTAAAACAAGACTTTCTCTGTCATGTATCAACAACAGGAGAAACCAGCATGTTAATTGCACAATCTACTGATTTATCAGTACAGCATCAATCATCTCCTTTCTTTGGGTAAAATAAATTCACTTAAGCATTTATATTTCTTGGCATGGCTCTTAGCAGTAGTGTTTCTGTCCGGAGGTGAGGGATGAATAAACCATGATGGAGAGTGAGGAGAGCTTGTCAGCCATCTGAAATAGACTGGCACTGATCGGTTCACCTTGTCTGGTTTTCCTATCCTCTATTTGACCTATCTCTGTTTCCACTACATGCCGCAGTATCTCCACATTGAGATTTTAATATTTTAAGATGATAGCTGGGATGAAAAGTCGATATGTGACCTTTCGTTCAGCAAAAACATTTTCGATCACTTGATAACACTCCAGCCAAAATAAATGTTAGACAATAAGCAAGAAATCTGGCAATGGAATAAAGCAAAATGGGTTGGGTAAAGCAATTTTAAAATGTTTAAAGTGTTATGATATGGTTTCTTTTGTGATAATGACCATCTAACTGTATGTTATCCATCTTATTTTAGGAGTCTTCACTACATAAGTAATGGGATAAGTAATTTCTCTGAAATATTTTATTCTTTTTTGTTTTATTTAATGTAATGTTAATAAATATTGTACCAGTAAAGTAGCCGTCTTCTCTTATTAATGATGCAATTTTTTACATCTTGCCAATTACACAAACATCTTACTGCCAGTTTTTTTTTTGTATTGGTGACCACGTTAACAGCCTTGTTGTTATTTGTGAGACATTCTGTCTTTGTATAAACCTGCTGCATTTGGCTTTTATAGCAAAATGTGTATACGAAAATAAGATACATACAACAGTGGGTTGTTTTCTTTAAATCAATCCCTATTATTTCTCCCATCATAGGCATAAACCTCACAGAGGTGACCGCGGGGCGACATTTATGTTATCAAAGGCAGACTGAAGCACTTTGCTCCAGCTTGCAGAGGCAGCAATAAAACTCAGAGTCTGTGCGTTCTGTCACAGCCGAATGCTTTAACTGGGGCTCAGTAACGCACTCACCCACACAATTGAAATGCTCAGCGCTTTGTCAAGGACATTCAAACGCTTTTCACTTTTGCTTTAGTTGTTTTTACTATACCAGAAAGTCTTAACACTTGACAAGAGACAGCTATCATATAAACAACTGCAGCAGAGTTCTTTGTGTAAAAGAAGTCAACACTCTCCCACTGTTTTTAACATCTCTTATCTGTACGATTCACAATAGGGACATTCCTCCGTTATGGACGTGACATTGTCCATAACGGACGGGACATGTACCTATTACCAATATACTAAAGCATCTGTTTATATATTTTGCTAACGGCTTGTTGATAGAGTCGAGACATCAAAAAATATCAGTCTGTACATCCATACATCAAAAGGTATGGATGTGACAAAAAAGAAACATACGTTTTTGAAAGGCAACATGCTTTGTAGGATTTCTGTGAATTAAAATTAACAAACCAGAAGCAATACTATCCATCAAATGGTGAAAAGAATCTTCAAAGTAAATAAAATAGTTGTTTTATTTTATATGAGCTATCAGCATGGTGGAAAACCTTAGGTAAAAGATCATTTTTTTCATAGAGTTGACATTTGCATGGAATTGCCCAGTATGTAACAATACGCACATCTGAGTATTAAGTATAAAAGTCATATTAAATGATATTTTAACTTGAATAAACCAGACACAGATGTTATAAAGTACATTTTTAAATACATTACAAATAAAAGCGGAAAGAGTTGTATTGTGTCCGTATCTTAACATAATATTGACCTTGAAGGTGTAAATGAATACAAATGAAATTGCTGATGAAGAGCTTGATTTATAGATCCGTCGAGAGGAAACGCACCCGCACCTGGACACAGTTTGATCAAATGCAGCTAGAGACTCTACAAAGATTAACTAGAAATCTAAAGGGCATGGCAACAAGCCAGCTACCTGTCTACCAGTGAGGGCACTTAGTTTTCTCATTCATGCTGAAAGGTAATTAAGAGAGCAGGGATGACAAAACCAACCAATGTACCCATTAGTTACACGGTCTGTCACAATAAAGCATTCTGACACAATGTGCTGTCAACTGCCAGGTGCGGAAAGAAACAGTTACGGTTCACACAGAGCAGAAAAGTCTTTGAAATGCAGATGGCTGTTTGTCACATGTGGCTTTTGTCTCTGCTCGCGGCTGACGGCTTGTCTTGTGCTAAAAATCTGATGCAGACAAAGCTCATTTTAAAACACTGCACGGCTGTGTGAAATTATGGATTTTGATTAGTCTGTTTCTGACTTCAGTGGTCAAATACCTTTGTGTCATGTATCTTGATCAATCAATCTTAAATCAGCTCAATATTTTGAAATGTATTTATTTATTTGGTATTAAGAAGGATAATGTACCATCATTATTGCAAAACCCTGAAACCTGAAGATCATTCTGTATAAAGAGAGGTTCCTGATCATCATCAATTCATTTTGCAGCCTTTTTTCTTACTGAAAAACAATTTTAAAACATATTTCAAAAGGAACCTCTTGCCCATGTATCTTTTACAGCAGAAAGTCACTCCTGTCATGCAGGCTTCAGACCCTCACAATGCATTTGACACAAACTATTTCCATCTTCTAGCAACTCTTGGATTTAAATTTCAATCATCTGACATCCCTGACAGAAAATAACTTCATTTCACCAGTTTATATGGCCGGCACCGCTTGCCTTTCTTTATCTCAGGCGGGTCTCAGTTGGCCGAGCGGCAACATGATCTGAATATTTACACCTGGCAGCGGGTGGCTCATCTGAGCCTGTGTGAGAGTGAATATATATTTGTGTGTGTGGAGTAAAAGCAAGCTTGTACTTCATCTGCGTTATTCATACATAACCTTGAAGCGCATACACGCAGCACCAGAAACTTATCTGGAAAACATCTTGTTTGAAAAATGTGCAGTGCTACACAAATTAATGTAAATGAACCAAACTGAAGTGTGCACAAGTTCGGTTTCTAAGCACATGTGCATCAGATGTATAAAAATATCACTCTGCTTCCCTGAATAGAGGTGCACATAATGCTATTTCAACTTTACAGTTGTTATATTTCTTTTTACTGAGTCAGTTACAAGTGAGAATGTCCAAGGTCTAAAATTAGGTCAGACTGACACCTTGACACAGTCATTAATGTCAAGAGTCTTGATGACATCACTTCCTGTTTTATTGTATTTTTTTGTCACATAATAATGGGCTTCCTGCATGTCCTTTATGTCACTATTATAACTGGGTATTTGAAATACAAGATCAATATTATAAAGCAATACTAAATTATTATATCAAATTACTTTTTTTATATTTGTTTAAGGTTGAATAGGTTTACCAACTGTTACTGCACATATTGAACATACACATGAAAATGCATCTGTACTACAATTTTTTAAATTTTAGATATTAGATTAAAAAAACTTTTTAAATCTTTTTTTAATTTAAGTTATTTTATAAATAAACATTTTTTTTGTTTATGTTTAGTTAATATTATGAAAATTTGTCAAATATTTATTCTTGAGTCTTAGATCTTTCCATCAATATATAGTTTGTCATGATTAGATAAAAATTAAACTATGAAATATTAAAGTAAATAGTAAAATAACCTAAGTGTTCCATTTAACCTCATTCATTAAAACCTCATTATAATGGCAGAAAAGTTCACATTTAATTTTATACCTTAATGTTTTGATTCATAAATAAATATATTTACAGCATATTTTTTACTACCTTTCATGTGCATTTATCAAGTACATTTCCAAAGCTTTAATGCCTTTCATTGAGAATCTTACTGATCATCAGTGTGTTCTCCTTGAAGCAGCAGATAAGAAGAGAATAATTTCCCCAGCGTCCGTGTCGGCGGCTCCGGCTGATCGATATTCAAACGTGATGCTTTTGTCTCTGATGTGGACAGTGCAGCCGTTCCACTGGCTGCAACACAAGACACGAGCGGGAGTAAGAGGCGGCTCCCATGTCCTGTGTTGCAGCCCCTGGCCCAGCCACAGGTCACCTTCATCTCCTCCACTTCTGCTGCCTTACTGCCAAACAGATAAAGAGAGTGTAATGAGTGCCGGAGAAAGAAGAGGAGGAGAGATTAGGAATGATGGAGAGAGACAGAGAGAGGTATACTTTTCCTTGCCTTGAATACCACATTCATCACAAACACTGAAAATAGCCTTCCTCTTTCATCTTGGATCCGAGTAGCCGTACCTATCACACACGACCACGCCAGGGGAACGCAGCCACTCTGGCCCAAATTGCATAAAGTGAGGTTAATGACATCGTAAGGCACCTTCCAGCAAAGACAGAGAATCTCTCGAGAGCCTTCCCCAGATATCGAACAAAGTTGGAGTGTAGCATTTCCATTTTTATCACAGGTATGTAAATCCCACAGGCAGAAGAAAAGGGTTATCAGTGACAAATTTGTAATTCAGAACATTCAGATTATTGAAACGCTTAGATAAAGGGTTCTTTCTTTAGCATTGCATTGATTCTAGTACTGCTTAAAGTTTCTGTGCTCAGAATGACAAAGTGCTCCAAGAAGTATTATGGGATTTGTTGTTGTATAGGTGTATCTAAATTCATATATGAATCTGCTTACCCATAGGAATAAAACATAACATGACTTTAATGTCTTATTAGTTTCTCTAATCAGAGAGCGTATGAAGATATGTTCTTAAGAGGAGACTTGTCTTCGTAGATTTTTCTTCTGAAAAAACAACCCTTTAATGTGTCTCCTTTAGAGTTTAAATTAATTCCTAAAAGAAATATAACTTTCTAATGATTCTTGAGCTTTAAAAGAGTAACACAATTTTCCTCTGAGCATTCAGTACCATAGTATATATATATCAAAATACCACAGTATTACCATCACTGTGCCATTCATTGTCTGCTAATCTATCCATTTCAATCGAAATATTTTCACCTATCAAAGGACATACAATATCTCTCTTCCGTTCCAGTGAAAGACAGCAATCAGTGAAATCTCGCAGCTCCTAGTGTGAAAATGGGTCCAACCTACTTCTGGAACAGCAGGGACGCGTGCCGCATGACGCCTTAGCAGTCCAAGGACGACTCGGCAAGGTGAACGGAAAGAGTAGCTGGCAAGAAAAACTTGCATGCTGACAAAATGGTGAAATCCAGTCTGGACTCAATCAGATAATAAGAGAGTCCGGATGTGTTGTTCAGAATGGTCTGGCATTGTAGAAGCAAAAGTACAGTGCAGTGTCCTACAATAAAACACTTTTTTTATTCACTTTTGTTTTTTATATAAAAAGTAGGTCAAGCTTTAATTCCACTGCTTATGCGGATTCCTTTTAATGAGCGCGACGATGAAATGGATTTAAACGAGACTTTGCTGCACGTTTGCTGAAGTAGCCACGGGCGATTAATGAAAATTGTAATTAAAGAATTGATGTAAGTTAATGAGTAAGCTTACACAATGACAGCACAGAACAGATCATACGTGTTCTGCCTTGTAAATGGCTTGTGCATCTCTGAAGAAAACGCCCCTCTCCTTGTTTGTGATATAACAATGCTGTACTGTACACATCAAACAATAGCTGTGCAATGACTATGCATCTCAGAAGACCCTTTCCTGCAATATAAAGCCGACACGGAGCTGTGACCGATAGTGTGGGCAGAGACCTCGGGGTCAGTGTAAGGGCCTATTGTATTTGGTTCTCTGAAGAGCCCACAACAAATGGTCCTACAGTTCTTTCTGTAGGCAAAACAATGGTCATCCAGTTTTCCACAAGCCCACTGCAATCCACAGCCCAACAAACATCCTTGTTCTGTACCAGTCTCAGCCATTCTGCAATATCTAGTGACAGGAACTGTACTTTAATCAGATCTGTCAACATTTGGCCAGAGGAAGTGCGGAGGCTGTTGTTCTGTATTGGAGAAGGGATTAAGCAGCAGTTAGATTGGACACTGTTTCATCATGTCATGTCGGCTAATTGTAGTTAACTGGGCCTTATTAAAACAATTTACTGAAAGAAGCTCAATGAAATACCACAATTAAAGCAATGTGCCAGGACACTTTGTAAAAAACTTGCCTTGCATATACAGCTGGTGAATTATGATCAATTATGAATAAGCGTATTTGAAGAGGGCACCACTCCTCACTCCTTATTCACTAAAATACATACAATTATGTCATGTCATTGACTTACCCTGCAAACACTGCATGACATTTGTTCTTCTGTAGAACATAAAAGGAGATGTTAGGGAAAATATAGGTACTTGACAGCTTCACCAGATTATTGAAACTTTGTGCTTTTATATTTCACAGAAGAAAACGTTTTAATTTTGGGTGAATTGTTTCTTTAAAGGGATAGTTCACCCCTTAAAATAAAAATGATGTCATAAGTTTTTCACCCTTATGTCATTTTTCTTTCTTTTGTGGAACACAAATGAAGATATTTTGTAAAGCGCTGGATACCTGCACCCATTGCCTTCCATTGAACCTTGTGTCCATACTATGAAAGTCAATGGGTGCTGGTAACCAGCGTTTTGCAAAACATCTTCTTCTGTGTTCTGCTGAAGCAAGAAAGTCATACAGGTTTGACATTACATGTAGGTGAGTAAAGATTTATTTTTTTGGGTGAACTATCCCTTTAAGTTATTCTCGCTGTGGACTCCTTGCTATGAATGCACATATACAGAGGATACCTCAACATCCCCTTTAAAAAGCCGGCATCTTTATCCTCTAAAACTGATTATGCATAGCGTTGCAGGGCGATCTGCTACACTGCATTTCATGCGGGGCGACATAAGGGGCGAGAACGCCAGAAGCAGGACTTTGATGCGGTTTAATAGGCCCGCTTGCTGCGGCATATACAATTAATGACCTTTCTCAGCAATGTTCCAGCGGTTTTGAAGAGTCTGTTTAAGTAAGAGAAACATAACAAGATTACGAGTGATACTTTTGTAAAAATCCTATTTCAGGGTTGATAACGGAAAGAGCTGCAGTTTCCACTGCAGTTCTTTCCACTGCTCACAGATTTTCCTTTGAGATATACACTAGACAGTTTGATAGCAAACTACTTTTCCACTGATAAACAATTAGGTTCAATGGCTAAGGCAATAACAGTATCGAATATTGTGAATAATTTAGTATGGGCACTTCCAGACCAAAGAATTTCTTACAGTATAGGAACGTTGGATAAAATCTCGGAGGAGGTGTTTGTACTCTAATCTCTCTCTTTAGAAATTCATTGGGGAAGCAAGCCGTTTTTGGCAGTATTTTCTAAACATATTCAAAGGAAGAAATGTTCTTTCCACACTTATATCCAAAACAGCTAATCTGCCATTCTTGTTTTGTTGACAGATAAGAAGACTAAATAGATCAAGTAAACATGTTTTTGAATACAGATGAAAGCAAAGGTTTCAATTAAATGTAGCAAACAGTGTTCTTGAAGTCATTAGCCATGGCAAAATCGCTGTAATGTCAACACATTCATACATAAAGTGCTCATACGCACATTTTAGCACGATTTGCCTTCTCCCTAGTGATGTAAAAAGTCAACAAGTAAGCAAAATCACTATAAAAGAACCAACTAATCCAACTATATTGAGGTACTTTAAATAGTAGATGCATGTTAATTGTCTCATTCAGCTGGGTGTCTATACTTTGCATCTTCATTATGAGCTGGATTTAGGACTGACAGAACTATAACTAGATTGCAAGGTTTCAACAGTGTCTCACAAGAACCTCTGCACCTCTTGAACTTTTATTCTCAGGTCTCAGCAGAATCACAGCTGGTGTTGCATTACATATTCGTTGAGAGACTCACTCAGCTTTCTGCCTCCTACAAGCCGGTTTAGCGTTTCCAGTATGCTGACAGCACACTTCATCTCCCTCCTGATTTTGGACCTGTGAACGGGGAAAGGGTCTATTATAGACTGACTTTTTATTTATAAATGGTTGATATTAATAAATATTAAAGCTTTTACTGCAGACAGTATATATTGTATTTTAGTCAAGAAACACATGCATCACTATCCAAGCCAAAATTAACATGTTCAAGGACACTGATGTTCAAAGTGTGTTTCTATATAAATTCGCAGCAAACACACAAACAAACAAGTCTATTGCATGTGGCACGTGGATTTTACTGACATCTCAACGTTGACTTTTGCGTTGATTGTACGAAATGATCTTAAAAACGAAATTAAACCAGGCAAGATATTGTGATATTAATAACCAGTGCATGCAAAATAAATTACTAACCATCAACATAGTCGTTATCTATCAAATGTAGCTACACATAATAATCGAAATATATAAGAATAGCCGGCGGTCAGAAATAGTGTAACCGGCTACTTGAAAAGACAAATAATGCAACACAACACAACCGGCTAATTGAAAAAAGACAAATAATGCAACACAACCGGCTAACTGAAAAAAGACAAATAATGCAACACAACCAAAATGTTAAGTTGTAAAGATAATAAGTGCTGATGATTTTCACCTACCTGCAGCTGGAGTTCAGCGGCGGAGCGCTCGGTCCACGCGCTCTTCTTAAAGGTGACGCGCTCTAGGGTGCGCGCTCGCGGACATGCACAATCCTCCGCGAAAAAAGCCTCCGCGTGCTCAGTCCATACCGTGTTCTCTTCCCGGTCACGTTAGGAAAAGCGTCGTACACAGCAGAACACACTCAGATTACTAGTCAGTTGCAGAACACGTTACTAGCCCTTCTGAACTGCTTTCTCTGCTGCCTTTAAATATCCCATTTCATAGACGCAGCGCCTCCGGGCATTTGGGTCCATGTGATGATTATTTCCTCTCTGTGATCTATGAGAAGCGACGCCGCAAACGGTCCAGGAGGGGTCCGTGCTCGTGCCATTTAAAATGGGTTATAAGGGTCTCATTTAAATCCCACATGCACTCAAACAATCAATCTTTGATGTCTCTACAAAAGTTAACCTGCGGTGCATCTTGACATTTCTGTCTCGTTTGATTTTCTGACATTTATTACTATGAATAATAATAATAGTTGTCAAAAACCTACTTTGTATTTAAAAATTGAATTTTTGACAACGAGACCATTTCTTTTACAAACACGCTGATCTTGCTGGTAACCATAATAATAGACATATTTAATACACAATTCCTCTGCATCAGCTACAATCTAAGGAATTGACAGTATTATCACACTATTATGTATTTATGTTAATATTTGTATTTATTTAATAAAGATTTATTAGAGCTGGGCTGGCAACTTTTGAGTTCAGCTTTTTCCCCAGTTTGCACATGCGCATTGCTGTACTTCTGTCTTTTCACCTTCGTCTGCGTTAGTAAGGAATTTATATTTCACCTGTGGATATTACTGTTAGTCGTGTAAGATTTCTATAGTAAAACAGCTGAGAAATATGAAATGTTTTACTTGGAATTTCGTTGCTCTCTCGACTACCTGAAGCGTCGCGTATTACTGTAAATCAAAGTACCGCGAGAACGATTTGAAAGCAGACTGCTTTGTATGCTTTAGAAATACTCTCGCGATACTTTGATCTTAAAGGCTGATGGTGCAGCGCTATGTATAAGGTGCAACACACCTATTAACAAGCGCTGTTTAGACTGCTAAATGAGGCAGACCAGATGAGATCAGCGAGGCGTTGTACAGTATTTACAGTTTGACATAATTAGGCAATTATTTCACTACTTTTATAATACATTATAAAGGTGGGCACAGCCCTGCTTGAGAAAACGGACGTGACGTGAGTCTCACGCTTAATGCGCGAGATTTGGCAGCCCTGTAATAATAAATATAACAGAATACTACGTATAATAATGAACTAATAATATGTTTTACTTAATATTGTATAGTTTAATTTTACTCTCACTGATCTCGCGAGATCAGACATGGCATATTGCGTGATCTCGTGACACGAGATCTCACCACTCCGCTATTTTGTATACAATTACAAATAAATACATATGCAAAGGAGAAAAATTATTTAAGGAAAAACTTTAATAACCTTTATAAAACATTAAACTTTATTTTACTAATAGATAAGACAAACATTTGTGCTGCTCTAATTCAATATTGATAATTGTTTACATTTAAATGAGCATCTATAGGCACCAGTGGAATATTGTTTATATTTGAAATTAATTTATTGAGCCTCTGATTGGTTGATTGGTGTATTATGTCATCTGCTTGACATCACTTGGCAACCAAATTCAAACCAAAATTGAGACTCATTTCTGAGTGGGATTGATCACACACAGAAACTGCTGAGATTTATTGCTGCTTTTCATCTCGTTAGCATCTTTACTATGCAGAAGACGAAGAGGACCAGCGAGTACAACCTCAGGAAGACCCGAGTTCTTTCAAAATCTTTGAAAGAGTTTTGGCCTCCACAGGTGAGTACTTCCAGGGCTGAAGACCTTCCAGTGTTGGCAGCTGCTGTCAGGATGGACCACACCTACAGCTGCATGTCCAAGACTGGAAGAGAGATGCAAAGATGCAGAAGAACCTCCAGGATCTGGGGTTGGAGGACAGGTATGTATCCAATGCAGCTGTCATTCCTGATCTTTTCCCATCACACCTCAGGACTCTGACCTCAGCGGTGGACATGACTCCAGTGGAGCATCTCTCCATCCATGGACGCAGTGTGAGGGACTACCAGAAGCTATATCATTCTCTGGTGGATCCCATGCTGCAGATGCCCTCTGGTCGGCGCCGTCCCTACAGCCTGGGTTTGGGACTGAAGATTAAGCAGCGCCTGTGGGAGACACTCGGGTGTCCCAGCTTCTGTGAGGAGGTCCAGGAAGATGGAAGAGTCTGCATTACGGAGACCTTCTCCACTCCAACCATGAAGAGCTGTCCTCGCATAGATGTGGACATCAGTGAAGAACCCCGACCAGAACCACCCAGGAGGAAGAAGCCCAGGCACTGAGGAATAGAGTAACACACATCAACATACAATATTTACTTAATTACATATTAAGCTCTTTTAAATAATTATTGTAAATATGTACATAGTTCATTCACTGCTTATAGTATTTTATAAGATTTATATTTCATATATTTTATATTCTTGTGCTGCTTATTTTGGGTTCTTGCTTTGATTGTTCCAGTTGGTTTTTGTCAATAAGTGTAGTTTACAGTGTAGTACTTACAGCCCTCCTGCTTTTTGAGTCTTTTCAGATCTTGTCATTTGTAGGTCTTGTCTGGAAGTTCTTGGTGCTTATTGTTTTATTGGTTCCTTGTTTGTCCATTGGTCGTTGTTTGAGGTCTTGTTCATCTTGTCTTGTTCACACACACACTTGCGTTGTTTCGTTTGCTGGTTGTCAAGTCTTGTCCTTTCATGATGCAGTTTGCCCGTTCCAATGTTGTGATCCACTAACCTCTGCTCTGTTTCTTGAGACACTGCTTGTGTCCATGCTTGTTTCATCAGAGTGAATATGCCACATGCTTGACCCGGGCCACCCACTGAAGCTGATTATGCTCAGTATATATGGTAAATATTAGTTGGATATCAGTGCTGTTCCTTTCATCAGCAGGTCTTTCCTCTGGACCATTCCCAAACTCAAGGTTCACCTGATGCACAGACTTTGGAGAGGTAAAACCTTTAACCAACAGAAGTCTAATCAATAGAAACAAGTAATACATTAACACACAACAAACTAATTTAAACTAAATTAAACAACAACAAATAAAATAAAAAATAATAGAATAGATTAAATATAATATGATATAATATAATAAAATTTTTGTTAATGTTAGTTCATGTCAATACAGTTATTCATGCTAGTTTATGGTGCATTAACTAATGTTAACAGTGAAAACATATGAATTTTAATAATGTATTAGTAAATGCTAAAAATATCAAATAAATATAATTTATATAATATAACAAATATAATATAATTAGTTGTCTTTAATTTGCAATATCACTGCATTTTCTCTTATTAATAAACATTTAAATAAATATACAAGGTTGTCATGTCTTTATTTTGCAATGTCACAGCTGTATTTTTCTGTGTTGTATGTTTTTGGTTAAAACTGTGATTAGATTAATGCTTTTAGTGTGGGATAATATTTTTTCTAAATAGTCTAAATCATTGAACTTTCATCAGCTATTGCTTTTTGATCGTGTATGTTTTTATTTTTTCTCTTGGGCAGATTATTTCTGAATTGAACTTATTAAAATAGCAGATTTGTCACAAGCTATTAATTCACTATTTGTATAAATATTTGGTACATTTTCATTGCAGAGCTAAAGACCTAAAATCACTCTCATTTTCACCTGAGCTTTAAATTGCCTCTTGGATCAAAAATCTGGCTGTAGATATAGATTACCAATGTGTAAAAAGACTATAGTAAGAGTTTTGTCCCTACAGGTATATGTGCTTTAAACACATTGAATCTGTTACTGTCCTATGACACTTGTGGTGTTATCTGAGCTTTTGTATTTTCATTAAATTGTGATAAACCACTAGGGATTGTCAAACTGTCCCTGTGTTATATACACACCCTCTGTGAAAGGTATTTTCTGAAAGCATTAATATCAATTAAATGAATAAAATTGCCTACACATTGTGTATATAAAAGCTTTAGCCTTTAAACAAAGTCAAGTATAGATGTACAAAGAGTGAATCTGTTGCTCCACAGTAAAAGCTAATAATATAACATTCATGCTTTGCTTTGTCTTTTAATTTTAATTATGGTTTCATATTTTTCTCTGATAGAATAGATTATTTCGGTAAAACATTAATATTTTCACTTAAGATAAGCAAAAAGAAAGCCACATGTCGATTAATAAATAGCAAAATACCTAAATGTTGTAAGAGAAAACATCCTCTGCTCCGGAAATACACATGCAGCCACACCGTCGACCTAAAACCTAGTGCTGCCACCATGTGTTAACATTGTAAAATTACATGATTTGAAGCGCATGCTACCCATCCTAAAACTCTCACTCCCACTTAAGTTTATCAAATCTATTAAGTTGTGCTTCGGAACAATCAAGAGTACAGAGAGAAATACTTAATTATCTCAAAATAACAGAATTGGAAAGAAGAATTTAAATGTAATTTTTTTGTCGATGCTTCACACTCCAGTCCAGTTGGTGGCGGTAATACACCATAAGTTGGCTTGTCAACCGCCAATAAACGACACAAGAAGAGGTTTTGTGGGTAATAGTAAAGCATGTTACGTGCTATTTTCCTATAGTCATATTAAACCAAGAATATATTGATTCACAAAATTTCTCACTATAAAACGCGTTGATTTGTTTCAAGCAGACATGGCTGTGCCAAAAACCCGCATGTTCTTAGTAAATGCCTCTCTGATTTACAAAGACATCTGCCCGGAACAATCGCGCTTTCTCATGTAAGTACATTTTCTTTTTCACAGTTATTACTGTATATATTTCCACGCGATGTCGCTTATTTTTTGCGTGGTTTTTGTTGTAGTGCGTGTGCTCACCGGCAGATGACAGATCACTCTTGGTTTACATTGAAAAACTACCAATGCTCATATTTTATATGTATTAAGTTATAGTACTTGCACTGTATTGTTGTTGTTTCATTTGTAGTGAGAAATGTCATGAAGTGATGCAGAAAAGATTTGCTGTCATTCTCATTCTTGCTTTTCTTTAACATCTGAACACTTGCTCTTTACTAGTGTTTACTAGTTACTAATGTATAGTTCTCAACTTAATGTTGTCAAATTTAGTTTAGCTTTTGGCATGTTTGGTATTCTGGATTAAGTGTCTCAGAAGATTTGTTAGTGGTCAACAAGCTGCATGTTTCAAGTAGTTAACTTGTTTTGATCTGTATGTAGTACAGAGTACTACAGAGTACTACATACACTCCGCTGACGCATGACGTACGCAATAACTTACGTAAGTTACGGGAATAATTTACGGGAATAAGTTAACTGAAAGTATGCATGCTATGACAGCTCTGTCAGATAAAGTGTGCAAAGGTTTTATTCTTATTTGAAGAAAGCCCTCTTTAATAAATCATCCTCTCAGCAGCTGTCACTGACTTTAGAGATGAACTGGACGTTTTTACCTTTGTTGAATTTCATTGCATGAAGTCATTGTAGTTCTGCTCAGTCTTACATCTGTGTTGATTATAATCTTGATGAGACAGCACATTGTAAATTAAATGTTGTTTATCTTTCTTCAAAGAAGATCTACACCTTAAATAGGGAAACTATTTTAATTAGATTACTACATAGGACATACAGTTATAGTTCTTCTCCAAAGACTTAAGAGAGTAATAAGAGAGTGTAATAAAATACATAATAAAATACATAATAATATTTTAATATAATACATAAACAGAACATGGAAATTACTGAAGTAATAATACATAAAAGTAGTGCATGGGTGTTTATTCTTAGTTTGGACTTTATATTATCCCCTACTTTATTTATTACATTTTTTGGCTTGAATGAAAATATATAATAATAATTAGATAAAACATACAAAAAAAGATAAAAAAATATAAATAGAATTGTAAATAAGAATAAATAGCAAGCCTAATAGCTATGCTGAGGTTTGATTTACACTTAAAAAAATGAAAATAAGCAAATAAATCAAATGAAAATGTTTTTGTAAACATGATGTTTTAACACGATTGACAAAATGTTTATGAACCGGCTCTGTGCGCTCTCATAGGACCCAAAGAGTCTCTGGCATCTGTGAATCATCCGCTGTGGCATTACAAACAGTGTCAGATGAGATTATTACAATATTAACATGCACGTGCCTCACGGTAACAGCAGCCCGTTTTGGAACGGATTATAAAAGCTTAAATGAAGAAGGAAGTCAAAACAGCATCATGGTCCAAAATAAAGTGCATACACACAATGTCTCGAGGGAAATTAAAGCCCTTAAGTGAGTTATGATCATGAGTTCACAATGCTAATGTCCAACATGTCCAGTATTTCGGTCCCTGCTTCAATATATTATGTAGTTTGAGGTCTAGGATTTTTTAGTATTTGTGTGTGTATGAAGTGTTCCAGAAAGCATAAATCTGAGATTTAAGGACTAACTCTTTTACTATTTGGTTTATTGCAGGAGACGGCATCTGAGCGGTGGTAAGTTATGAGTTTGTCTTAATAAAGGCCTCCTCTCTTCCCTAGTTCCCTAGTCTATAATAAGATCACACAGGTGACAGAATATAGAGCATTGGTTTTGAAAAGGAACTGTAACCCAAGTTAAACCCAATAATGCCAACCGCATTTCCTAATGTGAAACTAGAATCCATTTCTATGGCTCAAAGGAAGCCCGATGGCAGGCTAGGATGATCGCATATTGGAAAAGTGGTTTTAGCTTTAGTCCAAGACATAAAAGAAATACCAAACAGCCTCAGAATAGAGCATAACATCAGCTGTTTTATTTAGTTGCAGTGCCCAAAATCTGCACTATGTTTTTCTCTTCATGCCAGCTGCCGCCATGCCGGAATCTGTGATCTGCCCGTTCTGTTACCAGTGGCGACAACCGGACAACCATCGGGTGCGTCTGCGGCCCAAGAGGAAACCCACAGCGAGGATCAGAAGACTTCTGAAGCGGGAATCGATGGGAAAGAGACTCGGATCAGAACAGACCGCAGTGCTCCAGAAGTTTAAAAGAGCCTCTAATGCTCTGGTGAGATAACACATTATGATGTACAAGTGTAAAAAAACACATGCTGATATCTTTATTTAGGCATTGTGGCTGCTCTCTGGCTTTGTTAGACAGGAACAGAATCAGTGATGTGACCCTATAGGCCGTTTCTCATTGACTTTCCATTTAGATAGGGTAGGTATGTGGAGTACAGATATCCTCTGGAGGGCTGTAGGACGGGCTGTGGAGCAGTTTAAACTGTTTGAAGGTTTCACCTGGACACTCAAAGTTATGGTTATAGATTAGCACGAACTTTAATGATCATTCATCAGACAGAATGACACAGAAACACTTCTTTAATAGTAATTTATTAAGCCTGAAATGACTTTCATCTGGAAGTCAAGAAGATCCATCTTACATTAAGACACAACATGTGACTGTAGCACGTGATTTGTGGCGTTTAGTGAAATGTAATTGTTTTAACTTTCTGTTGGTCTACGTGCTGTTTTACACTGATGCATAGCTTTGCAAGACGAATGAACTTGACAGAGAGCGAATGTCAGAAGGGTTCATTTCTATTAACTTTACATTGACTGGTGAGAAAATAAGCAGAGACGATGTTAGCTGAGAGGGCAGGACGTGTTTGGATTACATTTACATTTCATTTAAAGGCAAGAAAGGCAGTTCCTAGCAATCAAACACATGACCTTGGCTTTGCTAGTGCAGAAAGCATTATTAAGCAGTGATCTCTTGCACAGATGTTATGTTGCATCACTATGCCATTAAGGATTAAACCACTATAATAAACATAGTTAGAATAAGTTGGACTTTTTATACATATTACAAATCCTTTTTTCAATTATTTTTTTCAGTTTTCAATTTTTACTTTTATTATTATTATTAATTTATTATTTGTAAAAATCCTCGTGCTGTAATCAGGTAAAGGTTAAATGAGGGTTTTGGGCTTGCTTGCTGGTTATTGGTCTTGAACTTTTAAATTAGTCAGAGTGACCCGGGCTCTTGATGTAGAAATGCTTGACAGGCTGGAGGCTTGTGACAGCTCCACCGGGTCTTTAGCAAAGTATTTTAAGCATCCTCTGCTGTACTGGCCTGCCAGAGCTGGATTAATGTCAGTTTCACCTTCCCTGATAAAAATACAATGTGTCATTAAAACAGAAGTTTACCAATGTATTTTATGGGTTCATTTTTAGCATGTGCACTATTGTCGCAGATGCATATTTCACCGTTTTGGGAACATTGTGTGACAGCCAACCTTGACTTTTGATGCACGGTGTGTGACGCGGTGTGTTCCCCGTAGGGAAACGATCCATTTTGCAGTTTTTGGTCAGAGGGCATACCACAGATCGATCGCCCTGAAAAGCCTCCCCACATGTCAATAGCTCGGCCAGGCTTGTGTATGAAGGGCAGATGTGTTTGCTAGAATCTCAGCAGCAAGGTCAGAGCTCGACTTCTGCCGAGGGTATTTCAGGAGTCTGACCTATTAATAGAAAACAAAGAGCCCATCAACTGGATTGATGTGTGTGAGAGAATGTGTTAGTAAATGTTTAGGAAGGGATTGCTTAGTAAAAGCCTGTTTAAACCACTCTTGTCTATGGGATTTACTTAGCCTGTAGATTGGCAGAAATGGTTTATGTATCTTTTTCACACAAAATATACAATTTTAAAATGCGCAAACTTAAAAACATTTTCATATATTCAGTCCAAAAATTGCAATTTTCAAAACTATTCATTTACATTTAGGCATTTAGCTGGACACTTTTATCCAAAGCGGCTTAAAATATATTAGGAGACACATCAAAAGAGGCAACAATAGTACAAACTATTCAACTATTCAATTCAATTTGAAAATATTTATAATTAATTATGTAATATTTTTCCTATTCCTTTTAGGAAAAAATGAACATTTAGTAAGTAAATTAATTAATTCACAACAGTAAGCTGGTAAAAATTAGGCTGTCAGGTATCATTTTGCCAGTAATGTCAGTTTGATGTCATTTGGCTTCAGTATTGACAGTCCGTGCATCAGCCTGCATCACATTCATCTCTATGCAGACGTTCCTTCTCTATTTTGCTTTTCCTGTTTATTTACTGTCTTGGCCCAACAGCTTCTGCTGAATGATTGCATCAGTCTCTCACGAGAGTTATTCATAAGGATGTTTCAGGAAAGCTTTTTTAATATTGACAGAGCTCAGACCACATGCTGGTGTTGAATTGCTCTGGATGAGCGTCTTGAGATTGGGATGTTGTGCGTCTATTTGAAGTATGTTATTGATACTCTCGAGAGTTGCTGGTGTGTAATTGTGTTTGCATGTAATTTTGGGAGGGGAGGAGGATCATCAAAGCTTTGGCTTAGTCATCACTCAACACACACTGACTTGTGTTATTCACCGGAGAGCATCTTGTGCACCTGACCTTCGGCCAGTTTACCATGTGCTTCGGCTGATTAAAAGAATGTTCTGGATTAATGCAATTTAATCTCTGCCGACAACATCTTCGGTATGCTGATGATAACTTCAGAAAATATCTTCTCCTTTGCTGTTAGTATGTTGTTTATCAACACCAAACCATATGTTGGATAAACACCTGTTGAATTTACAATGAATCAAAAGAAGGTTGAGATCTACACAAATCCCCTGAGCTCAATAATGGCATGTATTGTTTATTTTCTCTTCTTTTAAAGAACATTAAAATACATTAAAATCATATAATTACATATCTACTACGAAAAACATTAAATTATTTGCAGTCATTTTAACTTAAATTTAAGTTGTTAGCTGTAACAATTTATTTTAAGCCATCATTTTGGTTTTATTGGGTAATAAAACTAAATCAAAATCTCTCCAAATAGCCCTTGGAGTGCACTTCTCATCTCTCTCATTAGCCCCTCGGTACACTTTTGTCTTTATTCATATTGTTGATCCCAGAGATGCATTATAAGTCAAGCTGTGTCAGGCATCTTAGTTTTAAGCCTGGTGTTTATCACCCTGTTTAATGGGAAGATTTTTATCATGGAGAAAAAGGCTATTTTAGAGCTGTGTGATGGAGAATAGAGGATATGACAGAACCTGTTGTCTTTATATGGGCAAGCATATTCATTTCAAGAAGTTAGTAAGTAGTTTCTGGTGTTTCGTATTTCTGCTGTTTTGTTATCAGTGTATCACCAGTGTTGTTTTGAGACGATAAATGGCAGTCACATCAAATACTTGATTTACTTGATGGAAATTTGTTGTGGCCAAAAAACAGTAGTTGTTCTCATTTCTTCTCATGTAGATCATTCATACTTTATGTCCAAATTGACTGTCTTGGCACTTCTTAAAAGTACAAGGCATATTACTGTCTTGCTATTAATCTTTTGTTTGGCTCTAGGTGTTTTGTGGAATTTCATCAAAGATTACTAGGAAATTACAGAACGTACCATTGGTAACCAGAAGGGTTCAAGAATGACTCAGACAGACTCCGCCTTCCTCGGCAGCTGATTGGCTATGACTTCTCTTTATAACATCAGACATGAAGGGTGTTGTAGTAAACATAGTTACTCCACCTGTATGCTTGGATCATTAAAATCCTCAATATTTTAGCCACCTGTTACCCTTAACCAGCTATGGCAGTGTTCGTGTCGATGAGCTTCAATCAAGTATGAAAGCTTTTTTAATGTGTGCGTATTTTTCTGTTTTAATAAATGACATTAATTGCATGTAGTTGTAGCTGATAAACCGGCATTGGTTGAGCACTAAATCTAAATATTAGGAGGAAGTGTCGACCCGAAAGGAACTTCTGTATTATTGTGTAGAAGACTTTTTTTATTGTTATTATTTTTATTATATATTATTTTTATTGTGTGTGTTAGTATATAGATTAGTTAAGTATCCGAACGTAAGTTTGTAAGCCCCAGTGGTTGGTGGGCTTAAATTAGCACTTGTCTCTGGCAGTTTCTGCCTGTTTCAGTGTATGTGTACATTGCATGTCTGTGGCCTGTAACTCGCTGTAAATAGAGCGCACGTTCATATGGGATGTGTGAGAAAGATTCACACATTTATCATTGTATAAAACTTGTTTATTGCAAGATTATAACCAAAGCATGGTTTGTTTTATAGAAAACAACTCGTTTGGGTTTATATGCATCTATTTGTATACATTGTTGGAGCTCTTTGTTATTTTGTGAGGTTAGTTGCGTCAGTGTGTAAACATCAGATAATTAACTTGACAGTCTTCGTAAACTAAGAGCCTGAAATACTTGTTTGTGAGATGCTCGTCTGTACGCATGATATTTCCTCGTTGGTTTCAGGGAAGAATAACAGCTGTATTTGTCCTTTGAGATGTCAGATTCTCACATTGAGGATGTTGAATATTACTGTTATGTTAAAAGGATTCAACATCAATTTATTCCCTGGCAGACAGTCAATAAATAACTAATTGTAAAGCATTATGTACCATGTGATGACTTGGAAAACTTTAACGTGATGTTTTCTCATAGATGGCCACTTGCCACACCTGTAACAAGATGTCGAGACAGCCAGGAACGAACAGGGAATTTTTGTCTGCTTTGTCGAAAAGTCGTGGGACACCATGGAGCGCGAGCAAACACAAGACTCCACAGTCCGCTAATAAATCTACTCCTAAGTCTGCTTTTTCAGACAAAACGCCAACTGGAACGCCAAGGTAAGGCTACACTTTGACATCAGTTTTCACATTTGTTACAAAAACTGTTTTGTAATGTGACTTTTCTTTGTACAGGTCAGTGTCCTCAAACACCAGCTCTTCATCGTCAAAGTCGGGCAGCGTGAAGTCGTCACCTTTCGCCCGACTCAAGAAGATTCTTTTGCTGGAGGACAAACAGCAGAGCAGGAAAGGTGGTCTGAAAGACTTTCTCTCCTCTCTTTGAAGATCTCAGAGCTGTTAGAAAAGAGTCTCTGGCCCGTTTAAGTGGCTCTGCTGAAATCCAGAGCATCATATGGATGGCGATCACTTTTCTTCATGTGTTATTGCGCCACCTTGTGGAGGAGTCACTATAGTGTGATATATCAAGCTCAGGCACCACTGCCTTTAAAACAGGTTTATATTAAACAGAATGTCTTTCTTCCTTCTATCAAATGTCTGTCTCTGGATCTTTGTGGACAAGTGATGTAATATTTATGTAATTTTTACCTGTTGGTAGCAGTGTGTTGCATTTTTAAGGCGTGTCACTTGTGCTGCAGACCTATGCTGTGACTTTTTTTGTGTCTTGTTTTTTTTTATTTCTATAGGGACAAACATTTTTTTATCTGTAATGTTAATTTTCTACACTTTATTTTCACACATTTGTATTCACAGCTGTACTTTTGTATCACTGCTATAGTTTTCTATTGAAAGAAGGATGGTCTTTACACAAGCTTACACACTGGAAACAAGAATGGGGCAGGGTTTTTTGGTTGTTTACATTTTGATGGCCTATTTGCCTTCAAACTATAAAGCAAAGACCAAAGATATTTTGAGTATTGGTACTTCTATTTCATATTTTTTTCACAATGCAATTAAATTAATGTTTTTGTCTTGAAATATTCGAATAATTGTCTTCAATAAATGTTCATATCTCAATATGTCTGTTAAGTGTTTTCTAAACGCATATTATAATTTATTATTAAAATTAATTATAATTTTAGAAAAACTACACGGTATTGCAGAAGATGATCAAAGGGCTGTTGTAATTTAAAATTTAAATAGTTAAGAGTTTGAGCAGAAACATAATCCACATAAAGAGAAATTAATATGTGTATGATATTAATTATATATAACAAATACATATATAGATTATTTACTGTGTGTAGAATTAAGTTTGTATGTAACTTATTATTAAATTATGCAATTTTAGTTATTTAATATGCATTAATCTATAATCAATTTTGAGTCCATTAGAGTCAATACAGTTCACAAATGTGCAGTTGTTCCGAGGGACTTTTATTTTGACTTCATTATATTTTGAATTCGCTCGCTCTTTACCCGGAAGCAATCGAACAGAAGCGCTGCTGTGTTTTTGCAAACAAAATTAAGCTAAACACTTGAATAGATGATGTGGTCATACAGCAGAAAGTACCTTTAATAAATATACAATGTCAGATCGCAAAAGAAGCCGTGAACACCGCGAGGACAGACATGAACGAAAGAGACACAGAGAGTCTGAGCAAGACCAGGACAAATACAAGAATCAAACGAAAAAACTTGTTTATGAGGTGCAGAAGATCAAGCATGTAGAGACATTGTGAGTACAGCAGTAAAAATGTGTTAAATACCTTTTAAAAGAGTTGGACTGCTTCTGCCCCTAAGGGAATTAACTATGGTTTTCTTTTACAGCTATGAAAATGCACCACCCGGACTCATAAAGGTTTGCACTGGCTTTAATTGTTCCAGATCCATTGTTCTGATCACCTTATAGATATTTAATCAAATGCATCACAAAACGTTTCGTAAGAGGATTTTGCAACACATGCATGACTGCTTTTGCAGGAGAATGACGAAAAGCCAGAGGACTGTATCCCTGATACACCTGGAAATGAGCATGCCAGAGATTTCTTGGCTCATGCTCCCACTAAAGGACTGTGGATGCCTCTGGGGAAAGAGGTGAAGGTCATGCAATGTAAGAAAGCTGATATATATATTTATTTTACCCTTAACTGAAGAACTGGGATTCTGAAAAAAACTCATAATGTATGTGTGTTGAGTTAAATATTAAATAACATCATTCAGTGTCATCTTCAGTGACAGCTGCATCAACATATGAGTTCAAGATTTTTGTGTAAACATGACTTTTATTATGGGGGTTAATGGGATTTTCACATTTGTATTGTATGTAGGTTGGAGATGCAAGCGGTATGGCCACAGAACAGGAGATCGAGAATGTCCTTTCTTTGTTAAAGGCAATCAGAAACTGGAGCAGTTTAGAGTCGTGAGTTTCAGCAAAGTGCTGTTTTGCATTCCTGCTATACAAGTGATTTATTGGAAATAAGTTTACAGTATTTATGCTGTTAACTGTGTCCTCATAACAATGGAAAATGACTAAATACTCTGAAAATAAAAGGGATTGTGGTTATTCAGCTTCATTGCAGTTGCTCATGCAATATGATTGAACCTTGAAAAAAATTAAACCCAATGTGAAAATGCTTATTGTAACTAGGGTTAAAAAAGTTTTTAAAAGAGTCAATTTCTTTAATAGTTATTGAAACATGATTTGATTCTTGTTAGGTGGTTACAGGTGAACATTAAATGTATGTATTGCAAGATGCAGCATTTTTGTTCAGTTTTGACAAGAGAAAATGTAAATTTGATATGCTATAAAAGCAAATTTTATTAACCTTTAATAGTTGCTTTTAAGGCTAATAAACATGGACTAAAATGGTAAAATTTTCTTTTTATGATATTTTTTTTATTTAGGCAATTAAAATATAAAACTATTTTAAGAAAAAAAGTTATTTGGACAATTCCAGCATTATGGATGTGACATGTTTTGTAGTCAAAACATGAAGAACATTTTCTCAGATAATCCATCTGTTTATATTTTACTAAACTCCTGCTGATAAGAGAAAAATATCAGTCTGTACACATATTTTCTATTTACAAGGAGGGGAATATACATGTGTAGTGTAATTTGAACAAAAGGGAAAATACAAGTGTTTATTAAGGGTTTCAAACAGAACACTTAAATATTATTAAATGACTTAAAGGTGAGATTTATAGTGTCAACTAAATTCTTTATAAACCAATTTAGTTTTCATGAACCCTAGTGCGTCTTCACTCCCTGGAAACAGTATAGCAGCCAGCCAATCAGCTTCCACCATCTCTAGCCACCATCTTTTTGTGTGTAATATTAGACAGTGTGGGTATGTGGTCTGATCAACAATCTACATCAGCCTTTGAACTGTAGTTATAAAACGTTATAGTTTCCTTGGTGAGTTTCTTAGAAAGTTTTGTAATACGCAACTGTCGTTCTTGAAAAATCTAAATTCAATTGTTTTTCACAGGCACATGAGGATCCAATGTATGACATCATCAGAGAAAACAAACGCAATGAAAAAGAGACCAGGTACATTGAGATCTTTATTACTGATGATGTTTTAAATATAAAAATGATGTATTGGCTATACCTATGATATACTAAGTCATTTGTGTCATGTACTTCCATGAGATTGATTGTGGTTTTACAAAATATTTTGATATGTGGAGGTTCCTCTGAGGCCATTCCTGAACAATCGTGTCTTGTACAACAAAACAACATGTTACAGTCGATTGCATAACTACTTGCTCCACTGTGATTATGTTCTGCTGTGCGGTGACAAGAGGCTTTGGCTTTGGCTTCATGGGAGTAATTAGAAACCGTTATGTGGGTTGTAAATCCATTGTAGGCCATTTTGGCGGTTTAATTCTTTTGTTCGTACATTGCTGAGATGCACATTTATGACCCGTCATGCATTACTAAACATTCCCTCAGGACCGTCTGTTGAATTTTTCTGCATAATGTTGGAAAGCAAAGAGTAGCTTGCTAATAAAAGTTATCTGAAGTCGCTGCTTTAAAATTGATGCAATCTTCACAGCATGCAGTGAATAAAAGCAAATGTAAAACAGGGCCGGTGTGCTGTGCGGTTCCCAAGGATACGTGGATCTTTCGAACCCTCCAAACAGCAGTGCTCTGATGAATTGTTAATAGTTTCAGGTCACTGTTCCTCTCTGAAGGCTTTTTGCTTCCTTTATTGCTGATCAATAGCAATATGAATTTATTCATGATATTCAAAAATCTTTTTTTAAAGTAAATAAAAAATTACATTACATAAAATGTGTACACAAAAATAATTACTTTGTCAGGACAGTCTGACAAACACAGGAATGTTTAATAGTGCTACAATGTTTAATAATGTAAGTTTTAGTCTCTGCATATTGAGCTGGAGTTATTTTTTCCAATGGAAATGCAGCCAAATCACCTTAAAATCTATCATTTACATTGTTACATATAATTACCATTTTAAAATATATTGTATGAAATGCTAATTGAAAGAGTATCCTCCCCGCAGGATCCAACAGCTAAAGCAACTCCTGCAGGACACCACCTCAGACTCGGACTCCTCATCCAATCACAGCCACAAGAAGAAAAAGAAAAAAAAGGAGAAGAAGAAGAAAGAAAAGAAGAAAGAAAAGAAGAAAAAGAAGAAGCATAAGGCCAAGGGTAGTGACGACTCGGACTCGGACTGAAACAGGGCTGGTGGTCTGGATGTCTTAATTAAAGTCAATGTTCATAAATAGACGCGTATAAGGCCTTTGGTGAAACAGTGTTTCAGATGAAGCCGTTCCCCAACGCCCCAAGCCATCTTCAGATCTGCTTAATAATGCATGGGAGCATTTAATCCCTTCTGTTGCATGGAATGCTTAGGATTTGTGCATCTCTATCAGATTTCCTTAAGCTGTTTGTTTCTTGGGCTTGACGTCTATGATTGTTTTTGACTAAAGATAAAATCTGTTCAATTTCTTGGAATGTATGTTGATGTACATTTTTGGGAATGTTTCATTGTAAAAGCATTATGATGATTTAGCTTTTCCTGAATGTTGCAGTCAATGCTAAAGTCCATAAATGCTGCTGTCATGTAAATAAATCAGTGAGTTTGTTTACTTCAAATCCGATTAATGGTATTTTTGGTTTAAAAGATTTTGGCATTTGTTGATTTTTTTTTTTTTAATTATGCATGACATCCTCTATTTCTGTCGTTTGGGGGATTTTGCAGTTGGTCGTGGTGCGTAAGCACAGCCAATTAGCACCTCTTGACGAGGTTACAATGGTTGACATCTTTTACGTCACTGGAGAGAGGGGGAAAAGCTCTTTCTTTGATGCTGTCACTCGTTATTGAAACACGGTCCCATGACAGTCGCTATAGTACATGAGCCTTTTTGTAAAATGATAAACAGTGCATCATGACATCAAAGGATCTCTTCATAATGAAGCTTTTCATTACAGACTCTTTAAATAATTATTATTAACCCAATTAAAAAATGAAAGTGATCATAAATTATTATTAAAGCAATTTAAAAATACAGACTAGGATTTAATTCACTTAGGTTTTAGAAAAGCTTGATTGTCAAAAGCTAGATTCTCATGTTTCCTCTTCAGTTCCTCTGTTCTTTTGTAACTCCCTTTGTGCTTATTTTGCCCAGGGCATTAGAAACATGTGTTTATGTGTCATGTTTCCCTTTTTATCTGACAAGTCGTGAGTCTTACAAATGGGTTTTAGACGCTGGCACTGGCTCATCTGTATGGATGTGACATACATCTTTTGTCAAAGCACTAGATTCATTTTAAAGTTAGTAGATTTTGAATGATGGTTAGTTTAAGTCTTATCAGGCAAGTGTAATTTAAAATGCATCAGCATAAAATCACAGTCTAAAGTAGTCAAATGATTGTCTCAGGAAATAAAAATCTTAAACTAGAATAAATGACAAACTCATTACATTTTATTCATTCAGGTATTTATTGTACAGTGAAATGAAAGTCTAGCCAAATACCTTTACAGTGTGAGCTTATAAAGTTTCTGAGAAACATCCAAAGCAGGTTACAGTCTGTTGTGGACTGGATTTTTTCTTTATATTATTTTTCTTGTCATGCTCAGCAGAACTCTACAGATTATACAGGGGATTTAAGGAGGACTATTCAATATACCAAATGTTGTAGCATAGACAAATGATATAATTAATTGAACAGTTCATACACATTACCATGTTGTGAGAATGATAATCGAATATTAAACAAGATTTGATATATATTTATAAAATGGCAAACCTACCCTGAAAATAAAAAACATTTTTGTTGTAATCCAGTATTTTCAATCTTTTCAATCCTATATTCTTTCTTTTCTCTTCCATCATGATGTCAAATAAGACAAAGGCAAATTGAATTATTACAATGAGCATTTGTTTTACTTAAAAAACAACAAAAAACTAAATGTGCATTGACCATTAAAGGCTGTGCATAAATGTTGGAACAAAATATTTCACATTATTAAAAACTGGATTATTTATCCTTATCAAACACGCATAGACTGCATGAATCGCAACTAATTTTTAATGTTTGATGATTATTATTTATTATTCTCATGTTTTTCCTGAGTCACAGTGATGCTACTCTCTCTCTCTCTCTCTCTCTCTCTCTCTCTCTCTCTCTCTCTCTCTCTCTCTCTCTCTCTCTCTCTCTCTCTCTCTCTCTCTCTCTCTCTCTCTCTCTCTCTCTCTCTCTCTCTCTCTCTCTCTCTCTCTGTCTGTGTGTGTGTGTGTGTGTGTGTGTGATGGCGTTAACACCTCCACCCCACAAAATCATGAATTTTTAAAATCCAATCTTCACCTAAATAATAATGCAAGAGAAGACTGGGTTTAATTGTTACCATCACAAAGTTGGCTAATTTTAACTCATATTTATTATGCATTCAAAATTATGCCTTAAATAAATTGATTAGTCATTACAATCATAATTTCTACTACACAGTACAATAGTATCTACTGATGAATATCATTTTTTCCTGTGCTCTGATTGGTGTTTGTGAGCAGAAGAGCCAATCAGCGCCCGGGAGGAGGAGGAAAGAGGAAGTGAAAACAACATCAGCGCTATCTATCTAGTGCGCTAGAGAAAGGGAGGGAGCGTGCGACCGCAACAAACTCCCAAATATCAATCCCTGGAAGGAGGAAAAGTCGCCTCACCGCTTCAGGTTTGTGCGTTTTATTTTGCATCGTCTGTCCCACTAATGATGATCTCTTGTCGGAGGGCGATATCAGGTCACTCGGTGCTGTTTATTGTGTACTGATTGAAGTTTACGCGCCGTGCTGCTGGCCAGTGAGTCAGTCATGAATAGTCCCTCTATTGCACGGCGGACGGACAGATCGCACATCGCGACGGGTGGAGGGGTTTGATCTCAGTGCATGTACTATAGACAAACATAAATGACTGTCTTTATAGGCATTTTTGCATTTAAAGTGTGCATGTTTAATTTCATAGATGCACTGGATTCATCTTTGTGAAAGTTGTCAAAGAATACAGCGATGTCATAACAGCGACTAGTTTCACTTTATGAATGATACTTTCGAGGAATCAATTTTACATGAGAAATTACATTAAATATTTTAATGCACAATTGTATTATCTTAGACCAGTATTATCAAAGAGTAAAATCTCCTTCATTCATTTGACTAATTCTGAGTATTTACATTTAATGGAAAGTCTTTTATTAAATCATTGTTTACGCACTTTTAAATGAGCTCTTTAATGCACGCCTACTTTTTCGATTAATCTAATCAATAAATGATTAATGTAAGAAAAAATAAAAAGTTAGCATGTTGTTGTAGGGTTTCCTAATGCTGTGTAAACTGAAGGCTATAAAACATTAGTTTTTGTTAATATATCATACAAAAGTTAAAACGGTGTGCAAACTTCTGTACCGTGACGTCACTGACACGCCCAAATCATCACTGACGTTGGTTGTCAGTTCTCCTTATTATTGGATTTCTGTAGATTTGATGGATGTGTTTGTGAGCCTCCACTGACTCTAGATCAGCAGAATGATTCCTACAACAATACATCTTTTATGCTACTTGTAAACTTAGAAAAGATTTTTAAATGGTATTGAGGAACAAATAACGTGTATGTAGTTGAGTGATGTCATCCATAGAAAGAGAAAACGTCCTTTGTTTTGATCATGTTGGTTTTGTAAAAGAGGAACAAAGTTCCTCATCTTTTGCATGCATAAATTGTCTTGTCTGCATAGTGACGGCATTTCAGATGCGTGAGATAAGAACTAGTCCAGATGGGAATTTGCTCTGTTTTTTTATTTTCATGTAGTTGACTCAGATATTTAGCCGGAGGCGAGCGTGAGCTCAGTGCCTTGTCCCGGTCGGCCGTCTCTGAGATCACTTGTATTCTTATTAGGCATGTAAGCATCACGTTAGCAGTAGTTTTTTCTGGGTTCGACGTAATAGAGTCATGACATTAATGTCCAGATGCATACCTTTGAATGTATTATCAAGATTTTTTTATAGAAATAGTGAGCGATAGGATGAGCGTTGTCAAGAAGAAGTGCAGCATTGACCTAAAAATTGCTGGACTCAAACTTACAGTTCTCAATTGAGCATCAAGTCTAAATGCCAAGTCTTTTTGATTTTTTTGATCCAACTTATTCATTTATCATCATGCCGTGGAAAGTGTCTCATACTGCAAGAAATGCGCATTTTAAATTTTTGTTTTTTAAAATGATGTGTTTTCTCTCCTTTCATTTGTCTCAGCTCAGAATTTGTGCTCATGTTTATTGTTGTGTCTGTCTGTAGTGGAGGCAGTAACTGAAATAAGATGAGTTTTTCTAAAAACAAGTCTGTAGTTTACAGGAGCGACTCATTGAAATTCCATGCGTGTGCGGCGTGTATATATAAATTACTTTCTGCGGTTCTTCAGTCTCTCACCTCGGAGTGCAACCTTGCCAATTTATGATGAGTTCTCGACTGCGAGTGATCTCTCTCTCTCTCTGTGTTTTCAGGTTTCCCACCTTACTCCCTTTATATCATTCTCACCACCCAGCCCCCTTCTCTCACATCTAAACTCTCTCACTCGGGGGGAGATGTTAGATCTTTTCATACCTTCCTTTTCGTCTTATCTTTGTGACAAGATTTTCTGCCTAGATGTCATTTAAAAGATCTCATTAAATAATAATGGGTGTTTCTTGGCAATCTGTTTTTCAGGCCATGTATAAGCTAGTGTAAGTTGCCAAAACAACTTTTTATAGCAGATATATGTGTTTAGATTGGACAGCCGTTTGGGAAAACATGAAAGGGAATATCCCTCTCCCTAATGGCACCTATTCCTGACCAGATATGAGTATGCAATTTTATGTACACTTTTAAAATAAAGATGCTTCAGAATGCCATAAAAGAACCTTTTTTTGGTTGTTCCTTTAACATCCAGAGAACCTTTCTGTTTCACAGCTTCTTTGAAAAAGTTGAGGAAGAAATGGTTATTGTAAGAACCTTTGACTGAAAGTTTTTGGAAGAACCAAAATTGACATTTTGAAGCACCTTTATTTTTATAAGTGTAAACTGAAAGCTATTCAAAATTTGATGTGTGTTATAATTCTAGTGTTATAATTGTTTCTTATTGCAACATGTATAATCTGTTCATCTGAGATGATTTATCAAACTTTTTCATTTCTCTATCATTGCCTGGCTGGATTAATTTTGTGGTTTAGTGACTAAAGTTGCAGTGCATGTAATTACTGCTTGTGGCATTACGTTAATTACAGTCACAGATAGGTTAAAATGAAGATTTTTAATAAGTGACAGTGCAATTTCTTTATTGCTTCTTTCAGTTTTCATTGTTCTACTTTTTACTTCACATGATGAATGCCAAAGCATTGCGAAAATCAGGCCATTATGTTCTTTCATGTTCTATTAAAATGGACCCGCTCCCTTGTGTTTACACTAAATATGGCTTTACTTTTGTCTGGGCGCCCTGTGGAACTGATCCGGTGGTCTGGGCGTCACTTCCACACTAGGCGTGTTTGAAGCTTCTCTTGACACCTGTGCCCCCAGTAAACCAGTAATCCTGAGGCGTCGCTTGCATGTGTGGTATCAGCATTTGGTTGAATTGGCTCTGCTTGTACTGATTTGGCACGTCCCGCTCTCTCACAGACGGTCTTTGTGCCGCGTGTATAAGCCTTAGGTCAGCGCAGCTGTGCACCCGCTATCGGTCCAGCTGTGCGGCCCAGCTGTGCACCTGCCCTACGGCTGAGCGAAAACTTTCTCGCTTGGTAATATTTCACATGTGGCTTCCTCTCCCTCCCTCTGGCAACGATATCACTTCATCTCTTCACTTATCCAGGGCTTATCCCATTAAAAGAGCGAGAGATCTGGAATGACAATATTAACCTTGTTAAAGCATGTGTGTGGATCAACACAAATCCGGCTTTGATCCCAGATCGTGTGGTTTTAACGTTTAGCACTAATGGCTCACATCTTGAGCCACTTTGCCAGGACTTTATATCGGATGGAGAATTTTCTTGTTCCTGTTGTTTGCCGCTGTTGGCTTTGGATTTACTGTGTTTGCTGTAGTGATGATTCATTGGCTTTTCGTAAACACATTCAGACACAATCTCCTACTGGGGTTTTGATTCATCCCAACTTGTGAGCTCAATGTGAGTCAGAGAGAGAGATAAAAGCAAGACCTCTTGAACCAAAGCTGGTCTGATTGGAGTGTACAGGACATATGGATGAAGAGGAAGTGTAAGTGTGATTCTGGTATGACGTTAATAGCGCTGAGTTGTTGTCATGAATAAGGGTGGGAGTCTTTAAGCCCCTCATGATTCAGTTCGATATGCAAACTATCATGTTTTCTATGGATGGTGAATGAGAATAATCAACTTTTTGTATTGCATCCCTTGTAAATGCATATTCCCATAAAATAAAGGAACAGTTCATGTTTTTGATAACATTTACAAGGAACATTTAGTTCACCAGGAACAATGAAGCTGATACATCAAAAGCGGCAGCAATGAAAATTACCCCTTTATAAGTTTACAATCACCCTGATAACATCCTACATGCCATATCTTGGCTCTACCCATCTTTGTAATGCCATTAAATAGTGTTTGTGTTTTTCCATTCATCATAAAAATAATCCATATGGGTTAATAAATGTCTTCTGTAAATGTATTTAGCATTTGTTATGTTGCTCAGAAATGGACAGATCAGAAAAGTAAGTTTAAATATGGTGGCATGTCGATAACTTTGAATCATTTTCTGATGAACTATTCCTTTAAGTAAAAAATGTTCAGTGTTTTATCTCTAGTTATTAACCGTATCTGAAGGTTACAGCATATCTGTTTTACTTTGCGTAGTGTACTTTGTACTTTGTGTACTTTGCATTGCAGTGTTGCACATCACATATATGTCTGTGTAATGTTTTGTCTTGCGTGTGCTTTTACAATAAACATAATTAGTCATTTCAAATTCGGATTATAAATTCTTATGCGTTGTTTTAAGTTGTTTGATGGAGAATTGGTGAATCAATTCCACAGCTTGTCATGAAAGGGTTAAATTTCTCTTTGTCTAGTTTTCTCTGTCTTTCTCAGGTCTAGTGAGGTTGTCTGATGCAATTCCAAGAATGTTTGTTTGCATGGGGATAAAATGCTGCACCCCCTGTTTGGCTGGCTTCCTGTTCATGAGCATCATTAGGACTAATTACGTCTAACCCCAGTAGAAGTCTTTATGTTGGGTGTGCCAGACATGCGCTTTATGAACCTATAATACTATATATGTCTCTCTTTTCCAGAGTCCCTCGATAAAAGTCTGCTTGAAGTTGACTGATTCATTACAAAGATGTGTGCATCACCAGAACTCATTCTTCTTTTGTGACAGATTTGTGTATTTGGTTACAGATAGACTTACACAATGAGACCTAATCTGTCACTGCTGACTGGCATTGACTTTAAGACCTTTGTGATCTGGGAGTTTGTAATGTGGATCTCTCAAGAGTTATTAATCATTGCATATGAAAGGTTATGAGAACAGCAGGTGTAAATGGATCATCTCAGCGCTGAACGTGACTACAGTATAAAAGACCCGTTCACACCAAGAACAAAATCTATAACAATAACCGTATTAGTTTCCACACCGACAGATGATAGCGTTATTTTTATTCGAGCTCATGCACTGCATTTTCACATTTTAAATGCGCTGGACACTTGATTTTGATTGGCTGTCCTATTATTGCTTTGAAAGTGATTCCAACAATATCATTCCTTTGTATTTTCATCATTATAGTTATAATATGGACTCTGCTATTCTCTTAAATTTACAATGATTTTTTATTTATAGTTATATTTATCGTTAGTAGTGTGAACAGGGCTTTAGAGATTTCTGAGTTTTGAATCATTTTAGAGGATTATTATTATTTTCTGGAAATATTTCAAATCGCTGTGTATTCTGGTGAAGCCTGTAACGAACGTTTATTGATCCAAACCATCACTTGCATCTGTTGATAAACTCAGTGAGCATGATTTATTGGATTGACCCAGTTTGGTTGAACTGTGTAGTCTCAGTTTATCAATGATATCTGGATTTTTGCTTCTGAATTTAGCACACAGAAAGTATGATGACAGTGTAGAAAACTGCTCACTGTTTAAATGGTAATCTGAAGTGCTGTTGGTCCAGTCTTAGTCAAGAGGTCATTTAAATGGTTTTACACACTCAAGGTCTGACCAACACAATAAATCAACAACAAAAAAAGTCAACCTACGCTGGAAGAAAGACAAAATGTTGAGTCATTGTGGTGCAAATGGTAAGACTTGCTGTGAAGGCGTTCAGGCGCTGTTTGTTTTTGCAGTGAGGAAATGACCCCCACCCACACCACATCCCCATACAACTGCATATATCGTTTTTAAAGATTATATTTATAGTCTGTTGTTGTTTTTTGTTTTAAAATACATCTGTAATAAGACTGTATTTAAACCAAAAATGACTGAAGATATTGATGTCCAATTAAGTAAGTAAGTGAGGTATTTATTTATTAATTTAGGAATTTGGTGAAATAATTCAGTGAAGGACAAACCGATAGTTCATGAGTTTGTGAGTAATTCATTGAAAGAATCAACTTATTATTACAGTCATTTATACAAGTTAATTAATTGCTTTGAATGCTTTAAGTGCAGTAGAGACTTTTATCTTTTATAGCATTTTGTTTAAACCCACAAAAAATCTTTTTAATAAATAAAAAATCGTTTTTTTTGCCATTGCGCTACAGATTCTTCAGCAGTTATGAATAGTGATGCTGGTCAATGATTGTTTAGTTAACCAGTATGCACCTGAGAGCCTTCCGGTGGGGGTGGTACCCTTATCTGAGAAAATGCAGGTAGCAAAACTATACCACTCACTTCTTTCAGTATTTAGATGCTGGGATGTGTAGGGTTGGGCTCAGGCATAAGTAAGTGTTGTCTAAATGCACTAAGGGCTTTCAAAGAAGTGCGTCAGGAAACCATGCTGATCAAAATCTGGGCTCTGAATAGGAGATATGCGCATTTGTTGGCCATGCGAGCTCTTCTGCAGGGCCTAAATCTGGAGAGACAAATGGCTGTTCTGGGTAGCAGACTGTGAAGATGGACTTTTTTTTGAGGTGCTGGAATGAAATCATGGTTGACTTGCTACTGGTCTCTGGAATGTTTTGCAGGTGGTTTTCTTCACTCCTGACCTGCATGCTCTCTCTCGCTCTCTCTCTCTCTCGCTCTCTGTCTCTCTCTCTCTCTCTCTCTCTCTCTCTCTCTCTCTCTCTCTCTCTCGCTCTCTCTCTCTCTCCTCTCTCGCTCTCTCTCTCTCTCTCTCTCTCTCTCTCTCTCTCTCTCTCTCTCTCTCTCTCTCTCTCTCTCTCGCTCTCTCTCTCTCTCTCTCTCTCTCTCTCTCTCTCTCTCTCTCTCTCTCTCTCTCTCTCTCTCTCTCTCTCTCTCTCTCTCTCTCTCTCTCTCTCTCTCTCTCTCTCTCTCTGTCTCTCTCTCTCTCTCTCTCGCTCTCTCTCGCTCTCTCTCTCGCTCTCTCTCTCTCTCTCGCTCTCTCTCTCTGTCTCTCTCTCTCTCTCTCTCTCTCTCTCGCTCTGTTGCTCTCTCTCTCTCTCTCTCTCTTCTTCTATCCTCTTCCTATCCGTCTGACTCTCTGTCAGGCTGCTCTGAACTCCAGCAGGCAGTGCATCTGTCCGCAGACCACCTGCTGTACACATTGTCACAGAATCTACTCCCCCAACACTTTCTGCCATGCTACACAATGGTACAACATGGTGCATGCTCCCAAAGCCATGTGATTAACTTTCTTCTGTGCAACAACAGCATTTTGAAGAATAGTACTGGTTACATATGCATCATATTATTAGTGTGGTCCATTTGTCTTGTGTGTTATATTCTGTATAATGTCTTCCGAACTCATGTGAAAGTTTTGTGTGAGAAACCAAGCTGATAAGCTTTCCATTTAGGAGCTGTTAACCAAATTTGTGAATGAATCATTCAGAACAGTTTTGTGAACTGGAACAACAGATTTGTTAAAACTCATTAAAGTGGTACATGTTAAAGGGATAATTCACCACAAATGAAAATTCATCATTTATTTATACTCATTTCAAGACTTTTTTCTTCTGCAGAATACAAAATTTATTTTGAAGAACATTGGTAAGCAAATAACATTGGCCCCTATTGACTTTCATTGTATGGACATTTCTCAAATATCTTCTTTTGTGTTACACAAAAGAAAATCATAGATGAGTGAATTATTGTTTTATCGCTATTTAAAGTTTTATTGAAAATTATATGTCAGGGTATTTCTTGCTTTGCTGTTTCTTTTATGTTTGGTCTCAGCCAGCATTTTAAAAACACACATCCGTCCTCTGCGGAGAGGAAATATCTTAGAAGAAAGTCAGGTGAGCTGCTTCCTGTACCGCCTACAGCAAACGCTCATCTATTGCCTGCTGTTATAACGGACATGTCAAATGTTTTTCCAGAGATGAGAATTATGCTCTTTCCTGTCTGATTTCTGATGGTATCATAATGACATTCAGGAGGGTTATTACTCTCTCCCTACCCAGAACCGGATGCAGGCAGTGCTTTTTATCGCTGATGTAATGGATTTAATATGAACAATTGTGTAAAAAACCCAGAATCCTCAGCCATTTGAGAGTAGCAGACAGTGGAAGGTCATTTTCTGCATATTTGACTCGTTTCATGTTACTCTCTATCTTCCAAAACAGCCACAGACAAGGTAAAACCAAACCAAAGAGAAGAAAGGTTGTCATTTTCCAAGTTCCCCTGAAAATTATTATTTTTTTCATAATTTGCTCACCCTCATATCATCCCAGAATTATGACTTTCTTTCTGAAAGGGACACAAAAGTTTGTCACTTTATTATATAACTCCCAAAATGTTTATACATCCATCACAAAAGTAATCCAACTCTATTGGTTTAATGTCTTATAAATTAATATTTGATGAACATTATTATTATTATTTTGAGCATTTAACATAAAATAACGTAATATCATATGATAACTAGTTAGAAGACTATCTACATGTTGGCATAAATGTATTAGCTCTTTATAAAATGTAGTGCTTTTTTTGGTTTTAATGTTACTAAATATGTTCACAACACATTTTTTAACCCGTTAGAGTCGATTGGATTAGTTTAATTATGGATGTGCGTGCTTTTTGGAAGCTTCAACATTTTGGGACCTACATATGTATATAAAGTGGTTAATTTGTAAGAAAATAAAACTTCAATCGTGTTTCTACTAAAAAGGAAAGTCATATACTGCCTAGGTGGTAGGAGTGTAATTTATAAAAACATTTTTATTTTCTAATCATAAAGCTAATCATGTAATTGTTAAATCAGCAGCATTCTTGCACAAATCTGTACATAAATCTTCTGTTCCAGATTCATACATCTATTATTATTTATGGTTAAGTCTTACTATTTAAATGTTTTCTTTTCTCATGTCTGATATGTATGTATGTACCAAGAGCACCTTAAAAAACCACAACAAATTCCTTGTGTGTCTGCACACACTTGGCCAATAAAGCGAATTCTGATTCTGATTCTTCAGTATGAAATAACTTTGTGACAATATTGTGAGTGCTCCTTACATATTCATCTCTAGGCCTCAACACTACCCATTACAGTACTTGTGAGTAATGTATTTTTGTATGCTTTAAAGGCATTCTCATTTCCAAGTATTTGGATAAAATGTCTACAGTGGATCCACATCGATGACATCAAAGTCCTTTCCCCAACTGGAGGATGCGAGTGAGGTAAGCGTTTACCACCATGAAGAATAACAGCCCAAAGCAAACCCCAATGAATGGTTAGAGTTGAGGCCTGGAGATGAAAGCACATGTGGGCACACACTCATGAAGGCTGGCATTGCCATGGGTGTTCCCAGCGAGGGCGGTTTGACCGAGGAGAAGATCCTGAAAATGGACAGTGGAAAGAACTGTGTTTGGTTCAGCCCATGATGATGGGGGATGGTTGATGATAGACCAGATACAGCTGGGGGTTAGGGAGGAGCAAGGACAGCTGGCTTTGTGTGTGTGTATGTGGACCACAGTGGCTCTTTGTTCCCCTCCCCTGTGCCTGGCACCGGCCGGATCATTTAAGACTTTAGCCGTTCATCGGCACGTGAGTTTCAGGAGCAGTCTGGATGCCCTGCGGATTGGCTGCGCGCTACGGGGAAGATGCTTTGAAGGTTAGAAGGCTGTAGCAGACAATAATCTATGCCAGCTCACCCACAGTGCTCAGCGTTTCCATAGCACACTGTTATTGGCCAAATTACAGTGCTAGTTGGGATAATTATGGTTATGTATTGTAATTCTTGTTATTGAAGCTGAAGCATTGCTGCTCAATGGTAGTTCTTTAACTTGGTTGAAGATTTGGACTGACAGGGTGCTGTGCTGGTTACACTGCTTTTGACCCTGAAGTGTTTTATTTTTATAACTTGAGCAGTTTACATTTATGCATTTGGCAGAGGTTTTTATCCAAAAGAATAACAGCACATATTTTCTCATCAGTATGCGAGTTAGCTGGGAATCAACGCCATGACCTTTGTGTTGTTAGTGCAATGCTTTACCAAATGAGCTACAGGACACTTAATTTTCAGGTATATGAGCAACTTGAGCTACAGGAACACTGTTCTTTTAAGCAACAGAAATACTTTTTTTTGAGCTGCAAGAACACTTTTCTTTCAAGCAACAGAAATACTTTTTTTGAGCTACAGGAACACTTTTCTTTCAAGCAACAGAAATACTTTTTATTTGAGCTACAGGATCACTTGAGCTACATGAACACTTTATTTTGAGCTATAGCAACACTTTACTTGAGCTACAGGAACACTTCTTTCAAGCAACAGAAATACTTTTTTTTGAGCTACAGGAACACTTTATTTTGAGCTATAGCAACACTTTACTTGAGCTACAGGAACACTTAATTTTAATTTTTACATACAGAAACACTTTATTATGAGCTACAGGAACACTGTGTTGAGCTACAGAAACCTTTCTTTTGATTTTGGGCTACAAGAACAATATAATTTAGCTGGAAAAATATTTTTTATTTATTTATTTTAGCTACAGGAAAATGTTTGACTGAGCTACAGAAACCTTTTTTTGATTTTGGACTACAGGAACAATATATTTTAGCTGAAAAAATATTTTTTATTTATTTATTTTAGCTACAGGAACACTTCATTTTAAACTACAAATTTTCTTGCATTCATAGTTTTGCTAACTGCTTGATTTTGTCAAATTGTCGAGTAAAGCTTGCAGTTTTATCTTTGGGATTATAGACGATCTCTTGCTTCAAAAATATTTTTTCTGTTCTTTTCTTAAATGGACCACATATTTGAACCAGTTCTGTAAAGTGGGGCGGGTAAAAATAGTATCAAATCAATCACAGAATGTTCCAGACTCAATTCAGGATAAATTAACCCATCAGGGATTGTGGTGACTTGTTGCTCTATATTTGAAGCGCTGAAGAAATAGAACTGGGGCTTTATAAAGGGGCAGATGTGTAACCTCTGGCAATGAGTTTAGTGTATGATTTGCTTTGCTGTCATTATACATTATTCCTACAAGATCTGCATGTGTGTTATTAGTGGTTATGACTATGCTTGCTTAAGCAAAAATCGAACTGTTGCTTAAACTAACAGTTAGATTTACAGAGGATTCTAACCCTGCCTATTAAACTTCAGTACATAACTGTGTTTGAGTTACGGACACAAGTGATATTTAATTGATTAAATGGCTAAAGTACATTTTTCATTAAACAAGAACAAGATTTACACAACTTATTTCTGACAGGTGAGCCTCTGATTCATAGTAAAGCCTTTCAAAGGTCTAAAACTGGATCTTCAAGTTTTTGCTTGTACAATACAAAAGCATAATAGGAGAAGTATCCCATTCATGATTCATGTCTGCCACTGAATCTGCCCTGAGCTGTCTAGTACACATTCCTCCCATCCCGTCCATCACGCAGCCCCTTCAATTATGTCTTCCAGCCTGGGATCCCCCACGTGACCAATAAACATCCGGATGTCATTAATCTTTAGGTCGCATGAGTGATTATGTAAATTATGATTCTGTGTGAAATGGAGCCGCTCTGACCGCTCTGTTATGTGTGTCCTAAAATCACCGCTGATCTGCGTTCCTGCCGCCTGGCTTTACGTTACGCTGACAGCTCGCGTACGAAAGCTCATATCATTATTTAAACACAAACACTTGAAGATGAGCAGAGTAATCTTGAGCCATTTAGAGCTGCCACGCTTGCTGCGTCTCACGGCTGATTTATGAACGTGAGCTAAACTAAACCTGTGAGCATTCTGATTGGTCAATAGCTGTGTTTCATTCATAATAAATCACAGCTAGGAGCGCTTCACCCAATAATTCTGTGCATCCTTACCAACATAAACATATATCACAGTCAGTCAGGGACTTTTACTTCATGAAAGTTGCATTGATACATATATGTATTTTTAGGCTGTTGGCACACAACTTTCACACCTTATTGTAAATACTTAATCATACACACTTGCTTCATTTTAAGCTGTTTAGTTTTGTTGGCAAATCTCTAGTCTCTCTATCGAGTAAACTTCTTTTTTTGTCTGCATTGCTTTACAAAAACACAATGAATGAGCCTTTACAATTTGTTGTATAGCTAAGTGAATGAATGAAATCCATGTTGAAACCTGTACTAATGTTTATCCTTTTCTCCATGAATTGGATTTGTCCTCATCTGTCACTCTCATTGTGCACTTGTGATGTTCAAAGAATCATTTCATGAAGACCAAATCCTTCCTAAAGTTTCATTCAGTGTCAGTGTTTGTTTTGTGTTTCAATGCACATTTCATCAAACATGTTTCTGAATAATTTTCTGGGAAGCAAAATGTATGACAAAGAACTTCATATGACCCACCCTGACAGACAAATAAAAACCTGATGATGGTGGATCTGTCTATTTTTACCCGTTCTTTCACTTCTGTTTTATTCTAAAACATAAGAGACTGCTAACAAGTCTGTTGCTTTACTTCCGCAATCCTATTGTGATTAAAGAAACATGTTTAATCTCAGATGTTGTGTTGCATTAGATGTGACCGTTCTGAAAACAGCACGTTACCTGACTATGAAAAATCATTTTACGTTAAACATAAAAAATCCTTAAAAACTGTAAGAGAGACCTCAAACCATTTACATCTTAGCTTAGTATTCTTCTCCCTTTACTTTGCTCTTTTAAACATTACATAGTTGAATGCACATTATCAAACAAACCACCAGTTGAGAATCGCTTCGAGTTGCATCAAAGAACGCGTCCAAAAAACCACGGTAGTGCTTTTTTGTTAGTGAAAGATGAGACCGGTTGTTAAACAGACTCTCTCTTACTCTGGTTACCTAACACACAGTTGTTTTTCATTGAAGAGCGTGTTTCATAACACACATTTTTGTATAATTCTGTACTTTTTATAGCGCTCACTATTTCTGAAAGAAGAGTTTATGTTGTTTTTTTGTCCTGAACAATGCGCCCACTCCATCCCACTCTATGATGAGTGCTCCTGAGGGCAGCGTAGCCCTGCGTTTAACATTCACAGCCTCTGAGCGGTTCTAATAGTCAAATCTGCCATTGCTAAATAAAGGTTTTGTGCCCTTCCATCCCTAGAGAGATCCACACCTCTTCTATCTCCTCGGGCTGGGGTCATGTTTGTGTGAAAGACTATACAATTGAAGATGGTTCCCATGGTTTTCTAAACTGGGCCTATCCATCAGAAACGGTCTAAGACTAGCATTGTGTGATGACTACGACGCAGATGCGCATTTTCAGGATGGCTTGGCTAGTGGGATCTTAGTCATTCATGAAACATTGATTGTATTCTATCATTCAGTTCTTATCAATGCAAAATCTGTTTTGATTGATTTTAGTTTGTGTGAGTGTAAGCTGAGCATGCATGTGGGTGGTTGGTGAGCATGCTTTGTTTACATATTTGTTTACATATTGTTTTTATATTTTAAAACATGGTTGCATTGCATTAACTTCAACCCAAATGATGTCTTTACTTAATTTGTAAATTAAAATGTTAAACTAAGATTTTTTTTGTATAACAACAAATAATTAAGTGATTAAAACTTTGTGTAATGAACTTGATAAGCCTTGTGCTGTGTTATAATATACTAAATGAATAACAAATTGAGAATTTAACTAAATTAACTTCAAAAACTGATGTTGATAGAGCGATTGATATTGCTTTAAGTTAAATCTACTTGAATTTAGTGCATTGAACTTAAATGTTACGTCTGATGTTCCTAATTTTTGTATCTCTCTCTCTCTCTCTCTCTCTCTCTCTCTCTCTCTCTCTCTCTCTCTCTCTCTCTCTCTCTCTCTCTCTCTCTCTCTCTCTCTCTCTCTCTCTCTCTCTCTCTCTCTCTCTCTCTCTCTCTCTCTGTCTGTCTCTCTCTCTCTCTCTCTCTCTCTCTCTCTCTCTGTCTCTCTCTGTCTCTCTCTCTCTCTCTGTCTCTCTGTCTCTCTCTCTCTCTGTCTCTCTGTCTCTCTGTCTCTCTGTCTCTCTGTCTCTCTCTCTCTCTCTGTCTGTCTCTCTCTCTCTCTCTCTCTCTCTCTCTCTGTCTCTCTGTCTGTCTCTCTCTCTCTGTCTGTCTCTCTCTCTCTCTCTCTCTCTCTCTCTCTCTGTCTGTCTCTCTCTCTCTCTCTCTCTCTCTCTGTCTCTCTCTCTCTCTGTCTCTCTCTCTCTCTCAGAAAAACTAGTGCAATGAGACAAGGGTCGATTGAAAAACTTTTAAATGTTCGAGTTCAGTTTGTGGGATGTGGTGTGGTAGACCTGAAGGCTGGTCAATATTTTTTATGCTTGTGTGCTTTGGCACGTGTGCACAGAATGGTTGATTTTTGGTCTTCAGCCAAACCTTGAGGTAACTTTATTCCACAAAATAATCTCTTTTCTACATGTTTCTTCCTGTTTCTTAGAAACTAAAGAATAGTTTATGGCAATTATATATCTATTTTTCCAGTGCAGGTGGATTGTGGTAGGGAAGTTGTTATTAGTGGGCAGAATGTTATGTACTTTTCATTTTTTCTGTTAGTAAATGTGGAAAGAGTTTCTCATCAAAATGGCTTTTCACACTGTCCTTAGTCCTTACCTCATGATATTTTCATGTGTTTTGTACATTCGCAGAAACATTGACATGCTTTAGTTGCTCAGTTAAACTGAAAACATCATGTGCTAATTAGCATATCTGTGATGTCATAACGCCATGTTTGCAGTCTGAACAGTTACATACTGTATACGTTTTTTACATTTACGTTTTACATTTGGTCTGAATCTGACATTCATCATGTGTTTTAAGGAGACCGTGAGCAGAAAGTCACGCCGCACATGACTAACACCTCCATCTCTTGTCCTGTGTCAGCAAAGGCCTGTAGTTTAATCTTAGACCTGAAACAAACAACTGTCGCCTGCTGACGAAATGTCACCGTGACTCGCCTTACGCTGCATTCAATTTACACATTACTCATTCTCTCAACGGCCGTTATACGAAATCATTCCTGGAATATTGAAGTGGAGAAAAGTTAGGCCTGCTTTGTTCTCTCTTCTTCACAGAATAATGTTCTACTTTCACATCATTATTGAAAATGCATCAAAATGTCTTTTTAAAGTAAAGCTGAAAATTGGTTTTCTTGGTGTAGGAACATGGAAAAAATCATATTATAACTCAAATAATCTTGCAGCAGTCTGTCCCTTTCTAAGAGCTTTATTTTTTCATGTAGATTAAAGATGAATACAATGGCAGTGTTTAGATGTTTGACTGTTTCTCCATCTGTTCTGTTGCAGTGAATCTTGTGTATATTAAACGTGGCTTAGCTAGAATTGAAAAGATAATTTTGCTATGTAAAACTCACGAACAATACATCACAAAAGCCACATGTCAGACCACCGCCATATGCAAAGTTAGTGGTTATGAACAGGACCAGCTTGTATCTACTCTTGGCAAACTAAACTAAAAGCCCGAACGGGTGACTTAATTGGGCTTGTCAGAGGCGGTGCAGTGTGTAGGGGGTCTTTTTGCTTCTGGGTAGGGGGTTTAGGTACCAAACACTAGAAAGAGGCTAATTGGAACAGTGCAAAACTCCTGCATCTCCAAGGAGACAGATGGTGTCTTGAGGAGCGAGACGGGAACATCGCTTTTAGGTCAGGTTCGTTTCTGTGAATTAAACCACACAAACCAGAAGACAAATGGAGAGGAGATGAGTCTTCAAAGAACATAAAAAAGTTGATTTTATTTTGCATTTATGAGGAATATGGACCGTTATGGATGTGACCATTCTAAAAGCAGACTATGAAAAATCGAGCTTTAAACATAAAACGAAGGTTATAAAAATGTTAAGGGACCTCACATGGGGTTTTGTCCTAAAAACCTTAACCACCTTTACCAGTCAGTACGAACAGTTGATTTGATATATTCAGGCCAAACCCAACATTTTGCTCTCTGCTGATCTCTATTCATAGCTCGAGGGAGGAAGCTTCTCTGGAACCCAAAGCCACCTCAACAGCTGTGAGATCAGACCCGGCCGGCCCTTAGGAACCCACAGTGGGTGGAACCAACATATGCTTGCTCTTATTCCCTGGCACGAGCTAATGTACCCATCATCATCTTAAACTTTTAATGGGCAATGAGATTATAGATGCTCTTGAGTTTACCACCCATTGCTAAAACCCAGCTGTTGTTATTGCATCAGAAATTAGCATGCGTGCTCCTCTGAATATTGTCAGAGGATATGGGAAATGAGAGTAGCCGGCCGGTGGTGTAATCAGCGGCTCTTGTGCTTGTTCCCTTTTCCATCCTTTAAAATTTGCCCTTGGGTTGCGACAATTAGCATGCTGATCATTAGAGCTATTTGTGTTTGTGGCGGGCATCAGTTTCCAGCTAGCCATAATCTGAACATGTTGTTTTTCCACTTGATGGGTTGTTTATGAATTTTGTTTCCATGGCGCTGTGAGTTGATGTCAGTCTAGTGTCGCATTTGTTTATGTGGGCTGCGTGTATTGCTGGGGGTGTGTGCCTTTCGTCAAAATATCAATTGGTATTATTTTTAAAGACAAAGAAACATAATTACATGAGCAAATCTTTTAGTCATTTTTATGTTTTTGCACTTTTCAAAATGTTTTTATTTATTTTATTGAATGTATATATGTATTATTCTCATTATTCATCCTTTTAAACAAATGGTTCTTTTGAAGTCCTTTGGTGGTGCATTGTGAAATCATTTTTTTATTATTTCAATTTTTCTGGATTCCATGTTTTTTATTATTTTTTATTATACAATAAAAATTTTTTTACAACACAGTAGTATACTACAATATTTGAAGCTTACTATAGTAAAGTATACTACATTATTAACTGGAATAGAGTTTATCAATTTACTATAGTTATTACTACAGAAAGACTACTATATGATATTATAGGATAATTGTAATATACTACAGTTAGACTTGGGTAAATTAGTATTTTTATTATTTTTATTATGTGGCTGTGTCATAATTAGTTTAGTTAAGCAGACTTTTATTTTGGCGGGTCATTGCAAACACCTTGGAGTTTTATTGTAAATAAATTAAATATTAAATTAAATATATAAACCAATTAATAAATGAATAAATAACTTATTGTATGAAACACAAAAAAATGAAAAATTTAGCTTATAATTTCCACAAATTTACCATCAGCTACAGAGGTAGCCTTCATTATTTTCATTATATTATATATGTTTCTTGTAATTACGACTGGCATTCAACTTGTAAATTTGGTATTTCTGATATGACTTAAATACACCATTAAAGAAAAGCAGGTTTACTTTGACACACATGTGAAGCCTCTTTATAAGCAGATGTAATCTAAGGCTGGATGTATTACACATCCAGTTACTAAACCAATGATAAGTTCTGCTTTCTATCTCTTATCAGCCTTCATCCTGACAGGATTCCCCAAAAGATTACAGCAGATGACATCAACACAACATATGGGCATATGGGTACTGTATACAGCTTCCCAAAATAGTCTTACAAATGATTAAACCCCCCCTTGATAACAGACAGTCCATATGTTGTCTCACTTCCTGTTTGATACTCAGTTGAGCTAAAAGCCAACAACGTGCCCATTTCCTCCTTGCGACTTCAGTTGTTCAGTGTCGTTTCTTTGAAATTTGCCGCCTTTTCGTTTAACTGTGGCCGACCCGTTTCCTCTTCTGTGATGAACGCCTACTTCCTCCTCTCTTACCACTCTTTCTCTCTATCTCTCTTTCTCGCTGTTTAACACGAGGTTCGGTAAAGCCGTGTGAAAACATTAAGGTTGTGTATCGTCTGCTAAAGAGTAATTCACTTTCGAGGGAACGCAAGCTTGTTGGACCAGCGGCTGGTTGTGGAGGTTTCTGGGTAAGGTTCTTTATTCTTGCGGGTCTTTTAGGGTGTGGCTTTGGGTACTGGATTTACTTCTGTTGGTGACCCTAATGTGTTACTACTGATCAACCTGTGACTGTATTTTTGCTTCATGAAAAAAAAGCAATATGTTGTTGGTAAATGTGTTTGTTTTGTCCGTTTCGTTCATTATGGTTTCTCCATTGAGCAACAAGACACGGTTCTCATTGGCCTACAAGTTTGTGTTGATGGAATATAGTTATGTGTTATGTTGAGTCTGCTGAAATCGCTTTGACTGAGTCTGTAGATGGATGTTTAGAGAAAATTGCTATGTGTACATATTTTGTTTGTCCATACGTACTTTTGCAGTAGTACTGCCATTTAAACATAAACACGTATGAACACTTTACCCCTATAGTTAGCTAGTTTAAATGTGTAAAAGGGTGAGATGTAAATGTGAAGAGCTGTGTGAGTAATATCACAGGATATCCTGGTTACCGCCTGAGCAATTGTTTTTGAAATAAAGAAGCCTGCTGTGGCCTAGTTTTCTATTTACATCACTTATTGTTTTGTGATATTGGGAAATTTCATACTAATTTCAATGTGTTTCTGTTTTTATCAGATAACGTCATATCGGTGAGGTCATTTAATTGTTTTCATATTTGCTACACAATATCTGTTGTATATCAAAACATCATTCTTGGCTGATGAATATCTGGTAGTGTCAAACTGAGTTCATACTAAACTAGTGTGGCACTACCATGTTTTTGTTGAAATTATATTTGTTGACAAGAACATGATTGTGCAAACATATTAATTTCTTTTATTAGAAAACTAAAATTGTATTTAAAATATGTTTAAAATGGATGAATGAATAAAAAGCAGTCCAACATGGATAGAAATTCCTTCAGTGTTGTTCTGTGACGTCAAGAAGCTGATGATAAAATGCCAAGAGTATGATTTTACAAATTCTAGACAAAGGTTGACTACTTTTAAAGATGTAAAAATACAACAGTGTTCATTTTTATTTTGGGTGTTATTTCATGGTTTTGATGAGTTATCATAAAACGTGGAAGAAATCTAACCAACAGTGAGTAAGTGTTTCCAAACTTTAGTTTTGACTGGTACCATATCAAAGTGTCACTGGTGGTACTGTGGTAAAGTGATGGTATTAGATCAGATAACATCAAAGTACTAATTTTAGCATTATAGAAATGGACCATAACTCATAGTTAAGTAGGTGGTTTCTGAAATGATGTGTTTTCCTTTGCTTTAGACTTCGACCTTGAAAGAGAAAAGTTTGAAACTGAATTATCCTTTAGCTTTCATAACAACATACAGATAAGACTCTAAGAAGTTACTTAAAAGATGAGCGTAGAATCGTATGCATGTCGTATTCATTGTACAATTGTTTATTGTTATTTTGTAAAATCGGTTTGGGATTAAAAATGAATTTTGACAGATCCTCTCTGACTTTTGGGCCCCTGTGTTTCTCAAAACTGCCCCTACAGTTCTGTCTCGTCACAAAGGCTTGTAGGGACACGTACGGGTCAGACCTACCGGGATGAAATGTGAGCTGACTGTGGCATCAGTGTGTGTGTGTGTGATGTTATAATAACTCAGTAGCTGTCTCGCATCTCTTTGTTGCTCAGCACAGATAAAGCTCACTGTGTCTTTGTAGGTCCTCACAGTGCTGCTCTGGGACCCTTTATACAGGTGTCAGATGAATCACTGTAGGGCTCTTTTGAAACCTATACAGGACATAATGAAACCTGGTGTGAATGTGAGTTTGTGAGCGCTCCGTCACTTTCTCCTCCGGGTGGTTGTTGCAGTCGACAGACTGCAGCTGTTTGGTGTGAGCTCGCTTCAGAAAGTGAAGTGTTTAAACTGCACTGCGGCTGTCACGGATATCATCCACGCTGTAGTATATCGAGTGTAGAAAAATTGGTTTGTTCACTCTCATGCCATTCAAACCCTTTATGACTTCCTTTCTTCTGACCAAACAACATTGACCCCATTGACTTTCACTGTATGGACACAAAATCAACTCAAAATATATTCTTGTTCTACAGAAAAAAATTATTATCTACCTAATTTGAGTGACAGGTTTTATTTTGGGGTGAACTATCCCTTTAAGAGCAGTTTTTAGTGAAACTGTCGGTTTGTGTCCCACTGGCTTTGTGGTTATTGCACATATCTATCATTTCATTTTTTACTGTTGTGTAAATATAAATGTTGTAATAGCACTGTGCCTGTTTTTATTGTCTTTTAGCACAGCCAAACCAACGAGACCAGAAATAAAAGGTGGAGTACAGTCTTGTTTTAAAAAGGAAATACAGAGATGAATATACTACAACTCTTATTTGACCCTGTTGTGTACATAGCCACGTTTAAGGGCATGTAGTAAAAGACATAATTCACCCAGAACGTGGCAATTCTGTTATTTATTTGCTCGTGACGAACCATAGCAGTTATGTTTGGTCTGTGGAATTTGGCAGTATATTTTACTACAATAAATTGTGGTGGCTGCCGTGACACCTCGTGACATAAGCGGTTGTTCTGTAGTTTTATTTTTGGGGGAAATACTAATTTAAGATGAGAAAAGTGTCACCCACAGACAAAAACACAAGTCAGATTTATGTGGCAGCTTAAAAGCATTGACTGTCTGCTGTTTAGAAATCAAATCAATACTGCAGTTTGTGTCTCCATCTAACTCGTCTCTATGGTTTCCAACATCCTGGGTTTCACTTCTTGTTTTGGACAGAATGTGGATGTAAACACCCAAAATGCTGGTGACAACCTGCAGGTCTGTTCGACGGCTAACCTCCTCATCTCATCGGCATTGTATGTGATTTGTTGCCTTGGTGTTGTGATGTCATACAAGCTGAATCGCTCCTTGTGGAGGTTGATTGTTGCTTACACACACACACACACACGGTTTCATATATTCAAGCGTTTGCCCACAAGGCCTCTTAATACATCTGCATGTGAAGAAGGTCAGATCCACATGAGCTGATAATGTTATTCTAAGCCTCCTTTAGTATGCACTGTGAAGTGTGCACACTGCCAGCAGGGGAAAAAGAGTAACTTGTGCTCCTGTGGACAAAGCTTGCCCATTTATGACTTTTGCTAACGTGTTTTTCATCATCTAAGAAAAATGATAAAATGTTACATTTTGCACGTTGTAATTTACCACAAATTGCATTCAGTATAATTCATTCTTAGATATTTTCTTCATCCGTCTTTGTCCGTTTGAGAAACAACAGCGTGTTTCGTATTAGGCTGAGAACCAAGATTTATCGACTTCTGTCAGCAGAAATCATGTCATCTTTAATGAGGAAACTTTCTACAAGAAGTGAAATAAACATTTCCAAACAAATCACCCTGGAAAGACTTGTGGAACAGATGCCATAGCAACACAGCTTGGGTAGTGACTCTGGAGATTATTATGGGATGAGTCATGGTTTACGAGTGACATGGCAGCTTGTCTGAATGGGTTGAATGAATGCTGTTTTAAAGGACGTGTGTGATGGTGGTGTTTTTTTCTCCGGGAATCATGCCCATGGATTATAAAATGAGGGATTAAAAATAAAACGGGGTTTATCCGCAAGAACCAAAGATGATCTGCACTATTCTACATGTCAGGTGTACTAAATAATTTACACAGGGCATTAGTGGATGTCGTCGCTTTCTCTTTATCGGCTTATCTTCTCTTTTCTTGTTTTTGTACTTCAATTTTGTGGTATTTTATAGAGAAAGTTACGAAACCTCGTTTGAAAGCAATTATCTTTGCAATTCTGATGCTAGTTTTTTACATAAAACTGTGACATGATTGTTTAAACGTGCATGTGTAGATCATCAAATTGCAGAAATGAAAATTTAATAATAAAAAATTATATTACAAAGTAGAGATTTTTGTTGACACTGGACCAGCCAAAGCCGTTTGAGATGTATTTTAAGGTTTTCTGGAAGAATTCCTCACTGTGGGCTCTTGTGTATTTATAGTGTGTTATCTAATTACAAAAAGAGCTCTCTGTTTTAAACCCAAGGTCAAACGTGTTTTATTACCAAATATTTGCTGCCTGTTCAGTTGTAACAGAACTAACAAAGAGGCGGATGGAAGAAACATCAATTACATATTTTTTTTTTTAAATTCTGAATATTTACATTAAAATTAATATCCAAGCTTGCACTTGTAATTCTGTTTCATATTTGTACATAATCTTACAAAAAAAAGTTGTTTGTAATCAGTATGCATAATATTTCCTCTTCCTCTATAGGCTTGGATGAAAGGCAGGCAGCCGTGAGCGGTCACATCCTCCATCAGCAGTCATGCCGCCCCCTGCTGACATTGTGAAGGTGGCCATCGAGTGGCCGGGGGCTTTCCCCAAACTCATGGAGATTGACCAGGTCAGTGTCTCTAACAAAACAAAGCCGTAAGATAATATGCCTGTGGCACGCACCTGCTACCTCTCCAGCGGCACGCTGCAGTACTGTGTGTATCGGGGTGACGTGTGAGGTCTCACCTTTCAAGTACTTGTCAGAGAGAGGGGATTGTTTAAAAGAGCGTTTTATTATTCCCTTAGCTTGCTTGCTTGTAAAGCTGCATGCACGAAAACCGGCTGAACCCAGAAGTGGAGAAATACTGCCTTTGCGGATTGTATAGCAAGGAAGAACAAAAGCATATCTGAATTGAGTGTTTGTGAATCTGCATGTTTCAGTCTACAAGCCAATGATGTATGTTGGCATTAATTAATAGCAATGAGAAAGACTGATGGAGTGAGCGGATATGTTAGAAAGATTGTGTTGCACTGCAGAAATAATAATTTTTGTTGCACAACTCTTAGTTAGCATTTTTGTAGTACAAATATCTAAAAATTCCTATATCAGAATGTGTTTTCTTGATAAGGACGATGAGAATCTCAAATTTAAGTGAGTGTTTGCTTAAAACTAGCAAAAATTGGGTAGGAAATGGGGTATCTGCAAATAGGAATTAAACTTTTTATAAAGACTTACTTTTTTTTTTTATTGGCCGATATTTTTGCTAGATTTATGTATAACTTAATAGACTTAAATAGAATTCAACTTTGCAAGACTTAATATCTTCTTTACTTACCAAGAAAACGTATCCTGATTTAAGAGTTGTTAGATATTTGTACTGCAAAACAAGATACAAATAGTTTAAAAGTAAGAAATGTTTTCTTCGTTTTTAGTATTTGCTTTTTTTATAAGGAAGTTTGACATTCGAAACGACCAAATGTTTGCAAACGCAGCATTATTGTGGCTATGAAGTGTGTTTATTATCTCTAAGGAAATCATATAGAAAATCAGTTCCAGGACTAAAAGGAAAAAACTGTTTTATTTATTTTTCTGCAGAAAAAGCCTCTCTCAGCCATCATTAAAGAAGTCTGTGAGGGGTAAGTACTGTACCACAAATGTTCAAGCTTCTGTTAGTTTCATGCCTAATGCCAAAATGATGTTCCTGTTCTTGCAACAGACACCACAGAATAGTTTCAATCCTCTACGTTTCCTCTCTATCTCCTCTCACTAGGTGGAACGTGCCGAGCCCTGAAACCTACGCCCTGCAGAACGCTGACTCTACCAACTTCTACATCACTGAAAAGGTTTGGTACAAAAATCCCATCTGAGAAAGAAGGCACATTGCTGAGCTCGGTCATGACCAATTTGTAACGAGACCTCTCGTTTTTTATTTGTCACCCAGAATCGCAACAACATCAAGAACGGCTCCATCCTGCGGCTTACTACATCTGCTGTGAGTAGCCAATTTGAGGTTTTTTTCTTAGTCACATCAGGGCTTTTTCAGCAGGACAGACCTGACTTGACCCTATAATCCTTCACTTGTGAGGGGTCAGAGGTCACATTACCAAGGCTTTCTGAAGTGTCAGCAGCCGAAAAACATTCTTGCGTGATTTGTCGAGGCAAAAATCTGTGTGTTTGTTAATATTTTCCAGAGAAAGATGCGTCTTTTGTGTCTGATAAACCGTGTGTTATATCAGAATGGTAATTTCAGTCAGGAGCTGCTCTTCAGATGACCCGTCTGAATTTGCGGCTTGGGGATGATGATATTTAAAGCCGATGTCTGTGACATTTGAAACCGTTCCCTCTAGCATAATGACAACAATGGCCGTCTCTCTTCCTGTGATGTTCAGCACCAGCCTCGACTGATATTTAACAGTCATCAACGCTTTGAAAGGTTTGAATAGAATTTAGCACAGCGGTGGCGTCTTTGTTCATGATTTGAATGTGTATAATGCAGTGGTGATTTTAAAGAATAAAGTAATTAAGGCTTACAAAATTTTTTAAGGAAAGAGAGAAGAACAGATAGGAATACTGTTGCAGCAAGTAAAAAAGAACTTGAACACTTTAGTCAAATTTCATTGCATTAGAATAACCACTCATTTACTTGTATGTATAGTACCAGTCAAACATTTAGAGGCAAAAATGTATTTCATTTAATCAGTAAATAAGAGTCCAGCATAGATAGAAATTTCTTCAGTGTGGTTCTCGGGTTGAGACCTCGAGAAGCTGAATGATAAAATGTCAAGGGTATGATTTTACTAATTCTACACAAATACTTTTGAAGATGATAAAATATAAAATAGTGTTCGTTTATTTTGGATGCTTTTAGTCACAACACAATTCACAGCGTTACAATTGTGTTATTTCATGGTTTTGATGAGTTAACTACTACCACGTTTTTTAGTGTTTCCAAACTTTTGACTGGTACTGTATTTACTACGGACATATCACAAATGGGATGTACGTAATCACAGAGAGGATGTATTTACAGTAAATGTATGTGCATATATTAACAGTCTGGAGGGGGAAGTATTTGTGGATAAATTGCAGAAATGCATAATGCATTATATTGAACAAGATGAACAATTATAAATGCATGAATCAAACTCTCCTTGAATGCCGACACTTCCTGTCATTTATTTATTACATCCCCCTGTGTGAGCAGAGATAAATCATATACACGAGGGAAATGGTTTACAGTAACATTAATTTCTCCTCCATCTTGCCTACACTAGACTGCAATGTCTCATAGAAGATGGAGCTTAAATCTTCACTTCTGTTAGTAATCATCACATCGTTGCTCATTTGCTAGTTGTATTGTTCTTATTTTTGTCATATGGCTGGACACGCCTACATCAAATCACCAGCGGTCACCATCACTCATGTGGCGGGCAATTGACAAGTCTTTTTGAATCTGCATTGTCAGTCCACACTGCTTTAGATTATGCGTGGACACCCATATAATTTGACAACCAGAGAGCGTCTTAATATCCTTTGTTATAAGTTTGTGATTTGTGATGTTAAACCCGACATAAATGTTAGCACAAATAAAGCGTGTTGTTTCAAAAATGCCACTTCATATGTTGTTAACTACTTCATATTTTCACTTATAATATAATTATTTATCATTTACATTTTTTTCTTCAAGTGTCCCACTGCTGTCTGCAACCACTGTTAATAGAGAATTCAGTACTGTGTAGGTTTTTGTTTATTAAAACACAACTTACAAAATGATTTATCGGTTATTATTATCGGTAACATACAGACTGACCACATGGATCCTAACAGATAAACGGCATTGAAAACCATTAGCTGATACACTGACATGCTTCATAAACAGTGAGGAGGGAATAATTTCAGATTAGTGAGCCAGTGATTTAAAGAAGTGTCGTCTCGCCTACTTCCCCGAGTCGTGTGACTAAAGGCCTGACCTCCTGCATGACGATCTGTCACCCTCTGATTAACACGCCTCTTCTGTGGTCATGGTAACAGGCCCAGATGGCCCTGCAGCTGCACGAGCGCATTCAGTCGTCCAGCATGGACATGAAGCTGGACGCTCTGAAGGACCTGGCCAACTCCTCACGAGACATCACCTTCGCTCAGGAGTTCATCAACCTGGATGGCATCTCGCTGCTCACGCAGATGGTGGAGAGCGGGACTGAGTAAGTAATTCTTTTAGTCTGTTTTACGATGACACTTGGAATTTGTCCTCTTAGCAGGGCTGAGATGGTTAAAGTCTGAGTAGAGCCGACGACTTGCACTGTACTATAAATTCCTGAATGTCCCTTGAGAACTAACTAAAGTAGTCAGTGAGTATTTTAACGTTAAAGAACTATTACATGACACACAACACAGTAAACACCACAGTAAACACCACGTCCCCCTAAATCGCCTCCCAAATGTTAATGTTTTCTATTAAACATTAGACCTGGAGCCATGGACATCGTGTTAGCATTACAGGCGACCCAAGTTCAGGTCTTGACCCCATTTTGTTTCGCGATCCCACAACACCCCCCTCCCCGTCTCTTCTGCCCATTTATTTGACATTAATAATATCAATTCTTAATATCTATAAATAATAAATGAAGAGAATGGATATCTTTCCTCTTTCGTGGTCTGGACATCAGGGTCATCCCAGTTGAAGGTTAAGCCGGCGGTAGACGATATGCTGAGCTGGAGCTTTTTCCAACTCTTATATAGATGGTCCCATGAGGAGGCGGTGCTCTGCCAGCAGACAAACACACACACAGAGAGACACGGAGCAGAGAAACATGTATAGAGGCAAAGAATAAGAGTTTACGAGTCTCAAAAGTCAAATTTATTCGAGGAAAGACAATGTTGTCTGTCATAAACCTGCATGATGATAATTAAACCTCTGCAGCTGCTCTTCAAATGCATCCACTTCAAAATTGCTAGAGGTTAAGATGACAAAATAATCTTTATTTACTTCTATAATCCTGACTTTATTGTGCATTCATTCATCTTTGCATGTCACGGGACGGTCACACACAGACCTTTCGTTTCATTGACTTTCATTCATATGCACAAACAAAACCTGCGATAAAATATGTGAAATATTGCAGTATTCATTTTGTACAATACAACGGTACAAATACGTCAAAATCCAAGATGTGTGCATTAAAAAAATTGTCTTTTTACATTACATTACAAAAGTCTAGTGTGACCGCCCCATTATTCTGAAGTAAAAAAGTATTTTATAAAAACGCTTGTCTCCTAAACAACTTTACTTTTTGGCTGACGTCGCCTAGGCTAATTTTCGACCCTTTCTCTCGACCCACCTGGCTCCAGTCGTGTACATAACATTAATTTTTTGATCCAATTAATTCCCAGTGGATGAAGTATGTCAGATTACGACAGAAAAAAGCTTTCAGCAGCATCTCTCCCCAGCTGGTGGAGCTCTGAAGAGCCCAAAGACAATCTGGACATGCTCAAGAGACGATGGACCTCGTGCTTTGTTTTCTGTTACATGTTAACCTAATTATGTCTCCTCTTGCCTAATTGACGAAGGGTTTTTAAAGTCCGACAGTTTTTTCACACCGAGTTGGACGGATAATGAATCTGAATTGCATGATTCATTATTTTTCTCGCTCGCTTTTCCCAATGGTGCTGTGCTGGCTGGGTAAAATTAACTTGCCGTGGGGATGTTGGTTTTAACTCTCTCAATCAATGACTGCGTTTTTACTTAGTGGAACTCTACATCTCGACATCTGACCACGGAAATCATTTTCATGGGTATGTTTAACATACAAAGTAGGTCTGTGTCAACAGCTCCTCGCCTGAAAGAGCGTATGTGTGGCTTTCTGTGCAGTCCTTTCATACCATCAAGAATTTGCACACAGACATGCACTGTCTCAGATTCTCGCCATGGTTTCCTTCGAGCCACTGACCCTGGTGATGGTTATTCAGAAGACTTAAGCATGACGTCACTCTTGAGTACTTCAGGTCTGCCCTCGATTACATCATGAGGCACAAATATAGCGGACGGGAGATTGAATGGTTTGTGATATAACTCCCTCTACTGGTCGTGTGCTACGTTAGCACTTTCAGGTTATTGATATTGTTAAAGGAATAGTTCACCCAAAACTAACATTTATTCACCTTTATGTCATTCCAAACCTCCATGTTGTTATTTCTGTGGAAAACAAAAGAAGATATTTTGAAGAATGTTGGTAACACTGGTCCTCATTGACCTCATTGTATGGACCATTGAGACGTTTCTCAAAATATTTAATTTTGTCTTCCAAGGGTGCTGAGATCCTCGGAAGTCAAAATGAAGCATTTCTGACATTTAGTCAAACATGATATACAACATGAAGAAATTAACAGTAAGAACAGTAATTTTGTCCACTAAAAAAAATGAATGTTACGTACAAGATTAGAGCCAGATGTGAGGAAGGGGGGAAAATAAGTCTTGGTGAAAGTTGTCAAAGTGACAAGCATTTCTATAAAAAGAAAATTTTGACTTCAGAATAAAATGCACAAAATAAATCATGCCCAATAAAACCAGGAATATATATTAAGAAAGTAAATAGGGACTTCTAAATACCGGCTTGGAGTGACACGAGGATGAGTATATTATTTGGTAAACTGTTTCTTTAAAAATTATAATGCAATTCAGATATTACATTTTTAACAGCCCTACATAAACAGTGTCTTAAAAATCTGCCTTCGTATATTAAAATATGTTGCTTGTAAAAGAGTATTTAGTTAGTCAAGACAGCCAGCCCATGCTAACCAGCAAATCCTCATCCTTAGTAATGCCAATGTTGACATATACTTCTCACTTTACCTAATTGGTTACAATGGCATTGGTAACCACGAACTTTCAGGTTACTTTGTCTGGTGTGTCTCTAATCTTAAAGGGTAGTGATTTAAAAAAAGGTATTTGTAAGGAACACAAGTACAGTGCAAGTCATTAAATTGGCAGAATAGGCAAAATTAAGCCTAAGTAAGCCCTGCTGACAGGAACACTGCAGTTGTGTTTTTATCATATATGTAACGTGTTGATTTATCATGTATACTCCTAGTAATGTCGTGCGTTAAATGGAGGTGTAAAAGGAGGATTGGTTTGCAGTATGCTTTCCCAATGTTTTGCTTTGCATGCTTTGTGTTTCTCAAAGAGTGTCTTGTTTAAATAAGATGTTTTTCTTCTCAGCTCATGCCTCACTGGGTGTTTGACACATGTTGTATACTTCGTGTTAAGCCTTTGTAACCATTTAGTTTACATTATAGGGTCTGATAATAAGGAATATTCGGACCCTGAATATGTAAGTGTTTCTGTTTCCCTGACGTCAAAGTTTTTAAATCTTTTCAGACGGTATCAGAAACTACAGAAGATAATGAAGCCCTGGTAAGCCCCGGATAACCCCCCTGTGTCTTACTGTCTAATCTCCGGGCCGAGTCTCTGCATGATCGGGCTCTGGCCTCAGTGCTCAAAACCAATCAAACCGATGGGAACACTTGGCATCCGCTGCAGACACCATTTTCTCATGATTTCTTTATTTTGTTTGGATTATTTCCATGTAACCAAAATAAGCTTTCTTCCTTTCTTTTGCATGTGGTATTGGGCAACTTTGGTGCTTTAGGGGATAGCTTTGCACTAACCATCTTTGGGGTGTTTTTCACTCATATGGTACAGTAGTTGGAACCATCTTTTCAAAAAGCGTACATTGCTCATGAACCAAACCATCATTATTTTAAAGCTTAAAAATATTTGGTTGCACGAACGGTTACATCGTACCATGTCACTGCTCATATGCATCACATTTATTAACACCGAAGTCTATTATAAAATAAGAGACTTAACATTTGTATGGGTCTTTGCCCAGTTCCAGCTACAGTTGCTTTCTGTCCACAATGGTACATTTATGGGTTCACAAACTAATATCTTTTTACTCTTAGATCTAACTTATGCTGTATTAACTCCCCGCTGCACTCAAATAAACCCCTAACACATAAACATACAGCATTCATAAACCATTTGCCCTTGTTTTGTTACATTATTATTGTCATTTTATTTATGTTTTTGTAACTGGCTTTAAACTAGCTATTTTTGTGCTCTTCATGAAAGCTGGCATTGATTTAAGTGATTTGATTTGACATGATTTAAGTTTACTTTGTTAAACTATAAAAAGGCATGAAGTGAGTTATTTGTAACGATAGGGGGCAGTATTATTCATTTAAAGCAGCTGGATGTGTATGTGGGGGAAACCTTGAAAAAGCCTATATATATATAAAGCTTTTAAAGAGACTCCAGATGTGATTTAAGAATTATTTTTTACTTAATGGAATATTTTGGGTTAAATCTCAGATGTCGGTGCTTTTAACTGATATCATGATGCTGTCAATACAGATTACTAGTTCAACCAAAAGTAAAAATTCTGTTATTATTTTATTATCTGATGGCGTTCTGAACTATATTGGATATTATTTTTATATTAAAAAGTGGATTTTAGTTTCTAATGACCACATCTAAAACAACATTTACATTTAGCAGTCACTTTTACACCACTTACAAATGAAAAGCATCTAACATTTTTTTTTAGTTGGTAGTTAATTGAAAACGTAAATAAATTGAGTGAACTGTCACTTTAAATTCAGTTGAACTTGAAACACTCACACTGTCTTTGTATTGTGAAGTAAGTCGACATTACTCGTGTCCCAAGCAAACAGCCGCATGACATCATTAAACATCATATCTGCCAGTGTAACCGCACAGCTGCTAACTCTCTGCCCTTCTTCTCAAGGATGTCTGTGCACTCTAAAAAAGGATGTGTTATTTTCTAACACATTTTTTGTGTTATGCTGTTTAACACATAATGTGTCATTTTGTGTTAAATACATAAAAGGGACAACACATGTTGAGTTGAAAGTAACACAAAATGTGTTGTTTTTAAATTAACACAAAGATGTGACAACACACAGATGTGTTGTCCCTAACTAGACTCATCTTGTGTTATTTTAACACATCTGTTTTTAGTGTGATATCTTCTGATGTCTTTTGCTTTCTGTTGCTCTGTAAGGCTTCGCTCTTCTGTCAGTGCAGGTTAGTGGTAGAGACGTGGCTAGTGGCTGTTGTCTTGTGTTTTATAGCTTTGGCGACCTGCTCTCCTTCACACTGACGGCCTTTGTGGAGCTCATGGACCATGGCATTGTCTCATGGGACACCTTCTCTGTGGCCTTCATCAAGAAGGTGGGTCGCAAAACGAGTCCTTCTATTAAAATCTCATTTTTAGTAGATCATTTATGAACAATCAAATCTCTGTCGCTTTGTCTTTAGATTGCCAGTTACGTCTGTAAATCCGCTATGGACACTGCTGTACTTCAGAGGTCTTTGGCCATACTGGAATCAATGGTGCTCAACAGTCAAGATCTCTATCAGAAAGTGGCTCAGGAAATCACCATTGGACAGCTTATTCCACATCTGCAGGGGTACGAGCTTGGTGCTTTTGTTTTGACTAATTTATTGAACGGATACAGTGTTTTTAACGGGGAAAATCCACCCAAAATGAAACGTCGTTCCAAGCATGTATATTCAACGCGATTTTAAACATGTGCAATTTCACAACCTTTGGTTAGCATATGATATGTAGCTTTGTCTGTTTCTTTGCTCTCTGGGAACAGGACGGATCAGGACATTCAGACTTACACCATTGCAGTGATTAATGCATTGTTCCTCAAAGCCCCAGAGGAGAAGAGACAGGTACAGCATGATGCGCGCACACAAACTCATATCTGCCTTTTCCATCTGTGTGTTGTTGCCTAGACTACAAAGTAACACTGTGTCCTAATGAAGCACTAAACAAAAATGTGTGAAGCACAGCACATCTATTCCATGTTTTGAGTTTTTGTTACAGTCACGACTATTAATAGTATCTTATAATACAATATTAATAATAAGATAATGTAACCGTTTTGATTTTCATTGTGTTATTGCATGTTATAATTGACTCTGAATGTTGTTGTCACATTAATAATTGTTAGCTGGACAGAAAAATAACATTGCTTGTGGTTAGGACACGGAAGATTTTATGCCTCACATTCATAGCCATAATATATTTTTTACTTCCTGTATGTGTACGATTGCATGCGAGTGTGTCTGTTTGTTAGTCCATAATCTCAGGTTGCACTTCAGATTTTACAGTATGTGTATTTATCCAACAAAGTGCTGAATAATATATTACAGGAGGTATTTTATGACTAAAGTAAACACATGCATGCATAACTGGACTGTAAAATAAAATGCTCATATCACATTGTGAATCATACATCACATGGTAAGTATGTGGTAAATGTCATACAGTCATCTCATCTACCTTTCACTTTAATGACGAAATCAAATATTATTTCATATTTAAATCATCCATATTTTTATTCATTAAAGGTGTTGAGGTGTATCAGAGCCGGTATCATTTAGTCTTTTAGACTTTTATGTAGCATTTCTACCTAGAGATCAGTCTTACCTCAGCTCTGTAAAGATGAAATCCCGGCTGAAATCCTAAATGTCAATTTACAGTGTGTTCTGCCGTCTCGCTGACCTCTCTCTACTGATCTACTAACAAAATGCCTTGTTTCTTCTCTCGCTCTTTCCTCTGCTCTCGTTCTCTCTCATTATTTCTTCCCCTCGCTGTGCTCATAATGGTAGTTTGATGAGGACAGTGTGAACATCCTTGATTGTCCTCTAACAGTAAGTGCTCTCTTGTTGGGTCGAGCCCTCTGTAGGTGACGAGTGTCGTTTAACTGATATTTCACATTCATTTTTACGCAGCTGATTCATAGTGCTTGTAGAGCGACACTTTTTCAAGTGTGTTTTCAAGAGATGTGTGTGCGCGTGAGAGATTGAGTAAAGTGAATGGGTTTGGTTCTTTTGGTCGCAGGAGATGGCTCACATTCTGGCACAGAAACAGCTGCGCTCCATCATCCTCAGTGTAAGTGCTCACTGTACTACAGTATTTATACTTTATATATATTTATTCTTTTATATTATATTTAATATTTGAGAAGATTTATATTGTATGTAATATATTTAGCCTTTTTTTGCAAAACAAATGTGAAAAATGCTGTAATATGCATTAGTTCATTTATGACTATATGTGTATATATATATATATATATATATATGTATAAACTGAACATATGTATATTAAAATGTATATATATATAATTATATATCTTAGATATTATAATTATTATTTTTATTTATTAAAAATATTATTTTATTTGATTATTTATGGTTTTATTTTATTTTATAATATTTTATATATATATATATATATATATATATATATATATATATATATGTATATATATGTATGTATATATTTGTGTATGTGTGTGTGTATACAATTTGTTTAATATATGATAATTTGTGAAATATTCATTCTTCAAATATTTTTACAGTTAACAGGTTAAATACAAATTGCTTTGGATAAAAGCGTTGACCAAACGTATTTAAAAAATCCCACTTCAGTAATTATAAATGACCAGAAAATCATGTAGTAGTGGTTAAATGATTGCTATGATTTTCTCTTTTTTTAGAATGTGATCAGAAGCAACAAACCCATAAATGATGAGATGGCCCACCAGCTCTATGTGCTGCAGGTCTTGACCTTTAACCTCTTGGAGGACCGAATGATGACGAAGATGGACCCACAAGACCAGGTGTGTGTTTGTTTGCAGGTGTAACAGCCGATCTGATCCATCAGATACGTTTGTAAGACTTTATATATATATGTGTGTGTGTGTGTGTGTTTGTGTAGGCTCAGAGGGACATCATCTTTGAGCTGCGCAGAATCGCTTTTGATGTCGAGTGTGAGTCCAACAACAGCGGCAGCATCGAGAAGCGCAAGTCCATGTACACGCGAGACTACAAAAAGCTGGGCTTTATCGTAAGTTTCCGCACATTACATCAGCTCTTGGTTGACAGTAATTAGAAAAAGTCTTGTTATTATTTACTTCTCATGTGGGTCTCTGGGGTGTCATATTGGAATGATTTGTTTACATGGCCCGTTTAATAGTCTCAGTGCAGTCAAAGCTCTTTTATGAGACTTGTTTTGACACCTTTCACATCCATAATATCTAGAACCTCTTTCCCTTACAAAGAAAATACGTTCATCTCATCTGCAAGGTGCTGCGAATCAATCAGTCATATTTTGACACTGTAACTCATACAGGTTTGTCACATCTAGAGCATATGTTCATTGTTGTTACATCCAAAGTACCAGTGGATTTTTTCATGCTGAACATAAGATGCTCTCTGGAACATTATCTGGTCATGTTGGGATGATACTGTAAAAACTAAACAAAAAAAATCTTCAAATGTTGAATGTCTCTGAGCTACAAAATCTGTTTAATAAGTTGACTCAGACAGCGGCATCTCCCTCACTTCCCTGTTCAGTAATCAGCCCTGTCTGTGCTGTTCAACACCCCAGATGCCCAGTGAAGGCCAGAACTTTCAAAGACAGAGTAATTGGCAACCCTAAACCCAGCCAGACAGCCGTACAGCCCTCATCCTCAGAGAAAACCGTCTCGTATTGTTTGAGAAGCGCAGATTGGTTTGAAGTAGACGGGCGAGTTGAGGCAGCAGATGCCGTCGACCTTAGATTTGCAGAGCTTGCGTTGCTCGTGTCATCCATCGGGGATACGCAAGCTGAATCATCGTGTCTCTGCGGTGGAACCGATTTGATGCCAGCCGTATCTCTGGTCTCTTACTTACAATGCAGTGTGTGATTCTCAGTGCCATTATAATGCAAGTCATGATGTCACAGCTGGAGTGTGTGTGGTTTCCTTCATCGCTCTTAAGTGTGTGTTTTTGTGTGTGTTTGTGCAGAATCATGTGAACCCTGCGGTGGATTTCACTCAGATTCCTCCCGGGATGTTGGCTCTCGATAACATGCTGTATTTTGCCAGGAACCATCAGGACGCCTATATCAGGGTAAGACTCGCTCATACACCTACGGAAAGGAGGTGCAGAAACGAAAAAAAAACTGCTTGTATTTATTTATAATCTGACTAGTGCTCAATTAGCACCTCTGAAGATAAGAACGACTTCATCATTGCAGGCCTGAGTCATACATTTACATTAAGATAGGCCTGTATTAAACCCATTACACTCCCACTTGGTTTATTTCTCTTCGTTTTTAATATTATATTGTATAATTTATGATGTTGCGGAGAGAGAGAGAAAAAGAGAGAGTAAATTAAAGCACGGTTGAAGGAGGACATTCCATATAACTGAAGTAGAGTATTTCGCTCGTCTGCGTCTGCGCAGCTGCCTGCAGTAAATCTGCAGCTTATCACATTCTGCCCTTACACTCACATAATACCTCAATAAACACTAGAGTCATGGCTTCATTTGTGCATCCAAAGCTGGTTTTGGCATCTTTGAATTTGGATCCAGCAACGTTTTAAGTGAATTATGTCTTATATGATTTTGAAGTACATGTGTGTTTGTTTCAGATTGTTCTGGAGAACAGCAGTCGTGAAGACAAGCATGAGTGTCCATTCGGCCGCAGTAGTATCGAACTGACGAAGATGCTGTGTGAGATTCTCAAAGTGGGAGAACTTCGTAAGTCTCTCTCTCTCGCTCTCTCTCTCGCTCTCTCTCTCTCGGCTCTCTCTCGCTCTCTCTCTCTCTCTCGCTCTCTCTCTCTCTCTCTCTCTCTCTCTCTCTCTCTCTCTCTCTCTCTCTCGCCCTCTCTCTGCCTTCTCTCTCTCTCTCTCTCTCTCTCTGTCTCTCTCTGGCTCTCTCTCTCTCTCTCTCTCTCTCTCTCTCTCTCTCTCTCTCTCTCTCTCTCTCTCTCTCTCTCTCTCTCTCTCTCTCTCTCTCTCTCTCTCTCTCTCTCTCTCTCTCTCTCTCTCTCTCTCTCTCTCTCTCTCTCTCTCTCTCTCTCTCTCTCTCTCTCTCTCTCTCTTTTTCTTGTGCAAAACAACATATACTTTGATGTACAAATAAGGAACAACACGTCTTATATACTTAACAGGAAAGGACAAAGAACAAAGAAAGAACTTATGTTCGTTCATTTGCATATTGTGCCATACAGACACAGATGATTGTACAAGAGTTCATAAATTAATTAAGTCTAATGAGTCTAATGTTTCCTCCCTCCACCTCTGCACTGCCCGGCCTTTATTAAATTCTTTATATCCCGAGCTAAAGCTGCAGATATGGGTGATGCTTTAGACCCGAACTAATGGGAGTCTCCAGGCTGTATGACGGTTAGGTTGTTCTTTTGACCTTGCACACGTGGGAACATGTAATGGAAAGTGGCAGGGAGCGTGATGATATACGAAGGTGAGCAGGACGCTGAGGTGTGGGATGGATCTCATTGGGCAGCAATGTGAGGTGTTATATACGTTGCTGTGAAATCACAGTGACTCATGAGTCATGGGTGACCATTGTCTCCACTGTAATTAAAACTTACAGTGGAAATATATTTATAGCTTTGAGTGGTGAAAATGTGTATTTGCCTGTGAAAAAACATGCTGCTAGGGTGTTGCTGAGTCATATAGGCACAGGTGCAGAGACATTTTTTGTGTTTCGCTGTTCTATGTGGTTGCTAGGGTGTCACTAAGTGGTTGCTAGGGTGTCACTAAGTGGTTGCTAGGGTGTCACTAAGTGGTTGCTAGGGTGTCACTAAGTGGTTACGTACTAGCTTCTATGAGTTTTCTTGCATGCTTTGATGAAATTATAAGTCGAATGTTTAGAAGCTTCAATAAGGAAATTATTTAATTACTGAAAAATTTAAATTTTTAATATAGCAATAAGTGGTGCATTTATTGGTGTTTTTATACTACAAAATGGCATGAAAAGTGTTACTACAACAGGGAAAGCGTTGTAGTAAAAACCACACATACTACAGTTAAATTATGGTTATTGTGGTAAGACCATAGTAAACTAGTAATCATGGTTTTACTACATATCAAACCAAAATAACATAGCTACTATAGATAAACCGTTGTCAGGAAAGTATTGTAGTGGTACAGTACAGTACAGTAATGCTTTCATATACTAAATGTTACCAAATGAATAGCTTCTTTAGTCAAACAATACATTACTATGATACATACAGTAAAACATAATGTTTTGTTAATGACGTAAAGCTTTAGTTGGCCTGGAAGACCAAAATATGTTGAAATATTTATAAATAAATGTGATGTTTTCTCTTAGGCTTTGTACCTGCGGCTACGTTTGGATTGCTCACTATTTCTAAAAGAGCTAAAGAAGCCACGGTACACTTGCGAAAGCTTTAAAAATGGTGCAAATAACTGCTCATTTTATGTTAATTACTGGAGTTTTCAACTTGTTTTAGCTTTCAGGTCAACATTATCTCTACAGTTCTGCTTATACAGTACACTGCTGTGGGCGAACAAGTGTCTCTCAACACCTTGTCAATTAGACAGCGATAGATTTTTTTTAATGGCATTTCCCACATCACATTTAAGTATTTTTTATCTGTAGAGTTTCTGTTTGAGCGACGCTCTCGTCATGAATTATTTATCAGGAGTCCAGGTGTCCCGGCTTCACCTCCACTCAGAAGAACTACTTAAAGTTTTATAGCTAGTCGTGTTTTTTCAGCAAAAGCTTTAATGGAATCTGTGGTGGTCTGACGCCACGCAATCGCTTCCTATTTCAGCCCTTAAAAAGGCGTATCTAATATTTATGAGGAGAATCAAAATGGCAACGAGCAGAAATGCCCTTGCTTATGGATTTATGGTGTTATTTCACTTTAACAGAAGGAATAGAGTGACGCGTCCACCCCATGACCAACTGACATATTAATGATGGAGAATATTTATGGATTGAGCTCAGATCTGTGAATAATTTATCTGAAGACGGAGTTTATGGGATCACAGTAAGCACATAAGTGGGTAGCAGAGACTGAAAGATTGTCTGTTTGTGTATAAACATCTGAAAAACAGATTTACATACATCGATAAGATTTGCACAAATTTTCAATGTCGTTCTTTTATGGTTGAGGGAAAGATTTTACACGAGTACTTGCTTTAAAATCTAAATTTTTACATTTTCCACAAATGTAATGTGTTGCTTGCTTTGATTGTTTTTCGTTTATTATATAACATTGTCTACAGTACCAGTCAGAAGTTTAGACACAAAAATGTTTCTCATGGTCTTTTTGTCTCAAAATCTTTTAATCGGAAGGTATTTCAATGTTGAATTCTTGAATTCAATTGATTTCTTTAATTAGAAAAAAAAAATCAGGCTCCCTGCAGACGCTGTGTGTTAGGGCTTGTCCATGTTATCTCGCACCTCTCGCGTGACATTTTTGACAACCCTACGGAGTATAAACCCCCTACTAAGACATGGCACACTTCTGAGATCAGCACATGGCATCATGCCTGAACAAGCCTGTGTAATGCCTTAGGGATCAAATTTAAGTCTGTGGATAAAACCGTAACGCCGTTCTGTAGTTGCAGTGACAAAATATGTATGTCGTCTTTAAAAAATCTCTGCATCTTGACATGGATCTCTCGCATGTCTTGTTAACCACTGAAGTGTATTTGTTTAGCAGACAATGTTCTTCCAGGAACGTCTCGGCTTTACTACTTGCCGAAGCTTTTTCCGTCTCTGTGGAAGCTGGAAATGGATACGGGTGTCTGTACTGACAGGCGGTACTTCAGTTTCGCTTCATCTGTGTGTAGTAATAAACCCACTCGCTGACAAAAATACAGACATTGCGGGCAATTACATGGAAAGCGATGGACGCTAAAGAGCTAAGTTGAGTTAAATGGAAAGTTGCGTCGCCTTTGAAGTGATCCCTGCGGCTGATTCAGATTATAAGGTCCCATTAGTAGCTCAAAGAGGTTCAAAAGAAGCACTTAAATGCTGTATTTTATCTAGTTGAAGTATTGAAAATAGCAGGGAAGAGCTTTAAAGAGGGTTATGGGCATTGGTTGCCTGGTGGGATAAAGTTAAAGGGGTTGTTCATCCAGAAATGAAAAGCCATTTACTCGCCCTCGTGTCTTTTGAGACCCGCATGACTTCATTTCTTTGGTTCTGTACAATGAAACTGAATGGCGACTACAGCTGGCAAGCAAGATTCTCAGACGAGATTGTGTTTTTTAGTAAATAACTTTCACTATACTGTAGCTTATAGTATGCACTTCTTTTAGGGTTTGTCCTAGTCATCATCCACTTTCATTGTATGGAAGAGGACATCTATTCAAACATATCGTATGCAATGATGTGAGTAAATGATGATTTAATAATTTACATGTTTGGTAAAAAGTTCAAAGTTGCTCTAACTTATTTGCGGATGCTGAAGCGAAGGATGTCAGAAGGTCTTTTTAGGATAGATATGAATGTATAATAAATGAATAGAAGACGAGGCATCTGTGACATTACTGTGTTGACGAATCAAGTTTTCTCATGCAAAATAAATGAGTTAACAGATGCAGCTACTGTTAGCATCACACCCACCTCCTTTCACACACACACACACACACAAAACACACAAACATAGAGAGGTGCAACTCCAACATCTGTTCTTATAATACAAAGTTGGGTAGATCCTGTGAGATGAAAATGCTGGTTTTTGTTTGAATGTGTATCTTATCTACAGCAGAAATAGTTTGTCGATTGGCGTATGATTCATTTGAACAGATTGGCAGCCGTCTCTGGTCTCACCTGCCATGCGTCTGTGCTTTTATACGTCACATACACCAAAACTAACCTGAGTAATAACTCCCTGGCAACTTCTCAGCCAAGACGAGATATGCCAAGACATTTTGCTTATAAATGTTAAGATAGTAGTGCAAGTTGACTTCATTTCCCATCTGGAGATGTCACAGGGCCACGGCTTGACTTGTTCAAGTTCAAGTTTATTTGTATAGCGCTTTAACAATGTAGCACTGTTTCAAAGCAGCTTTACAGCAGAATAAACAGAATGACAAGCAGGAAAATATAAAAGCTCATTTAATAACTAATATCTAATATCAGTAATATCTAATATCAGCAGTCTCCTAGTGAGCACTCCAACATGGCGACGGTGGCAAGGGTTAATGAATGTGTATATATATATGTTTATATGTATATGTATATGTATATGTATATGTATATATGTATATATATGTATATATGTATATATGTATATGTATGTATAATGAATGTATATATATATATATATATATATATATATTAGGATATATATATATATATATATATATATATATATATATCCTATATATATCCTATATATCCTATATATATCCTATATATATCCTATATATATATATATATATCCTATATATATCCTATATATATATGGAGAAAAACCCTTCGGAGAACCCAGACTCACTTGGAGGTCATTTTTCCTCTGACGCGTCACAGCTGCAGTCAATAGTTTGATCAAAATTATTTGATTTGAAGTCGTGAACTGAATTTGCTAGAGTTTGAAACCGTGTAGATCTGAGTTTTGAGTTGATCTGGATTATTAGTTGTGATTGAATTTAACAATGTGTTTGTGTGTATGGTAAACTAGGCAGTAGTTAAAAGGCTAATATTATACAAATAATATTGTGGCATTGATTCTTTGATTCCCTCAGTTTTGAAGATTCAGGATGGCATCTATCGTGATCCATTCATCAGTTGAAGGTGACCTCTCACAGCGGTCACCTCCACATCTCATTGTTCTCTCTTTATTATATATTTGCATGTCTTTCAGGCCTGTACTTACCTCTTTTTTTCCTCGTCTGAGATGCATCTGTCTGTCTTCCTGCTTTTTATAATTAGCAGTAGCAGAACATCAGGGAGTGACATGATCTTGTCAGATTTGGAGTGACGCACACATACTGTAAGCAGACATGGCCTGTGCATCTGTCTGTGCTAGACTCTCCTCATTGCAGATCTAGTGAAAGCAGCCAGCAAACTATTACTAGAAACTTTTTAAATGGCCTTTAGACGTCACCGTGAACACTTCAGCTCAGTGATGCATTCTATCTGAAGTTTTAAATGGGGCTGTCGCTGAGAAATCATGCAAATGTTAGAGATGCGGGTGTTCGGGAGATGACACTCCTGTAGTTTCTGTGCTGAACTAGTTTGTCTTATTCTGCGAGTTTTATAGACTTTCTTATGAAATCTTTATGTGGAACATTTTAAGTCAACAAAAAATTAAAGTATAAACATGGATACAGCAGTTTAGATATGAATATAAAGTGTTAAAAATCATAAAGTTGGTGTTATAGATATCCCAGACGAAGCCTTTACAACTAACTTTTTTGGTTAAAATTTAACTCTTTTGCATCCACAGTATTGATCTCCACAAGTGATGAGTATAAATCTGTCTGAATTATTCGCCTGCTGTAGATGTCTTGAGGAGCTCAGCAGATGCCATGCCATTACATCACATAAAAAATGTTTGATGATGTCAGTCTTATAAAGACTTTGGGGCAATTAGTCTTACGTTCAGTGAACTCGGATGAAGGGCTTGTTATAAAGTGAAATCAAATGTTTTATGAGAAACCATTAGAAACGTCAACAGCTTAAGTTTGTTTTATGGAGGAGGTCAAATGTTACTATTCTGCTGATCTCAGTCTTTATGAAAAGTATTGCAGCATTTTTAATGTGTGTTTGAGAGTCCTTCTCATCAACTAAACAGATGACATAAAATTAATGTTGTAAATGAATGTAAAATCAAAGCCGGAAGGCACAACGTCCATGTAAGCTCTTGCTTTATACACATTGTAATGGTGTTCTAGTTTTAGCTGGCTAATCAAGAATTAGTTAAAAATTGCAGACAGGCGTATAGGAGAGCAGAGGATGGTGGCTCTTGCCAGAAGCACATTATACTTAATTTGGCTTTGAATAAAAATGGATACGAAGATCTTTAAAGATCATTTAGTTACTATATGAAAGAACGGCCTGGTTAAATGGTTCACTTCAGACTGCGAATACTGTCCAAACGTGTGAGCTCGAGGCGAAAGCGAGAACCAAAGTGACTCTGACATTTCATTCCTCAGCAGGCGGGAACGATGCCCTTCAGCACACCCTTGAACTTCTCTGACTTCTGAAAAGAAGGAAACTAATGCATTAAATCAGTTGTAGCCATCCCAAAAGACCGAGACCTGTGGCTCGGCCGGTCTTCGGTGGATTGAGTCTTATTATTAGTGATCGGACTGATGTTACTGGTGCTGGTATCGACTGGTCCAGTGACATCACTTCCAACAAAGCTTCCATTTCCCCTTCGGGCATCATTCATTATGCTGTGAAGTTTCAATTTCGACCAAGCCAGTGCAATTACTGGCCCTCTGCAGGGGCTTTGCGTATCCTCTGAAGCTTTCAATTCCACTAAATGAGAAACACAAACTGTGGCTCTCATTCAAAGCACCATTCAGCTCGACCGGCGTTTGTATTAATGTGCCGTTACTGACACATGCAGATTTGTGCCATGGTGTTTCATTTTCACCTTCACTGCTGCTGTTTATGAATATAGTAATTGCACTTTTAGTTTTAAAGCGCTCACCCAGACTTTCATTTCCCACACAGCCGTTCTGATTTGATTTGCGGAGGCTTTATTTTTGAAAAGCACTAATCTCACGTGATGGATCATCACTGAGCTCTCGTTCCCTAATCCTGCATTGCTGATGTCCTGGAGGACCGTTTTTAAGGATCATTTATGAAGAACAGAACTCTGTATTATACCGGTTTATGAAGATAATCAACAGACATCACATGCATATAATTTAGTAGTCTGTGTAGCTTTATGTTCTGATAGTTCTGCCAAGATCCAGACAAATACCAGAACCTCTGAGGAGGCGTTTAGACAACACTGTTTTTAACTAAAAACTGGCAGCTTTTTATGCGTTATTCACATATTATTATAAATATATTTATTTACTTTTATATTCTGTTATCGTTTAATTGTGTACATAAAACATGAAAATGTAAAAAAGGTGAAAAGAACAGTGATGTCATGCGTCTTTACAGGGTGACATCATATGGCTGGCATGGCATAAAACTTTTGCAGATCAAGTTGAACGAAGATCGTTTTCGACACTCAAAAATGCAAACAGAATTTATTGCAACTATTATTTAAAACTCTACGTCTCATTATCTACTCTAAATGTTCTCGATAATTTACTAGTTGTTCACGTTAACTCACTTTCGAGTCCATCTAGTTTTGCACACACCCGCTTTGTTTTGGCAAGAGAAGGTATTGAACGAAAACATTTCTATAAAAATCCCATTTTTATCAAACTGTTCACATTGGCTTCAAACGTGTAGGTGTCCCGAGAGCGCACTGCATGCTTTTCTGATTTGAGAATAAACGTCTGCTCTGCCAAAAGTCTGAAGCATCGTGAAGTAGCACCGTTCCTTCCCGATCATATCTGATGTGTCAGTGCATAAGAAACCCACGTGATGCCTGAAGATGGCCAAGAATGGAGACACGTGAACCCATAAAGGTTAAAAACTCTGAATGTCTCTCGAGGATCCACTGCTGAGCAGTACGAATACAAGCTGTATCTTTCTCATTAGATGCAGATATTGCTTATTTATCCGAGACGGTGTAAATAAAAGTTCACCGTGTTTGCTTTCTTTTCACAGCCAGCGAGAACTGCCACGACTTCCACCCCATGTTCTTCACCAACGACCGGTCGTTCGAGGAGTTCTTCTGCATCTGTATCCAGCTCCTCAACAAAACCTGGAAGGAGATGAGAGCCACTTCTGAAGACTTTAATAAGGTGAGAGCAATGACAATAATTAACCTAATATTTTATCATAATTAAAACAGAAAATGGACAGTGCCGTCATGGTTCATTTTCTGAGGATGATGGTAGTTTGCGAGAGAAAAGTTTTCCCCGGTAAAGAAGGCGTCTTGAGTTTCACAAGGCTGTTGTTTGTGTAATTATGATAATCACAGTACAAACTTGTCCCTGAGTTGTAGCGCAGGATAAAAGACCAGCTTGTGTGTAATATTTGTGCTTAATTAAGATTCATGGACATGAAAACTCATTTCTAAACGATCTCCATGGAGCATGTCTCTCTGGACACTGTGATTAAATTTATCATCCTTTGTTTTTCCTACATGAGCAGCACATCTGAGAAAACCTGCTGGATTTTGCCCCTCATCTATATTCTTGCCTCATTATAAATAGGATTCCTTAATATAGAGATAAAAGTGACGTTTAATCTGATGATCAGAACTCGCAATTCTTTCAGTCTGACAGTTTCTGTCTCGCGGAGGTTGAAGATCACAACAGTGAATGAAAATAGTCTGCAGGGATGAAACGGTGCTGTCTGTAGATTGATTTGTTTCTGGTCGTATTTTTAGTTGCATTTAACAAACACGGTTTTAACAATTCATTCTGTGATGTGAGAGGGACTTATGCAGAAATGACAGGTTAAGATGTGGCCATTTTGTGTCATGCAGTATTGTTTGATGATGATTGTGAATCTGATTTGAAGTTAACTTTTGCACAGTGTTAACAATCTGGCAACCATGTTCAATCGTGTAGATATTAGAATGAATGCTGACGGTTTTCGCAGCTATGCTTGTTTTCAGTACATTACAGAGCCATAGAGAATATGTTTTCATTTAAGTAATGAGGTGTAAGTGCACATCTCTACAAAATACAGTGTTTTTGACAATTTAAAGTCTAGTTATTAAACTCTGTTATGGTTTTTGGTATTAGTATGTGTATATTTTACATTTGAAAATGCAATAAGCGTTCCCATTAATATAACCATCATCTCTTACATGCTTGGAATAATAAGAACATTTATGTTATCAGCAAAACCACATCAGTAAGATTTCGCAGTCGTGAAGTGCGTGACTGCATTTGTGATTACTGTCACTAAATGTTTAGTCATGATGATGAGGGATGTCTGCTCTATCCTCTCTCTGTCTCTCTCTCTGTCTCTCTCTCTCTGTCTCTCTCTCTGTCTCTGTCTCTCTCTCTCTGTCTCTCTGTCTCTCTGTCTCTCTCTCTCTCTCTCTCTCTCTCTCTCTCTCTCTCTCTCTCTCTCTCTCTCTCTCTCTCTCTCTCTCTCTCTCTCTCTCTCTCTCTCTCTCTCTCTCTCTGTCTCTCTCTCTCTCTCTCTCTCTGTCTCTCTCTCTCTCTCTCTCTCTCTCTCTCTCTCTCTCTCTCTCTCTCTCTCTGTCTCTCTCTGTCTCTCTCTCTCTCTCTCTCTCTCTCTCTCTCTCTCTCTCTCTCTCTCTCTCTCTCTCTCTCTCTCTCTCTCTCTCTCTCTCTCTCTCTCTCTCTCTCTCTCTCTCTCTCTCTCTCTCTCTCTCTCTCTCTCTCTCTCTCTCTCTCTCTCTCTCTCTCTCTCTCTCTCTGTTTAGAGAAGGTTCAATATCTCTGGGTTGTGTTTACATGTTGTGTGTAGACACAGTTCTGATTGAAGTGAGGAAGATTAGACCCTCCTCTCCACCCACCTTTGTGGGGGAGTTTAATACTGACTTCCAGAGGAATATCTTTGAGTTTCATTGTTCACCTGTCTGGCAAATGTAAAGTCTCATACTATATTAAAGGTTTAAGTACCAAATTACATGTTGGTTCTCTATCATTTAAGCTGTACAGAATAAATAAATAAGTTTTGAAGCTGTTAATACTGTCAAATATTTAACTAAATCAAACAATTATAATATTTCTATTTACTATTATAAGATACTATTATAATACATTTAACTATTAACAGTTTTCAAAGTTTGTAATGATTCACGTACATTTTGTCCATTTCAACAATTATTTTAGTATTAATTCAGCGTTCCTGTATCTCAATTGGGAGAGAATTGTGTTTGCAACATAAAGGTTGTGGGTTCAAACCAAAGGAACACACAAACTAATAAAAGACATACATGTATGGAATGAATGTACTGTAAGTCGTTTTGGATAAAAGCATCTGCCAAATGCATAAAAGTACATTTTATTTTGTAAAATTTCATTGTTACAAAGCTTAAAAGAGTCTATTTAACAACATATTTTATGTTAAAATAAAAATACATATACGATTATGCATGTTGTAGTAACTTAAATTGACAAAAGAAATGTTGCATATAGATGGATGAGGAACAGATTTTTGTGAGTTTTTGGATGAAATAGAAAGGGTGTATCATATTAAATCAGAATAGTCAGTGAGATATTAAGATTATAGATAAATCTGTAAATGAACAGTTGTTTTATTATGAATGGGTTGTTCTAGCGAGGTCCTGCCCTTTCAGTAAAAATCATCAATCGTAGATTTAAAAAAAATATATTTTTATGAATTTAATAATTTTATAATGAACACTGCAACAAGATTTTTTATAAAGACTTTAAGCTTGTCCTTCATTGTTTTTTTTGTCTGGGCAGACACACTTTACATTACACGTTTCTACAGCATTAATGGTCCTCTTGACTGTCTGTTAACAGATGACTGCATGTCAACCCTCCCTCCTCCTCTCACACACGTCTAATTTTTATATGCACACGTTATTTCCCCTTCCCCCTTACTCGCTCCACGGCAGGCCTGTCACATCCTGTAAATATTGTCTGTGTGTGTGTGGAGATGTGGGCCTGCTCTCGCTGGTGCTCTTGGGGCAAAAATCTGACGGGCAACGGTTTGCCTGTTTCCATGGCAACCACATTATAATCACTCCCGCTTCGGCATGACGGGATGAAGCCGCTATTGTGTGCTGCAGCGCCGTGTGTGTGTTTTGGTTCATAAACAGCTGTCGTCCCCACCCAATCAGCTCTGACGGAGACGGCTACGACACCTGACTAAAAATGGCCACTTTAGTGTATCCAACGCGCGGTAGTAGTGAAGTAGTGACTTAAGCTAGTGCCCTCCCCTCCCCCTTTCAATCTCTCTCGCTCTCTTGTATTCGAACCACGTGATCCGTCTTGCCGGAACGCCATTGGCGTGAGCCGCTGTGGCGTCCGCCCAATCAGGCTTAAGCTTTGAAATGGACATAATCTGAGGTGCTTGGAGATGCTTTCAGAGGGAGCATGAAGAACCAGACGTACGTTCGACGTGACTAAAGCTCGGTTCGTTTTTATCAGTACTATCCAGGGACCAATTTCTGTCTTTCCCATCCGCCCGTCCGAGCATCCCTGCACCTGGTCAGGGTTCATCTCCGCTACACTGGGTTCGACCAGCGTTAAGCACTGCTCCCAAACATGGAGGTGACGATTGCACGTGAGTACGATTCTCCGTCTGAGAGCTGGATGGAGAGAATTGGGTGTTTCGATTTTGTTTGGGTTTGCAGAAGGATGGAGAGACAGGCGCACAGATGGGGCAGGCTTTGTGCGAAGCTGCTCGTAGTAATCAGGTTAGAGACAGATTTCAGCTCACGATTAAAGAGGCAGCGATCCAGAGAGAGCGCTGCCCCTCCTCGAGTGCTTACAGTGAATGAGCGCTTTACTGTGAATGCCTCATCATACGTTTCTCCGTTATACGTTGACCTCTAGTCTCCGCCTGCTGTGTGGCTCTTCATCAACTTTGCATTTTTCCTTGCACGTGTAGCGAGAGAAATAAACACAGTCCGTTCTTTTGTGGTGATGTTTTTACAGTAAAGGCTTCCACTGGGGTTAATCTCTCGTGTAGATTGCCACATCCTTTGTGTATCATTCTCACCTTTTGTGGATTATCAAAAAGACGATGAAAATCCCACAGCACGACTGATGCCAGCGATGCGCTGTCAGTTAGGTCCTAGCGTTGATTGATTAGGGTAATATTGCAGGCAGTATATTTCACAGCACAAATCTGCAAGATCTCATAAACTGGATTATGTCTGGAGGTTTTGTTTGGTCGTGCTCAGCATCCACAGTCAAGCCTCCGGTCCTCCAGACTTTTTCTCTTGCACAGCGAGACTAAGCGAGACTTCTTCTTTGCATTTATTTTTGCTACTTGTTTTGTGTTAGTTTGTTTTTCAATATCTTTCTTGTTTCCATACTGCATTCTCATACACCAGGCTAGCACTACCACACCACATTAGATGGGTCTCATGAGACCATAAGCAACTTAAATGCATTGCACGCTTTCTCCATGCTTCACATCAGCCTTCGGGTGACTTGAGTTTTTCTGATTTGCTCGTCTTGCTCTATCTGTCCATTCATGAGAACTGAAGCAAAATCATTCAGATGCCTTTCTTTTCAAAAACCTGTTTAATGAAATATTGATAATGAATTGGATGGATGTATTGAAAAGTGTAATGTACAGTTTGATAGGATGATGTTTTTTAATTGTAACTTGTCAAAAAAATGTCTTTTAAGAAGTAGAAATGAGTTATGCTATTACATTTATGATTGTTTTTTGTTATTATTGATTAGAAATTAATTGTCGGAGTTGATGGTCTTGTGGGCAGTGCTCAGAAATACGTTGCACTTCGAGCAACACTAGTTTAAGTCCAGGATTGTGGTACTTTTCCGATCCCGCCCACTTCGCTTCCTGTCCTCTCTTCATTGTATTGTTAAAATAACAGCAATAAACCCCAAAGTAAATATTTTTCGAAAAAATGTACTAAAAGTAATTACTTTATAAAGTAGCTTACCATACTCATCTGTACATATGGTCACCACTATTTTATTTTTCCCTATTTTGAGAAAGTTTGACAGATGCTATCACTCCACCAATGGCAGAACACACACTATCCACTGAGAGTATAAGAGATGCCAGGCCATGCCTCCCAACACTCAGCAAGCATCCAGAAACCTGCCCAAAATCTAATAAACTGCTTTTAACCTCAGAAATAAACAGAGAATAGTGTGAAAGTCAAACTATGATTTCATTTTTGCTGTTTTCTTATGCACAAAACCATCCCATCACCTTCAAACCCGGTTTTTGCATGCATATTCATGCACAGGTGTTTTTCCTTCTACCCAGTTTGTTATACGTTTGACCCCCAACATTTGTGAGAAAATGTCTTCATCAAAATGCATTGCAAGATTTTTGCGGTCAGCGTTCCTATCAGCGATGTTCAATTTTTCCTGCTAACGATATGTATTTGTTTTCTTTGAAGTAATGCCCGTTCTTTTGCTGTGAATCATTATTAACTGTTATAAAAAAACGATATAATTAGCACGTCAATTGCGGAATGCATAAGTGTCCCATTTCTTTTCCATGCCCGATTACCACACTGCTCTCATGGACCGTAACGAGCAAAATTATTGTTTTGTTTCCTTTTGTTGTTCTAGAAAGAATGAGGTTTATTATCTAAACATCATTTGGGTGATTGATGGGTTGTAAATGATTATTATCTATCAATATCTCTTGGTTGTGCATTAAGATGGTGTATCTTTTAAATGACTCAACAGGCTTGTAAATTTATCATTAATGACTTTTTCGCGAATTCGGCAGCCCTGTCTGTGTACTTGCAGAACTCCGCCAATAGGAAGGTTTAGGGTTTAATCAGCAGAATTGGCAGCTTGCAAGTTCGTTGACACAATCCTGTTTCTGTTGCCAGCGTCCACTCAAGCGAAATGCTTTAATACAGCAGCTCGTATGTGAAGAAATCATAAATAAAGATCATCATCATCTCCTGGTCTTCAACTTTGCTCTCGAGAACTCATCCAATCTGATTTATCCTCTTACTGTCAATAAGAAGTTCTTCTGGTCTGAGGGAATAATAGCCTTTGCATAATCACAGATAGGAAATAAACACAATCATTAATTATGTACTGTATAAAACAAAGAGGCATTTTATGAATTTATGGTGGATAACTGTGGAAAGTTGTAATTAAAATTGGACAGGGGGATAATTCTTGCATGCCCTGCCACATCCGTGTATTTGGAGGTGAGCATAACGATGATCCTTTTTGTATTTCGTCTGGACTTTCCCAGCTAACAAAAGTATGTTCAAAGAAATGTTTTGATAACTTTCATATTAAATTATAAAAACATTCTTCAGAATTTTACTAACAGTGTAGGAATAACATTTTGAAAATGACATTGAATGTTGATAAAATGCTTTTTTATCTTTGAGAGAACAAAGATTTGTCTCCTAATATTTGTAAGTCGCTTTGGATAAAATGTAAATGTAAGAACATTGGCAGATAACAGACATTTTTAGGTATTATTTAGTGTTTTTTGCAGGTGTGAATTTGAGATCCCTTTGTTAGGAATACATTTTTTCTAAAGCATATTGAGACATTCTTATTCGCTGCACTATATACTGTACTAGTTTTTTTAACTCAATATTATGTCTTTTGTGTCCACTGCTTCAGATCAAACTATAATACTATACTACCTTCATACTGATTAAGTTGTTTTATCGTGGGTTTTTCTTTTACAGTATACACATTAGATAAGTATACTGGAATGCCAATCTATCTACAGTATCTTTAGCTATAGGAGATTTGTTTTTCCTTCATAGTGCCATAAATGTTTTGCTTGTGCATTAAAGCCATTACTTTGAAATTGTTTTGGAACCCAAAGGACGAATTTGTATTAGATTGTAATCAGACAGAAAATCTATTTATTATATTTCTGCCGTTCAGCAGCCAGATTATGGGATTCAATTATGAAAGAGTATAAATATGTTTTATATCTGAGGTATACTGTAGTATACAAGTTTTTTTACCATTTCATATTATATTAAATTATAACGTGAGGGATGGCTTTTTGTTGTGCTTTTAGGCCTTTTTGGCACCGACCTGATACCATTAAACCCACTTATTTTTCAAAGATGCTTCACAAACATCAAGATTTTATAAAGATTATCTCTTATTTTTGTGCTTGAAGAAACGCTTTTTTACATGGTGCTTTGGAGTACACAATAATACAGTAGATCTAATTTATGGTCCAGTGTACAATAAGAGCATCTTCTGTTGGAGCTGGCAGGGACGCACACACTGCATGTCATTCTGTATTATCTGCAGGCTGACACACAGTGGGCGAGTGCGTTCTGTGCATTTAGATGCTCAGAGAAGAAGAGGCGAAGGAAAGACAATGAGGTTGGCAGGGTGGTTGAAGAAAGGAAGTGACACGCTTAGTCCAGATCCCCTCTGTCTTTCTTAAAAAAGGCCCTTTTCTGCTTAATTCACAAATACCACCACCCACCACATTTTCAGAAGCTCCACCGTTCTCCCGTCTCACCTCGTCCTCGCAAATGAAAGGTCCGCAGTCAGCGCTTGATTTAGAGGGGCTGAAAAAAGGGCGCCTCGGATAAAATTAATTCATTTTGAACCGTGAAAAATTTGCAAATGTGCTCGGGAAATTGCTTCCCCCATCATTTCAAGTGGACGTGTTTCCTTCTTCATCCCCCGCCTGCAGCTGTCCAAAAGCCCTCCCCTTTAAACACCACTGTGATGCTTGAATCGAGCCGTCCTGGTTTATTCCTCCAGCAATCACTCCTCTCATTGTTCCAGCGCCAGCAGTCATTTGGGAGGGAGTTCTGACCTTGGCCTGGACTGATCGCTAATTAGACCCCGTGTAATCCTACAGCGTAAACCAATAGCACCTGCTCTTCTGGATAACAGGACACGCCTGCGTAAATACAGAAACTGGACTCGGTTCTAGATTCCTAGTTCATTCATGACAGGAAATGACACAAATGTGATTTTGTTCTCTTGTGTGTGTGCTCCAGGTTATGCAGGTGGTGAAAGAGCAGATCACTCGCGCTCTCACGATCAAGCCTAACTCTCTGGATCAGTTCAAGAGTCGTCTGCAGAATCTGAGCTACACCGAGATCCTCAAACTGCGCCAGTCGGAAAGGATGAACCAGGAAGATTTCCAGTCCCGGCCCATCCTGTGAGTCGCACACGCATCGACGTGAAACTGAAAATACACCCGTTTCTTATTAATGGAAGAAAACAAGGCTTTAAATGAAATGATCACTCAGATCGTTATGGCAATAATTCATTCATTAATTCATTATTAGTTGAAGAGGTGTCGCCATTAAATGAATTACTGTAGTATCATTTATGCCGCAATGTTCAATTCAATTCGATTTTATTTGTATAGCGCTTTCTCATTGTACCAAAGCAGCTTTACATGTATTGAAAGATAACAGTCAGTGGTCAGGGATTCAAAAAAACTCTTTAAGAGAGAAAAAAAACCCTGACATGACGTGTTATAGGTGCAATCCGTAATAAAGGACACAAATTGCCATTGATCGCATCTATAACTCACTATGCAGTTACAAGACACAGACATTTACATATTTAAGAGAGTGAATAAAAATGAATTATATATAAGGTGGTAGATTTGATTTTAATTGAACAGGGCCATGGGTGCAAGGAAGTCGTCCATTTAGCATCACCAGGATGGGCATCAGGCGGGGCAGGACTGTTATGAGCAGTGTTGTGCCAGCAATGTATGACAACATTATGTTTCATCCACGTCACATTACACTTACTGTAATAGGAAAGGTCCATGTTGCCGTGTTCTGAGCTCATTTGAACCGTTTTTATACGAAATTTCTATCAACTTGAAATATATAACATGAATCAGGAATGTCAAGTAACTTGGAAAATATAGTTAAAATGGTTTGCCATGTCCTAACTAACTAGACTATAAATACATTACACTTTTCATATGCAGTTCTCTCAGTTCTCAGACTTTAATTAAATATGAAGTACAATAAAATCAAATTTAAATAACATACTAAAACCAAAAAACAAAAGTTTAAGGAACGGTATGTATCGTGCATTTATACTTTGGAGTCTTTTGTTGTGTGAACTGTCAATTAAAAAGTCTACAGGTGGATCATTTCTTAAAGCTGTGTGTTTGTGTTGTTTATGTGAGTAATGTTCTGATGTTTCTGCAGGGAGCTTAGGGAGAAAATCCAGCCAGAGATCATGGAGCTGATCAAACAGCAACGCCTCAATCGTTTGTGTGAGGGCACCTGCTTCAGAAAGATCAGCAGCCGAAGGAGACAGGGTACCAAAACCAGCTACTACATCAACGCTTCATTTTATCTGCCACATGGTTTCTGTTTCTATATCTATGTCTGCAAACTGAGAAATTCATGTATGGGAAAGTGTCTTTTAAACTCACTCTGAAATTTATACGCCCTATGAATAGTTTTATGCCTGCTATTATTAAACTGACAGCATGATTTAGCAAGTGTGAAAAATAGCCTCGTCCATCGCTGAAAGAGCAAAAGTACGAGGCCAACACGAGCGCTGAGTGGTGGGAGTGATAAAGCTTACGGCGCAGATTGGAGAGTTGAAGGATGGTGGAATGTAAAACGGGCTTTTACGCCGGCTGGCTGAAGAGGATTCCTGTCTGCTGAGCTTACAGGGAGGTCTTATCTGTTAGCTTGGATAATTTACCACTCTTCACACTTTTACAGGATTAAATCAGTCTGAGACGAGACACCTTGTGTCGCTAGCTATGCATCCGTCTGCCTCTCATTCGTTCTTTCTTTTTCAAAGCCCACCCAGATTTCTTTTCATTCTTCCTTTGTGAATTTTCACACTGCTGTTACTAGCCTCGTTTGTGCCAATGAGAATTGTTCACATTTTGCAATCAGGAACTGGTTATATTTAATGTGACTGACAAGGCACCTGATGTGCAATCAAAACGGCATTGAGCGATGGAATTTAGATCCGCTACCGTATTCCATGAATATTTCTTTATTTCATCATCACATTCCAGTGGTCTGCACCATGACGTTCAGATGTTTCACATCAAAAGTACCATCTTTAGAATGAGATTCCCTCAGGAGGAACCAAACCCATCAATCCGACAAAACTCGGATATCTTTAATCTCCAGATAACCCAATGATTGCTTTTGTCTGTGCCCTTTATTCTCAGAAAGCTGCTCGTAAATGGTCACAGAAACGCACCTGTGGCTTTTCTCTGTGACAGGTGCTGCATTGACATTTGTATTCCCTATTGTTCCCTTCTAGCAGACCTCTCTCCTCACGGCTTAGAAAATGAGCAGTCCGGTTTCTAGCCTGGGGCCGAGCATTCACAATGCCCTAATTCTCCGAAACATTTTTGGTTGTTTTTCTTTTTGGAGATTTTAATACACACTGTATTCTATGCTGATGAATCTGTCTCTATAACAGTCATCCCTTAAATATCACTTTGGGTTTACTTGCATGTTTCTTGTACATCTGTGTGTTTGATAAATGTTGATTAGAGGACAGTTTCCATCTTTAATGGTCATGCAAACATACATTTTGATTTGTTCCTCATATTTTCATTTTGGTGACTTGCAAGGTCCCCCTAAAAAACTCTGATAATAAATAGTCCACTTGGGTCAAATTTATCAGAAGATCAAAGTCATGTTTTCATGAATAGACAGGTTCATTTAATCCATGAATTGTGTTGCAGCAACGCTGTAAAACCATGAACAGTGAACTAAATGAAATCACTAAATGAAATAAGTTTATTTAACTTAATAAAAAAATGAATTTCACTTATTTAAAACTGTTATCTGAACTCAAAAACTGCTTATATTAAGCTGAACTTAAACTGAATAAGTTATGTAAAATAAATAAATAAAGTTAAATATTTATACGTGATCTTAGCTATTTAACTATTTTAGTTGCATTTAATCAATTTTATGTCAATGGCTGGCAATAAAAATCATATTAAAAAGAAATTTAAAACCAGTAGATATTATGTTATATGTTATTATATTCAAATTACATTTATGGCCTAGATCTGTACTTTTTTTTTTCTTATAGCTATGAAATTAGTTCACATTAATAAATCCATAATCCTTCATAGGCTCATAAGTGAAATCGTGGTTTCTGTTTATAAAGAAACACATTTTGGTTCCTGGACAAAGCATTCAACAGTTCATCAAAATAGCTTACTTTTTCATCTGCATTGCTTCTCTTTTTTAAGCATAGTAATAGTCTGTCATCTGTTAAAAACTCAGCAAATCTATAACAGAAGTCCCTTTCTCATCACGCATGCGTTTTAAACTATTCTGCACATATCTGTTCTGACATCTCAGAATGGGCTCACAGATGGCTGCTGGCTGCGATATCCGCTAGTTGTTCGTGCGCACATTCGTAGTGGTGGATAAACACCCTATTGAGCTGGTTTATTGGTAAGCTGATGGTATAGAAAGCAAGTAATAATCGAGCTTTTTAGGGCACACTTGTTATCCCTCCGGGTGTTTGTATGGACAGGCTGAAAAGTGCTGAACGCTCTTTCCTTCCACAATGTTTTCATTCTGCCGACCTGCTATTCCTGATAATTAGGATCTGGATTCAGTCACAACGGTGGACTGCCAGCCACGGCCATCTCAGCGGTGTACAAGCAGCGATAACTTCTGCCATCTTTTTGGCATGGTGCAGGAAGTGCCAGAACGGGGCAGTTTGCCCGTCTTTGCTAAATGCAGTCAGTCCATTATTTCTGAATATACTGCAGACAAAAAAGACAAACCTTGCAATGTAAAGGGTGTCTTCATAGTCTTTTCATAGTTTGTGTTAAAAAAAGAGACAAATTACTTTTACATTTTGCCATTAAACAGATGCTTTTGTCCTAAGTGACTTACAAGATGGAGATTTTACTTTTTAGTCGAGGTGTTTTTTTCTTACATTTTGATACGTAAAATTGCAGACTTTACTTATTTTTAGTGTGTTGAAGTCAATAAACGTCAAACTGAACCTGACAGTTCAACAGTATAAAACATTATATTGAAATTATCTTTAAGAATCAGAGTAAGGCGCAACTGCGCTTCGGCGATGTGAGTTCGAATCCCGGCTCTGGCGTCCTTTCCGAGCCCGCTACCCTCTCTCTCTCCTCCCAATCACTTCCTGTCTCACTACACTTTCCTGTCCAAAAAATGATTAAAAAAAGGCACAAAAAAAAAAAGAATCAGATTTTTTTAGTTCACAGCTTTAATTTAGTACAATGAATAATGCACTAGATTGAAAGATAACTTGTTTGCATGAAACTGTACAAGACTGAGCCATTCTTCTGCTTCTTTACAGATAAGTTCTGGTACTGTCGATTGTCACCCAATCATAAAGTCCTGCACTACGGTGATCTGGAGGAAAGCCCTCAGGGAGAAGTACCCCATGATTCCCTACAGGACAAACGTGAGTACAGTATGAGCTCTGACTATGATGTAACATCGTTCACTTCATAAAGATGGGATTACGATTAAGCCACACCCTTTCTTCTCCATCATTCTTTGTTCCCCGTGGCAGTTCCTGTGGCCGATATCAAAGCTGTTGTCACTGGTAAAGACTGTCCGCACATGAAGGAAAAAGGAGCTCTGAAGCAGAACAAGGTGAGTCCTTTTCTCGTCTGCTCAGTGAAGGAGAGCAAAAATCCTCTTGAATATATCAAAAGATCAAAATTTCCTTTGATGCGTTGGTGGGCGGCTTGGTGACAAAGGATGCATTAGTTATGCCTCGTAGCTCTGTGAGTAATGATACGTCAGCTCACTTCAATTTCAAAGTCAACCTTTCTTCTACCACAGAACAAAGGCAATGTCAAATTTATGCGACAACTGTAAAAAAATGACTCCCCGTTGACAAAATTGATTAAACTTGAGGACGGGATATCGAGTCGGGCAACAGTCTGTGGAACTTTTTGTAACGCTGCTGTTTTCCCCTTGGTCCTGGTTTTTAGATAAATCTGACACTAAAAGTAATGTGGGTATCACGACACAATTTTATTACTTTAGGTTAGTTTAAGTGGTGTAGTAAGATTGTCCTTGAGAGGAATTTGATATGGGAAATCATGAGCACTTCTCTCATCATTCTTATTTTAAAAGTATACAAATATACGTATATTTATTTGATTCTGTTGCACTTGCATGTCAACTAACTTGTTAGTGGACAAGTTATATTTAGGGTTTGAAAAAGTTGACGTGTACTTGCAAAGTTACTTGTAGTCAGTAAAATGTCTGTTGGAGGACCATCAAAATAAAGTGGTAACAGATTTTAAGCAGACAGTCTACTAATACTCCAAAAACACTGTCAAACTCTCCTTATACTTAACAAAATGCCTGAAGGGGATCATAAAAATAAAGTGATACCCCTGAAAGTCACAGCCGATCTTAAAATAAAGTTAAGACACACTGATGCAGCATCACACATGGTTTTCTGTTCATCAGGAAGTCAGTAATATGCCAACAGATGAAGCCTGGCACTGCCAGCTGAGATGGCTTGATTTCTAGAAGTAGTTGCAAATTAACAAAAAATCCTGGCTAATATTTATTTTGAAGCTTTATTCTTAGCAGCACGACATATTGGCTTTGTGGGCAAAATGCAGGGAGTTGTTTTTTTTAAGTCCGTGAGCTTTAGAAAGACCATGTTGGATAAGGTGTGTTGGTTACAGACCTTTTAATAAAATAAAATTGGGGTTGTTGACATGCTAGGGGTGTCACAATGTAACAGTCACGGTCGTGATATTAATGACCATGATTATTAATGTATAAATACTACACATATGATAATATTATAAATAATTTTTAAAAATCTTTAATGTTTTGCCTTAAAAGATATAATAGTTGTAAAGATGAATCTGAGTGATCGTTGTTATTATTATTATTATTTATAGTTATTATTCTTGTAGTGATGAACTCCTTTGGCCACAATAATCAAGAAGTGAAAATATGATGACAGCTGTAATGCATGCAAGCGTTTCCACAATTTTTGGAAGTATTCACCAGAATTGTTTAGACTATTTCAGCACCGGATACCTCCCATGACGGCTGGCCCAAAAACATCTACACGTATTTTCTGATTAAAGTTGAATGTGTGAAATGAAAGTATCTTGTTACAGTAAAGAACTGATGCACTTCCTGTTTAGAGCATCTCACCGCTGTCTCCTGGTGCCCAGCAGGAGAGACCAATATACACACACACACACCAACACAAACACACACAGGATTGGACCATCTGCTGTTGTAATATGTTCAGAGAAGATCTGCAAAAGTCAAGCAGTGGGAGGCACACAAACACAGCAGCCCCATTAGCATTTGACAGACGGTGTCAATTCTGTCTCCTTTAGGAGGTCCTGGAGCTGGCTTTCTCTGTCCTCTACGAGTCTGATGAGTATCTTAACTTCATTGCCCCTGACAAGCACGAGGTAAGCGCTGCCAAAAGCATGCCCTAAAAAGTTGTATCTCAGTAGTGTGATTCAAACTTTAATGCCGTGTCAACTGGCTGTTTTTCAGTACTGCGTGTGGACAGATGGGCTGAATGCACTGCTGGGGAAGGAGATGACCAGCGAGTTCACTCGCTCGGACATGGACACTCTCCTCAACATGGAAATGAAGCTCCGCCTCCTTGATTTGGAGAACATCCAGATCCCTGAAGTTCCTCCCCCTATACCCAAAGAGCCAAGCAATTATGACTTTGTTTATGACTGTAACTAATTCCCTTTCACTGGACTGACTAGTTTTTCTTAAATGCATACTGGAACTTTCAAGGACAACTTTTTCCTGCTAAAACTTGGCTCGCTAGTGCGCCACATCACAATGGATTTCCTGAACTTAATGGACTTGGCTCGCAAGGCTTATGAACCATCTGGTCTGGTTGAAGAACCATGACTGACAAACTGGTCCTCAGGTCCTAAACCCCTCAACCAGTCCCGTCGCAGTCATCTCATCCACGGTTTTCTTCTTCAAACAGTCCACCTGCTCTGGCTAAAATTGCTATTTGTCAAAAGAATTGTATTATTCCAGGCTGTTGGGCGTGTGATGCTCCCTGTTGAGTGTGTGGAAAGTTTAGGGCACGGGTTCCCAACCCTGCTGCTGCCGATCTATCTTCCTGCAGAGTTTATTAGAGTAGAAATGAACTGTAAGGCTTTGATCGGTTCATGTTTTACCTAAATCTAAACTCTGCAGGAAGATGGATTACTAGGAGCAGAGCTGGACACCGCTAACACTCCAACAAGTGGCAGCTATCTAAGGAGACGCTAGTGTTAGCGTAGTCCAAGTCTCCCATTCATTTCTCATATATAGTAGACTGTTAAACAGGCAGCTTCTTCAAGAGGTTGTCTTTTTTTGTCTTTTTTCATGCGTACATCATTATCTGACTATAACACAGGCGTGTACATACAGCTCTTTCATTGACTTGACATCATTCAGACTCATGGCAGACTGCTGTAACATTCCAAAGCAATATTGAGCTTCTGTTTTTGTAAGCTGGTATAGTATAAACTTTTGTGATATTTGTGATTGCTGCCAAGTAGTCAGTATTATACATTTGTAGTGTGTTTTTATTTTTCAGGGCCGTCAAATTAATTTGAACTCTCATACTTAATTTAATTTAAGATTTTGGTATTATAATTGATCTATTTTTTCCCCTCAGATATTTGTTATAGGTTAAAGAACGCAACATCCTGCTGTTTACATTAAAGATTGATTCCAACTTGATTCTCAGTTTGAATCTGTCACCCTCGTGTTGTTATCTTCAGGAAAAATGCAATATATGATCATTTCGTTATTGACTGCATATACGATATGCAATACGATAACACGTTAAGTTAGCACTATTAGGATAAATTATATTGAAATATGTTTAAAAAAAATTAAAATCAAATAATCAACATATGTGCTTCATATTCTTTCTTGTAAAATAAATCATTTTTACAACTTAGGACAAATTAACTACGGTAGGTTTTGGCACATGCACATTTGCAATATTTCATTCAATATTTTAATCATTTTATTGATTTCAAAAAATCTATTTTGTGAAGCCTTTATTTTTAGGTAATCGTTAAAACATGAGAAAATCCTATTGACTTTCAAAAATGGAAAATATGTGATGTAAAAAAATGTAAGAGAAATATTTTGCTTGTATTACACAATTAAATATTTTAGGCAGTGGTTTACTACCTACACACAAAAAGACCATTGCAGCATTTTGTCTTAAAAAATTGAGCTGAGGATAAGATGGGATGGCTGTCTGGATGATAGTCTGGTTGTCTGTATCGCACTTATTTACAGTGACTCTTTCCTCTCTGATGCTTGTAGGACCTTCAACAGACTACAGTCAGTTAATTTTTTATCAGCATTTCTTATCTACTTTCATTTCTTATCTTTGTTTCATGTATACAAACACTAAGAAAGGTCATTCCTGATCTATTAATTGTTTTGGTGTTAAAGGTATTCAGCTATGAGATGTGTCGACAGCAAACTAGTAACATAGTACTAGTAAAGGATCGAAAACAAATAATATTTTCCCTACACCATATCCACCTCTTTTATAGACCTGTTTAACATTGTTCGACCTTGCAAACCAAAGTCAAGCTAGGTGCAAAATTATTCTTAGTAAATAAATATAGGGTTGCAGATGGGCTTAATAACAGAGTTAAAGCCAAAAGCACATCCTTTACAGCTCTCAGAACTTTATCATATAAATTATATAGTATAACTTTGGATAAAAGAGTCTGCCAAATGTAACATGCAAAACGGAAGTGGCCCGTACGGGGATCGAACCCGCGACCTTGGCGTTATTAGCACCACGCTCTAACCAACTGAGCTAACCGGCCGTGCGTGTGCGTCACAGTAACTTTCCGGGGCTCTAACATGGCTACGCTCTCTGCGTATAATAATAAAGTCATAAAACACAAAAAAAAAATAAATGAACCATTGTGACAGAATAAATCCGTACCATAATCATACATATTGGAGAATTACGATTGCATTTCATTGCTAATGTGTTTTTTTTATTATTGAACAGAGAAACACATTCTATACAGTTACAACAATACAGAAATTTCAAATGTTAGGGGGATATAAAAAAATTATAGGAATACATTAAAAAGTGCACATGCTTGCATTCTAATAGCTTTTTGTTTCTTCAAGGGCAATAGATTCAATATAATATTTCACTTCATTTTAAATGCTATAAAGCATGTTTTTTACCTGAAAATTTACATTTATGGATATTAATTAAAATGAATTAAATTAAAAAACTAATAAAATAAGTGCAAGTCTGTTTATCTTTGGAGTTTACAATAATGCCTAAAAGAACATCTTTCCACTGTAAAATAAAAATTTTTATACAACAATAAAGTCAAGTACGTTTTGCCAAAAAAAAAGATACATAAGGGCAGTGCCAAAATAAATGAACAGCTGTCTCCGGCTTCTGCTTGCAAAAGCTACAGCTTACATCTATATCTTTTTTAAATTGAATTCAATAATGTGTAGCAAGGTATATTTTGTGGAGAAGCTTAAAAGACACATCTTTAACCTTGTTTGTTAAGAGATACCGGTTAGGCAGAAGCCAGACTTATCATTCATCATTAAATCTATACAAGACAGATTACATATTCACATGTTCATATCATATTAACATTAGCTGCCAAAGGAAAAAAAATGTTTACATAAATTTCAGAGCATTACACAAAACGTGTAATGCTCTGAAATTTATGTAAACATTTTTTTTCCTTTGGCAGCTTTCCTGTTTTTCCATTGCTTTTTTGTTTTTGTTTTGTTCCAAAAGATTTACATATAATTTGAAGTCATTTATAAAATGTGAAAAATTTGGTTTACATTGAGCCCACTTCTTATGTATATGGTATTTTCCTAATAAAATAAGCAAATGTATAATATGTAGTTCTTTACATTTCAAGTTTTAATTTTTTGTATAAAAAAGTACATCAAATATACAAATTTCTATCATACAATCAAATTTTCTATTAATACAGAATTCTAAATCTTTCCAAAATAATCTTGTATAAATACAACGAAAAACAAATGCAAAATAGTTTCTTGTTCTTGTCCACAAAATTCACAGGTATAGTAAATATTAAGCTTAAATCTTTCCAAAACATGCTTAGCAGGATAAATTCTATGAAGTATTTTATAAGAGACTTCCTAATTTTGTTATTGATACAGAACTTATTTAAAAGTTTCTATGCTTTAACCCAAGAGATATTACCAAATAAAGAAGACCAGAAAAATCTTGCAGCAGGAAAAGATACAGAACAACGAGCATTTCTTATAACCTTGTTGCTACACTGTTGTTTTAGAACATCAACATTAGCAATGAAAATATTCTGACAAGGATTATCCATGTTGATTTCCACTGAACTAGAATTCTTTAAAAGTAATGTTTCTTTGGGATCGCATCAAGAACAATAGCAAACTCTCTTGGTTTAACTGGAAATTGAAATTTTTGGAGAAATTCAGTATATGACAACAAATACCCATGAGAATTAAGCAACTGTCTTGTCATTGACACTATGGGCACATCAACATTTACCTGAATGACGTCATGTGTGAGCAGTATAAAGGTGCAGGATGCATGATTTATTACACCTCCCCAGGATGCTTGTGTTTAAGTGAGGGAGAAACATTCATTAACTCCATATTTTTAGGCAGAACATGATTTTTTTTCACTTACCTACTATATTTACATTTAGGCATTTAGCTGACTTACTATATGTACTATATACATTACACGCCTCCCTCCTTTGTTGCATTGAAGCAACTGTTCTTCTCAAAAATGTCTCTAAATTACAAACTTGTCCTGTAATGAAAGCATCATTGTTAATAAGATGCAAAGCAGGTCTTACTTCATAAATCTTCACTTCATAAATCTACGTGAAAATGGCCTCATAAATCTTGATATGTCTAAAAATATTAGTTATTAATAGTTTCTTAAAGAGCATCATACATGATAAACAACAAAAACTTGTTAGTGAATCTCTTTTAAACAGTATTCCTTACAGTCAATACTGACCTTTTGTTTTAAAGTCTTTTTCACTTCAGATGTCTGTTATGTGCTGAAGCTCAAAGCATTGGTCCAAAACCCTTCTTCAAAGTCAAACAGCTCAAGGAAGGATGAAGAATAATCTGTGTGAGGAGAAAAGACAGATCTAACAGACTAGTGAGGAGAAATAATTGACTTTCCCAGTTCTGTGGCTTTTCCATAAGGGCCACACATTCCCTCTGTAGTGTTCCTTCTTATTTTACAGTAGCCTACTTAGTGTGAACACTAAAACCAGGACTCATAGTGCTGATTTATACACGGATACTACAAAATAAAAATCTAATAATAATCCATTTCTTGGGTATTATTGCTTCTGGTTGGTGCATTTCAATTCATGGAAATCCTATAAAAAGTATGTTGCCTCTTACATTTTTTTGATGTCTCTATCAACAGGGTTTAGTAAAATATAAACAGAGGGTTCAATGTTATTGGAAATAAACACTTTCTCTGAGAATTTCAAGTTTTGACTGAAAATGTCACATCCATAACGTTGTAATTGCCCAAGTGCATTTTTTCCTTTCTTGTATTAAAGGGATAGTTCACCCAAAAATAAAAATGATTTTATTATTTATTCACCCTCATGTCATGTCAAACCTGTATGACTTTCTTGCTTCAGCAGAACACAGAAGAAGATATTTTGTAAAACGCTGGTTACTGGCACTCATTCACTTTCATAGTATGGACAAGGAATGGAGGTCAATGAAAGTCAATGAGTGCCAGTAACCAGCGTTTTGCAAAATATCTTCTTTTGTGTTCAACAAAAGAAAGAATCATATACAGGGTTTGAATGACATAAGGGTTAAAAAATTATGACTTAATTTTTGTTTTTGGGTGACCTATGCCTTTAAGCCAGAGCTCGTTCACGGTGCTGGTGACTTATTTTTATTCTAGTCATATGATGTCACTTGTTTTTATTCTGTTGTGGCTGTTGGCTTTTCTCTCTCCTGTGGACCTACAATGCAACACCATACAATAGTAACAGCAGGGGACAGAACAAAGCCTCGCTATATTTAACTCAGCAGAAATTGCAGCATCGGGCTATAAATGTGTAGGCTGTAGCACGACTTGCTGTGACTATGAATTCAGCTCAAAGATGTGTGAGAAAGATCCAGCTCACTGGAGGTCAGAGCTGTGGATGTGCTGGGAAAGTTAATGATAATCAAAGGTCTAGAGACAGCTGTAGCTTCAGGGCACATCCAAGGGGGCCGAAGACCATGAAAAATGTGCAGTTTGAAAAAATCAATTTAAAGGATCTCAGTTCCTGAAGGGTTCGCAGGTGTTTATTACACGCGGAATAAACCAGAGGCCTTTGAGGCTTATAAAAGAGGATCGTTCTCCTCCACCAAGAAAAGGATGAATGGCTCTGTGAATACAAATTTGGCAGAATTCACTTCAACGTTTGGAGGATACTGCCATCTAGTGGTCATAGTAGGTACCTCTGGATGAGATGTATAGACACCTGAGCAACATATGGTCACAAATATATGAAGTAGGGTCTAAAGTGTAAGACAACACAAAAAAACAGAAATTAAATAAATAAAATGATTGTCACTTCAAATGCATAATATCACTAAAGAAAAGCGACATACCGAATACAATCTGAAAGATCAGACACTTCCCAAACCAACTGTACATCCAATACGTCTTAATTTAAAGTCTCAAAAATGTAACACATGCATTAGAAATTCAACAATACCATTTATTCAAAAGTTAATTACATCTTTTCCACATTTACATTTGTTCTTTCATAGATTTTCTACAGCAGCGAATCAAAAAGCAATGACATACAAATTATCTACAAATCATTATTCAGTGGGTGCCAATTCTTGATACAATCACCCAATTATTAACATTTACTCATTCCCTAAAAGAAATGCTGAAAACCACAAAGTTTCACATTTAATGCTCAAAAGTTAGGGATTAGTACGCTTTTTAATGTTTTTTAAAGTTGTGATTTTAAAGTTTCTTATGCTCATCAAGGCTGTGTTCATTTGATCAAAAATACAGAAAATATTATTACGATGTAAAACAATGTTTTTCTATATTAATATACATCAAAATTTAATTTATATCTGTAATTAAAGTTGAATTTTCAGAATCATTACTCCAGTCTTCAGTGTCACATGATCCTTCAAAAATCATTGTAATATTCTGTTTATTATCAGTTTTGGAACTTGTGACACTTTTTTCAGGATTCTTTGATCAATAAAAGCATTTATTTAAAATAGAAAGGTTTTCTAACAATATACACTAATATTCAAAAGTTTGGGATTAGTACGCTTTTTAATGTTTTTTAAAGTTTCTTTTGATCACAAATACAGAAAATATTATTACGATGTAAAACAATGTTTTTCTATATTAATATACATCAAAATTTAATTTATATCTGTAATTAAAGTTGAATTTTCAGAATCATTACTCCAGTCTTCAGTGTCACATGATCCTTCAAAAATCATTGTAATATTCTGTTTATTATCAGTGCTTTTTTGGAACCTGTGACACTTTTTTCAGGATTCTTTGATCAATAAAAGCATTTATTTAAAATAGAAAGGTTTTCTAACAATATACACTAATATTCAAAAGTTTGGGGTCAGTACACTTTTATTCTTTCTTTTTTTAAATTAATTAATACTTTTATTTATCAAGGATGTGTTAAGTCATCTTGTTATTCATCAAAGAATCCTAAAAAAAGGGAATCACAGGTTCAAATAAAATATTTGGCAGCACACCTGTTTCCAACATTAATAATACTAGAAAAAATCAGAATGATTTCTGAAGAATCATGTGACACTTAAGACTGGAGTGACAGCTGATGAAAATTCAGCATTGCATCACAGAAATAAATTATATTTTGAAGTATATTAATATTAAAAACATTATTTTATATTGTAATAACACTTTGCAATATAACTGTTTTTTTATCAAATAAATGCAGCCTTGATGAGCGTAAAAGACTTCTTTAAAAACATTAAAAGTGTTACTGATCTCAAACGTTTGAGCGGCAGTGTATGTACTGTAAACTCTCTCATTAGGCCAACGTTACCCTCTGACCTGCTTTTAATGAAGCAGTACCTTCCTTTGAAGCCCAAAAGACTCATATCTGCATAAAGGAAACAGAAAACGAACACAATTACGGAAATCGGCAATGCATTACCTTGATATACTTCACATGATTTCTACAAGCAAGTCAAAACATGTCGATATATAGAGTGTGAAATATGTGCGCTCACAGTTCAGTGTATCTCCTCCAGTCTTCTCTGCTGACAGATGCTCTTGTGTTAGCCAGAGCTGAGGTCAGGTGAGACTGGCATATGACACAGCCAGCTTTACTGGGACCAGTCTGCACCACTGATGAGTCATCCTATCAACACAGCAGAGCCGCAGATACCAACAGTGAATCCATTGTAGGTTGATACAGGATTTTCACAATATCAAAATGTTACTAATCTTTAGCAATACCAGTGAAATTGCATTTTACATTCACATTTATATGCAATTGGCAGACACATTTTTTTCAGAATGACTTGCATCTGTTTTTTATAAATACGTGGGGATACAACCTTTGCCTTATTGGGGCAAATGATATGATTTATCAGTAATATTACTGCAAAAATTATTTTGCTATAGACCATTTCACAATATATAAACAGCTCTGGTCCAGACGCACTTCCTGTCCTGTTTTTTAACACTACACTAATGTCAGAACAAAATACAACTAACAGAAAGAACATTTACAATGAAATCAAAATGTTTAACGAACATCTTAATGTGAAGATGTGAAATATAAAATACTGTAACAGGAAGTGCTTCTGGACCAGTGTTGTTTACATCTTGTGAAATGGTCTATTAAACACACTTTTTTATCAACAAAATATGAACCAGTTAAACAACCAGGTAAACATTGCTTTTTCTATTGGTCGTTTTTTTATTTTAATTTTAATATTGATTCAGTTTCAATATTGACCCATAATTTTTTGACATTGCTATCCAAGAAAAGATGAAAGAAATAACTCACTATATTTTTGGTAACTATTCTTCACAGCATTGACCTCTGCTCGCAGGCGCTCTGACTGCTCATGGGTCAGTTCCTGAAAGCCGTCCTGCAGACGGGACATGAACGCTGAAGCATGACAAGAGCTTCCGTCCCTCACAGACGCACCTGTCAGATCAGGACCAGTAGAATTGGGCCCAGACATACACTGAGAATTCTGCGAGGAAAATAAACAGTGTCTCTCAAATAAATCTTGGTATTATTTTATCATTTACATTACAGCATTTATATTTATATGACTTTATATTAACAATTTATTATATGTCCATTTGTACATTTACAGTCTTACCGCTTCAGACAGAGAATTGTTGTCTGGTCCAGACTCAAAGGAGCTACCAAAGTAAAGGCGCCAGATGTTGTGACGTGGATCCTCGGGTGGGAACTCGCCGGGGTCCAGCAGAACCATCGAGTGTTCCAGCCCTGTGTCTCCCTCCCCGGCAGAGTCATCTGACCCACTGCTGTGGTTCAGGAAGATCAGGGAGGAGAGGCTGACATCACTGTCTGACCCCGATCCCAGATCCTGTAAAACACATAATTTAAGCTTCAGATACAAGTCTGTAACTTTTGAGATGTTACTGCAATCATGTCTCTGTATTTACTGTTTGTGAAACCATTTCTACATGTACAGTGTATGTGTGAGATGATGTTTTACACACATGCAAGAGGTTGGACCCCAGACTGCTGTGGATTGCCTCAAGCTGAGCGTTATAGAGAAGAGCTTTCAGATCAGCTCCAGTGAACAGTTCTGTTGCCACAGCAATCTGCGCCAAGTCCACATCAGCAGCCAATGGCACGGAGCGAGTCAAAGCCTTCAGGATCTCCAGCCGTGCCTCCTGAACGACAAACATGACTCGGTTAATTGACTTTGCAGTTGGGTTTGATGTAAAGTTAAAGTTATCCTAGTCAGAACTCTGACCCGATCTGGAGGAGGGCAGTAGAGAGACTTGTCCAGCCGCCCGGGTCTCAGGAGAGCAGGATCAATCAGATCAGGACGACTGGTGGCTGCCAACACATACACCCCTAAAAAAATAAAAGCATGAGATATATCAACATTACTATCAATATCTAGTCTATGGACCCAGGCATGAATGTTTGATGTTCAGCTCCTGGTGTACCTGTCAGCCCCTCGACTCCGTCCATCTGTGTGAGCAGCTGATTGACCACGCGGTCAGTGACTCCTGTGTTGTCGTGACCTCTTCGAGGGGCCAGAGAATCAAACTCATCAAAGAACAGTATGCAGGGCTTAGCTGCTTGAGCCCTACACCAATACAAACACACATTCAGTCAAAAAAACTGGATATACGTCTGACTTAAAAAAGGTTTCGTGAAACGGACCTTTGAAACACATCCCTAACCGCCTGCTCACTGGCTCCAATGTACTTGCTGAGAAGTTCAGGGCCCTGTAGAAACAGACAAAACATCACAGTCATTTATTTCTGATTGGTATCAGTACACACACATGTTGGGTTTCCATGTTTTATTGGGACTTTCCATAGACTTTAACACTAGGGGTGGGAATCTTTAGGTACTACGCGATCCGATTCGATTCTGGGACTCACGATCCGATTCCAAAACGATTCTTCATATAATTTTTGCAAATATGATAAATTTGCATTTTAAATAAATAAATAGTTTTTATGCTTTTTGTTTATAGTTAGAATCTCTTTGACAGTATTCCCATCTTGAAGTTTAATTTTATTGCTTTTATTTTAACAAAGTTATATTCAGGATGAACAAGTTCTGACATAGAATCGATTCTGAATCTTTGAGAATCGATTCAGAATCGTTAGAGAAAGAATCCCGATGCATCGATTTTTTCTCCCACCCCTATTTAACACTGTCAAAACTATATATTGTAACCCTCACCCTACCCTTAAACATAACCCTCGCACAAACATTTATTAAAAATAATAATCATTTAATATGATTTATAAGCCGTTTTCTCAAGGGGACCAAAAAAGTCCACAATGTTGAAAAACACACAGTTACCTTGATGCTGATGAAGTTCATGCCGCTCTCCTTGGCCACAGCTCCAGCTAGCAACGTCTTTCCTGTGCCGGGAGCTCCATAAAGGAGCACACCAGAGCACTGCCGTATGGGCAGATTGGAGAAGAGCACTGGGTACTAGATGACACGAGACAAAGAGTTACGAAAACCTTAGAGATACAGTTAGAGTATTTAATCTCTTTTTATTAGAATGGAAATATTAAGGCCAGATCTTGACGTAGCTCAGCTGAAAGAGCATGGCAAGTCTAATTTAGCAAAGATTCATGACCGTTCCATTCCTACTTTTTAAAAAAATATTTCTAGCACCTTAGCCGGCAGAAGTATGATGTCCATCAGGAGCTGACGTGACTGGTGAAGTCCTCCGATACTCTCCAAACCCGACCCGCTGGGCACATGCAGCTGAGCTCCCCAGAGGGAGGGTGGCGTAAAGTCCTGAAGGGCCTGTTTGAAGTCTTTGTAACTCAAATCTGTAAAACCAAAAAAAGAAATAAAATTCAGAAGGACTGGTGACAATAATACCTGTTAAAGGATCTCACCTTTAGAGTTGCCATTGCTTCTGTTGTGTAAAGAGTAGGCATGGATGGCCCGCTCAAGCAGCAGGTTCAAATCTTGTGCCACGTATCCTTCTGTTTCCTTGGCAACACTGTCCAAATCAAGAGTAGCTTGACAGTCCTCAAAGTTCTTTTTGTGAATCAAGGACCTCAAGATCTTGACTCTTTGAGCCTTTAAAGAGACATACAAACAAACTAGAGATACAAACAGCGCGGCATGTAAACAAAACAAGTAAGCCAAGGTACTGAACCCACCTGATCTGGTGTTGGGATCTTGATGAAGCTCTGAAAGAAGTGTGAGCCCTGTACCTTAGTCAAGGTCGGATGAAGGGATTGATCTCTCTGTGCCGTGACTATTAAAGCAATGAGACTGGAACGTACCACCAGCTCACTTACCAAATGCTTTAAACCTGAAAAACACAAAGTGTAAAAATCTGTTTCTCGCACGTCTAACAATCAGGCAAGTCTATTATGAAGTCTTACTCAGTGCGACGTGCTGCCGCAAGACGGCTTCCGGCCCGTGCTCATGCTCGGGTGAAGACGCAGCACCCGTGACGTGATCCAGGTCATCCAGCAGGACCACCGAGGGCTGTCTCCAAACCGCCTGCTCAAAAACCTCCTCCAGCTTCTGTCTGATTGTGTCTGCTCTCTTGCCTAGCAAATTCATAGCATCATTATCAATAATTATGCATATTGTATGGGATTACAAAGTGAACCAATGTTTCTGCCTACCTTTCAGAGTCTTACAGTCCAACACTTGCACATGGGCATCTAGCTCTTTACTCGCTTTTTGACATAGTGCTCTAGTGAGAGATGACTTCCCACTTCCCTGTGCAGAATAAGTGAAAGCCACTCAGGATTTTGATAATATGCATAGATAGGTATATGAAACAAACCAATGACCATCTCTGTTTGGTTCATATTTCGAGCTGTGATATGGTATTTTAGATGGTACTTCAAAGGCAAGTTACCTTGGCTCCTGTGATGAGCAAAGCTCCGCCCCCAAGTCCACATCCCATGAAAACCAGTTCACGGGAGAGAGGACCACTCATAAGAGCGTGAGAGATGTGCTCAAAGGCTGATATGCTGATGTCCTTGACCCCACTGAGCAAAACACATCAATAATGATGAACTGCTAGACTGATCCAACAGAACGGGAATTTTGTTTGTTTCTAAGAAAATAATTTACGTTTTTAGACATACCCAAGAGAGCTGAGGGATGGGAAACCAAGACATGGATCTTCATTATCAGTGTCTGAAGAGCCCCTGTCATCCAAATGATCCCTTACAATCTAAATGAAAGTTAAACAGGCAGGAGAGGAGCAATGAATTTTATTCACTGTGACATATTCATGATAAGGCACTAGCATCAAGTACCTTAGATTGCTTTTGCAAATCGATTACCACACAGTACATACATAGCCTAAAAATATGTATCAATGCAACTTTCTTGAAGTAAAATCACAAAAAATCTTCCTTCTGCTGGAAAAAATAGTCCCTGAGCGAATGTGATATATGTTTATGTTGTTAAGTGCAGTGATATACAGAACCGTTCATAACTGTGCTTTATCATGAATAAAACACAGCTATTGACCAATCAGAATCAAGGACTAACCCTTTCATAATATACATTTAAAATATATCTTTAATATTACCTTTATGTCTGTTTTCTTTAGTAAACTAGTTGATAGAAAGAACATCTCATCATCTTGCTGTTGCTCCGGTTTCAACACACTCAAGACAAACTCTGCCTTTCCTAAAAAGAAAGTCAATTGTACACCAAATTAAAAAGTCTAAATTCAGAAAAACAATCCACTTGTCCATACCTTCAGCGCAGGGTAAGAGGATCATGGCAGAGCGTGATGTCAGACAGGAGAGCGACTGATGACTCTGAGCATGCAGCCAGTCGAGAAATGCAGTCTGTAGCTCATCCTCTCTCTCGCTTTCTGTCTGAAGACAGACAGAAAATATTATAACCTCATCTTCTCAATACATTACATAAACAGTCAGACTGATAGAATGATTTACCAGTGCTTGTAATGGTTGTAGCTCGACTGTCTCCGCAAACCTGGGTGTTGATTTTATAGGTTGTATTCTGACAGCAGAATGACGGTCTATTCTCAGTCGCTTTTGCAAAGCTTCCGGAATCTGTATGAATGTAATTTTATTTATGAAATGAATACTTCTATGTTTACATGAAAACTAAAAACAGTTTTGGGGTTTGCTGAGCAATAATAAGTAATAAGTGAAGTAATAGTAATAGACAACGTCTCAATCTAATAACTTACCCAAACTTTCCCAGAGTAAATTTCTTTACTTCTGTTAAACTTTTGATCCTCCTGAAGCTTCTCTATATTGTGACAAAGCAACCTGACCACAACACTGTTTTCCTTATCCTCTTGCTCTTTGTCCATGTGAGGACCATCTTTGATTTTCTTCTTCTCCGTGGCCTGCTTGACTCTCTCCCTGACTTCTTTAGGAGAAAGAATCTTCGAAAGTCTCCCGTACGTCAAGGCGGATTGCCCCGGACTCCAGTTTTCTTGTTCTTGCAGGTTCCATGGTAGAATATGGACATCTCCATAACATGGGCCAAGGTGGTTGATAGATCTAGGAGGGGTTGCACATGTTCTGAGGATGCAGTCTTTCAGTAAGGTGGGAATGATGGGAAGATTCTCTTTGGCTGGCTCACGTCGTCTTGTAAACAAATATCCAATCAGGCTTTTCAGGTCAGCAATGCCACCCCAGCGGTCCTCATTCTGCGTTTGGTTAAACTCCAGATTATCTCTGAGGGTTTCCTGATGGACGCTGGAGGATGAAATCGAGGCGTGTGCGTGGCTAATATTTTGTTGTTTTCGTAGATGCTGGTTTGTCTCCATAAGGGAACTTTGGAGAAGTTGTTCATCCCCTGGATGTAGTTTTGGTGAGACGACGAGCTCAGTGAACTGCTCCAATCGGCCATATGAGACAGATGGAGATAGGGATGCTAAAAAGTAAATGATCATTAAGATAAAAGAGACACTTTGCACAAGAATTCATTTTTAAAATAAGGCTCACTGACCTATTTTAATGTATATGACAGTGTGTTGATCTACCCAGACAGGGAACACACCCCCACTGTACACCACTCGAATTTGATCCAGGAGATGCTGTTCCAAAGCTGTGCTATGGAGCTCCTGGAAATAAGAAAGACAATCTTTTTATAAGTGCATTATTATGATCTAAAACAAATTGTTCATTGCAATGTTAAAGGATGTGCATAATGTACAGTCAAAAGTTTGTTTAGATTTTTGTGCTCATTTTAGAATAGCAGTAAACTCATCCAAGCACAATTATCCAAATAATGGGAATTATGATGCGAGTTCATGTGATAATGAAAGAATTGATCATTTTGGTTTAATTATAGAAATATGGTCAGTCTATAAACTAAATCATTGCAAATAATATGGATAAATGACTTGTTGTCATGCACTCACCAGAATCTCCCAGTCATCTGTAGACAGAGGCTCTACAAACACCTGCTGCACCGACTGCACCTGATGACACGGCCGTAAAAACCCCTGAAACACATCACGTTCATATTACACCTCCATCCATATCCATCAGATCACTTTAATAATCCATAAAGTTAACCTGTTCTCCCTCTTTGAGTCCAAGTTTTTCTCCCAGCTGTCTGCTGATCTCAACTCTATCGTCTGGACCTGAAGAGTGTGTGGACCTGATCCAGCTGAGGAACACGGGTGCAGAAACATCCCACGACAGCTCCACGATCTGATTCTGTCAACAAAACATTGTTGTAAGACTATTTGCATGCATATAACACATGCATATAACACATGCATATATCACATGCATATAACACATGCATATATCACATGCATATATCACATGCATATATCACATGCATATAACAGTGAGCAGCTAGCTGTCGCACACCTCATGAAGACACAGATGAATGGCGAAGTTTGATGACAGGTGAAGAAAGCAGTTTTTGGAGTTGTTGAAGACCACCGTGACAGGTTGTATTCCCTGACCGCCCAACATTGCATGCAAAGCTGTTAAAACCTCGACCCTCCAACACGATTATCGCTTATATGAATGAATCTGTCGTGTTAAAAAGCAAGTACACTTATAGTGCCCATACGAACTGCAGGTCAGACATTACAAGTGCATAAAGTGTGTTGACGTAAGAGCCATCTGAGCTCACGTTTTCGATTAGTGAGGTCTTGGGTTTTTTAATGAAAATTAATTTCGCCAAAAAATACATTTAGATCAAGTAAAACACTCTACATTTAGGCGAAATACTGTTTACGACGTTTTCTATAATTACATTTAATTTAATCACGCTTTTAAAATAACACGTTTGTGACTTTAATTTTGAAATACTGACTTCTCGTACGATCTCGCGAGAGTTTCTGCGTTCCTGTTGAATCCATGCGTTTTCACAAAGCTTATTGATTTCTATGAATTCACAATTTAGTGTTTGCTTGGCAACGATCAATGGCAATATTGTTTAGGTCAATTTTAGCTCAACATTTTACTGCTCTAAATATTTAGTTAATATGGAGGCAGTAGAGACAGCAGAGGAGCTGTTAGCCAAACAGCATCGCAAGGAAAAGAAAGACCTGCAGGGTAAGACGTCATTAACACTCACTACTCAATGACATTTTATGTATAATAATGCATGTAAGACATTTAACAGATCTGCGATCCTAAATCTGGTTGTCTTTCTTTTATAGCAAAAATACAAAGTATGAAAAACGCTGTGCCCAAAAATGACAAGAAGAAGAGGAAACAGATGACTGACGACATCGCCAAACTAGAAGCCGAGCTCAATCAGAAACATGACAACGAGCTCAGACAACTAAACATCCCTTCATCGGTACACTTTCTGTTGCTAAATATTGAAATGAAAGATTTAAGAACAGTTAAAGGTTTGAAAGTTTACAGCTTAGTCAATGGTCTTGTTTCAATTGTTTCAAAGGTGAAAGAGGTTTCAAATGCATTGGATTCTGTAAATTTGGAGAATGAGGAGGAAAAACCAGATGCTAATCAAACACGGCCATCTAAAGCTCAGAAGAGACGGGTGAGTTGATGTGCCACTGCCTTTAAGCATCCTGAAGAATGTCTTCGACTGAACATTTTGTTATTTAAGAAATGCACTGTATTGTCTGGTTTTTAGGACAAAAAAGCAGCCCTTGAGAAGGAGAGAGAGACCCGAATTGCAGAGGCAGAGGTGGAGAATCTCACAGGTTCTCGTCATCTGGAGGGTCTGAAGCTGAGACAGAAGCTGGCGGAGAGACACCTGCAGATCAAAGAGATCTCCTCCGATGGACACTGTATGTATCGTGCCGTGGAGGACCAGCTGATGGTACGAGACTGTGCTCTCGGGCTCAAAGAGCTTCGGGCTCAAACTGCTCAGTACATGAGAAGCCACGCTGACGACTTCCTGCCTTTCCTCACGGACCCCAATACAGGAGACATGTACACTGCAGGTAAACATGTGGTCCAGTTCATCCATTCAAAAAAATAAATGAATAAAGAAAATAATTGTAAAGACCTATTTACTCCACAAATTAAATCAAAATGACTGATTGCAATTTTATTTATATGTTATACATTATTTACTTTAGAGGAGTTTGAGAAGTACTGCAATGATGTCGCGGACACGGCGGCTTGGGGCGGACAGTTAGAGGCAAGTAGTTGAAATCAAATGTCACAAACCACCATTTTCTTTCCACTTTCTAAATACTAATGCTTTCAAAAAATGAAAAAATGTACCTCTGTTTTCATTTCCTGCAGTTAAAAGCCCTTTCACAGGTCCTAAAGTTGCCAATCGAAGTCATTCAGGCAGAGTCTCCCTCTATAATTGTTGGTGAAGAATATGACAAGCCTCCAATCTCACTTATGTAAATACCTGTTTTCATATAATAAAGATGGTAACAGTACAAAAAGGTTGTATTTGTTAGCATTAATAAATGCATTAGCTAATAATAATGAGCAATATAGTTTTTCAGCAATTATTAATCCTTTTTTATGTTAGTTAATTTCAATAAAATTGTTCATGTTAGTTCATTGTGCATTAACTAATGTTAACAGATACAACTTATAAAATGTATTAGTAAGTTCTGAAATGTACTTGTATTGTACATAGTTCATTAATTAATATGAACTAATACAACCTTATTGTAAAGTTTTAACATAAAATAGTCTAATGTGTGTATTGAAGTGTATTTCATCTATACATATATTTATTTTTTCAGTTATATGCGGCATGCATATGGACTTGGTGAGCACTACAACTCTGTGGAACCGCTGAAAGATTTATCAACTGAGGAAGAAGGCTGACCGAATCAGTGACACATTATGATGTGCGTCTGTAGAAATGGACCTTCGAATTTGATTCAGTTTTGCAAAGAGCAGCTAAACTGGGCTTGTTCACTCAGGATACTCATAAAGAACAGGGCGATGACTTGCAGTGGACAAGCTTAATGTAATAGTTATTCATGAATAGTATCTGCATTGTGTTGTTCATAAAGAACTGCATATCAGCTAAATAATTTGCTCTGTGAGGCGCTGGATCATGTAAGATGTAAAATCCTGACAGTATTGTCTTGGAATAAAGATAACTTTTTATCAAAGACGAGCCTTATATAAATATAAATATGTTGGTATCCTGTCAGTTTTCTCAGAGTAGTTTGTCAATGAGGTGTGTGAGAACAGAATGATATTCATGTTTTCCTGCCAGGTGGCGCCAGTGAGCTCCTGAGAAGATGTGTATTATATCTCCATGGAGACGCAGAAAGAAGTTGTCAAGTTGTAATGGCAAACGATTTAGTCAGAGCATTAAAAACAAAAGCAAAGTCGCTCAGTTTGAGCCATAGAAAAATGACTCGTCTACCGATAGATTATGCGAAGTTGACGTGGATTGTAACGTTAAAGTTGAATAATAATTACCTGTCCAATCTGCCATCTGAACTGCAGTGTTTACAACAGGTAAAGTCACTACATAGTCTGGCAAATAATGTTTTAGTTTAGTAATAATATATTATTAAAACAATTATTATTTTTATAATATTTATGGATATTTCATATGAATTTACAGTGTAAGTTTATTCATGTTTAAGTTGACAGAGCTCAATCTAGGCAATAATGTTTTTGAGGATGTGCCATCTGTGTTAGCTAACCTCTGTCATCTGAAAAAACTCTATTTATATGGAAACAAAATCCAACATTTGCCACCAAACATCCTGGGTAAGCTGTTTCTTATTCAGCTTTACTGTTTTCTTGATCAAAGTGAGTCTTACTATGTATTTTGATTTACAGAGGGTCTTCCAAACCTTGTGCTTCTCAATCTGAACCACAATAGAATTAAAGTCATTCCTCCAGAAATTAAAGGGTAATTTACACTTTAATTTTCACTCATTTTTGGCTATCAGTAAATGTTTCACTTCTTTTTAATGGTGTATTGATTTGCAGGCTTGCTAGTCTAGAAAGCCTCAGTATCACAAACAATCATTTGGAGGAGATTTCAGCAGAATTGTGCTTGATAAAGAGTTTGACTGAAATTAACTTTACAAATAATAAACTGACTCGGATACCACAGCAGTTTTATAGTTTATCACAGTTGAGGAAGTTGTACTTGGCCCGAAACAACCTGACTCAACTACCAGAGGTAAAGATAAGATATCTCATAAAATATTATACATATTAGTCGTTTGTTTGTTTGTTTGTAAAGAGGTACAATAAACATCAATATTTTAAATATTTTATATTGAACTGTTTATTTTTTGCTTAGGGGGTTCTTGGGTGGAAAAATCTGAAGATCTTAGATGTTGCTGGAAATCATTTATGTGTGTTTCCGGTTGGTGTAAGTTGCATAATTTTAGACACAAATTTGTAATATTTTTGTCAATGTGAATGCATATCTTTAATAAATTTGATTAAAGTTTCTCATAAATGTTAATGCAATAGTTCCAGCGTCTCACATTGGAAGAATTGTTCTTTGAAGGAAACAATTTAGTGCCATTTACACTGATGCAGTCCATTCAAGAGAAAGAAATCCTTTCTTTAAAGGTACAATAACACAATTTTTCTGCCCTTTTGGCATAAATGATGATTATTTACAGTACAGTATGATGCTATTTGATAATATGAATTGCTTTTAGAGTTGAAACAGGTATAGTTTTTATGATAACTGATAATTTCATGTATACAGGAACTCTCAGCCAGGTTGATTCTGAGAGAGAGCACAAACAAATACTCGGTTCTCTCGAGAGCTCTAGCACTAGACCCAGAGCTGCAGAACCTGCTGTCTCACTGGGGACAATGTGCCGTGTGCTCGCGGCCGTTCCTCACCACTTGGCTGGAGTGTGTGCAGTTTATAAACATTAGGAAGGTATCAGTTTATTCTTCATATCACTTATACAAATGCCTATTTTAACACTGCTGTTCTATATTCAATGACATTAAATGCACAACAGCAGATGCTGGTGCTAATGACGTGTTGTAATGTTCTTAATGACACTAACTGCTTACAATAGTGAACGATTACAGCTTATATTTCATGTTCACCTGGATTAGCCGAGATGAACTATGAACGACATATTTTTACAGCATCTTTGTAAAATTGTTCAAATTTGTTATTACCAACACCGACACAATGCGAGTTGTTCATTGTTTGTTCATGTTAGTTCAGTTTGCATTAACTAATTGTAAGAAAAAATGATGAGGATGCAGAAGATCTCTCAATGAAGAAGTAGTTTATTGAAGTATGTGAGTCAGAATTGAACCCCGAACATCCTAAGCTCAAACCTTTTATACAAATACATTGTACTACTAATGTAAATGAAGTTGCTCCTGTCGTAACATCTGTAATCTGTATGTTAACAAAGTTCAGACATCCTATTGTCTGAGATGGTTCTCTGTGTCCCACACCCATTCCCATTTTACAACTGGAGACCATTTGCTCAGGATGTGATCATCCCAAATGGTCTAGACCTAAAAACATAACCGTTGACTCTCTTCATCTCTATGATAATTAAGCCATTTAGGGAAATGAACATGATCAAACATATATTATGGAGTGGAATCTGGATCGGAGCAGACTATAGATTCTTACATCTTACAAATGTTGATTAGTAAGAAATGTAAAAGTACTGTTTATTGTTAGTTCATGTTAACTAATAACTAATGTTAACAAATGCAACCTGATTATAAACTGTTATAAACACAGGGCATCATCAGAATATTTATGGTAATCTTTTCTGTCTTTGAGCAGCATATGGGCATGAAAATCTCAGAGTTTATACCAGTAAGAGTTTTACTGTGTTCCTACGACTGCTTCAACAGAAATGATCACCAGTACTACGCACTTGTGCGCATGTAAGTAACAAATGTGTCTTTCTTCTCTCCCTGACTGATCATGATCATTCTAAATCTTTGTTTATTAGAAATCATTAATATTTGATGTTTATGGCATATGCCAGCAGATGGCAACATTTGATCACTGGCTTTTTTGATCTGGCTGTCAAACACATTCAAGTCATATTATTGTGTAAATATCACAATACTGTCACAGCTTTGTTATTTATCCAAATTGTGTCTTTTATTTATTTACATGAATTGTCTATTATTTATTTACATTAAATGCTTAATATTTTATTAATGAAATGTTTCTTTGAATAATCTTTAGATGACAATTGTGAGCTCTTGGGGTTATACAGCAGGTTTCTCTAAGAGGTAAGTCATTTTTAATGCAATCTGGAACACACACACCTTTTATACATTATATGCATATATGCATTTTTCTCTCTTTTAATCATCTTTCTATAGACTGCCTTTATTAGCCAGTGTAATTCAGCACAATGAATGCATTCCATACATCGCCTCTGTTTGGGCCAATGGCATCTGTTCTTAACCTGCGAGGAAACTTCATCTCTCTAAATTAATTTCTCATGCAGGCCTCCTGAGCTCAGAGTCTACCAAGTTGGGCCTGATGAATAATGCAGCAGGTTTAATTGCAAAGCCAGAAACTAATGACTTTGGACTGGTTAACAGCAGGGGAACCATACATCTCTGCAAACTGAATGAAAAATTAGTTCAGAAAAAATAGGGGGGAGAGAAAACGCTAATTGATGAATAATTAAAGCTTGAGCTACAGGGCATAATTGTGACATTTTGTTTCAATCAATTTAGAAGTGCGGTGAAAAGTGCACTTAGGAAACTAATGGTGACTGTGTGAATGTCCACTGAAAAAAGCCATGTGATTCAGTCATTTATTATACAGCCCTCAGTCAAACTCAACCGTTATTTTACAACAGTTACCTCAATTTCCAAGCGATTGTGAACTTGGCGGCCATTAATGCACCTTGCGAGTGGTACATGGTTTACTGTAAACAAGATGAGACGACATAAACAAAATGATCTCAGGACCTCTACCTGTATTTTGTTGTATTGGATGTAAAGTTCTTATATTGTTTTTTATGCTTATGTCTTCTGTATTTGTTTTATTATGTTAGAGCGATAAAACGAAAAGTCTTTTTTATAAACAGCCAATTTCATGCAAATGTAAAATGAAAAATTACGTTTTTAAGGCTTTTACTATTCTAATAGCTCAGATGTCAATATCTGGTGGTTTAAATACTCATGTGAGGTCTCTTTCAAAGTGTATAAAGCATGATTTTTCATAGTCAGATAAAGTGCTAATTTTCAGGCGCATGAACATTAAAATGACTATTATAAGTTCTTTGAAGAGTCATCTCTTCTCCATTTGTTGGGTATTATTGCTTCTGGTTTGTGCATTTTAATTGACAGAAATCCTAGAAAGTATTTTACTTCACAAAAACTTATAAATAGTTATTTACATTTATTAAAATGGATAACTCGTGCATAGACTGATATTTTTCTAATGTCGACTCTATCAACAGGAGCTTAATAAAATAGAAACACATGGTTTAATATATTGGTAATAATAAATACATTCTGTGAGAATTTATATTGTAAGTTTTGACTGAAAATGTTATACGTTATAACGCTGGAATTGCTCAAACACAGATTTTTTTTATCAGTTTGCACTGTTTATTAAAATAAGAGTATTTTTTAATGCCTTATGCTTATAATGTCTTCATAATAAAAAAAACTTCTTTCCTCTACAGGTATTTATCAAGCGCTGCAAAACATTGTAAACTTAGTAAAGCACTTCTTATTATACTATTGTTGCCTCTTTTGATGTGTCTCCTAATATTTGTAAGTCGCTTTGGATAAAAGCGTCAGCTAAATGCCTAAATGTAAATGTAAATTTGTTTGTGTGTGTGTTATGATTTCTTTGTGCGTCTAGACTAAAATCATTTTTGTGGCAGAGCCCAGTGGCAGCCATTATTCAATGCACTGGAAACCAATGATGCACCAGTCGTCACCATCTCTCTAGCTGGATTGTGAATGCCCGAGGACAGCTTAAAGGCTACCAGACCACAGTTCACCACCGCATGATCTGTGGCCTTTGCGTTACCACTCTGTTTTAAAGAGAGAGGAGCATGTGATGAAACATGCATTATTCCAGAGAGCAGATGTTGGGGTCCTGGAGCAGCAGGAGACCCTCAGGCCCTGTCTGGTGTTTGTGAATGTGTAGATGTGCGTAAGTATCTTTCCTCTGTCAGACCACTTTGTTAAAACAGAGTCCAGACTTGCTGTTGTTTTGCTAACCTCATTTACCACGCAAACACTAGTTGTTGTTCTCATACATCACCGACGTGCCCGATCTGCTATTGGTGACCGTTTGTGCCGCCTGAATAAAAAGCGTGCGTTTGATTGACGTTAATAGCAACGAGGAGTATCTGTCAATTAAGAAAAAATATCACACAGTGGGAGACGTTCACATTAGGTCTGTACACTCTGAACATGTATGCCATATGTTAATTAGGGAATCTACACTGATATAATTACTGAAAGAGAATATTGCCTATGGTGAAAATATCTTCCCGCTTCCTCATGGGGAACGTAAAGGAAGATAAAGTAGGAATTTTAATTTACTGCACTTGAAATAAGAAGAGTAACGTTGGCATTCACTCAAGATGATCAGAAGTTTATTTGTCGGGTCGTTTAAGACGATCAAACATTGCGGTTGATGTTTGCTTCTTTGCTTCTTAGTTTACTAAGATTTCACCGTTAACCATCAGCTGCAAGTTATTGCTTTTTAAAAACCGTGTAGTATTTTACTCAAATATTTTTAATAATAGGTTGCGTAATGTGTTTACCTTTTCACAGCAGCTGGTATTTGATGATTCCGTCATTATTTCTCGGTCGCATGAACTGTTTATAAGACACCACAGGGATTTATTGTCACCCTGGACTTTGAGATCAGATAAACAAGGTTTCATGGCACCATATTGCTCTAATAATCTCTAACACTTGTGTAGATGAAATGTGATTGCTTTGATTGTGCTTTTGCCTCAGGCAACCCTGTTCATCTCTCTGTCTCCTGGGTATGTGTTTATACTGATGACAGTATCTGACCCTGTTTCATTGCAAGATTATGCATTATAATGTGAAAAAAGATTGATATATATTTAATGTGAAAGTAAACTATTATTTGTATTTGTTTATGCAATATGTCTATATTATGAAGACAAATACTGAACAATAGCTGGATGGTAAACATTGGAGACCATATGGAGATTGATATAATTGAATAAGTGCTCATGGGAGATCATGACGATGGCAAACTAGACATCGGTTTGTATTTACTCAATTAGAACAGTTAAAAATTATATTTCTATTATAGTATATTATCTATATATATTATATTCTATTATTATTATATTAGAAGCAAGTAGTCAAAGCCGTACATATTTTGCATTTTATTGTTGTAAAAAATATATTACATGATAGATTTTGGGATAAAAGCCTCCATTTTTTTCATTTATAATACTAAAATGTATTATTTAAATACAGAACGATATTGACGTTTATTCTGCACAAAAGAAAATACCAGAAGTTGGCTTCCTAAACATTGATTTCAATCTTTGACATGGCTTTATTTTAACAGAATGTTCTTTACAACTTGCAAAATGATTTCATGTAAAGAACTGTAAATCACAAAAAACAACTTTAACTAGATTTTGTAACATTATATAACTGAGTTTTGTGACAAACTTCTTTCTCCATCAGTGTTATTTTTTAGTATTTTAGTTCATTTTTCTATTTAGTCCAAATTCTAGCCCACGCCTCTGAAATCACTGGTGTGGGTCGATTTTAGTCATCCAGCCAGACCTGCTGTCTTCTGAGTTCAAGTATTAAAATTAGCATCATTGATTGGTGTATTGGCCCGCTTGTGAGGAGAAAAACAGCTACTCAATACCACGCAGTGAACAACTGTCAGGCAAAGAAGAGCGCTCTCCAATCAGGGAAATCTATTGTCTGGCATCTTATGCTGAATGAGGGATCTCCTATTGAGCTGCTGGCATGGCACCAGCACATTGTCAACATGATGCTTACACAATCAATCTGTCACCTTCTGCTTATGAGCCACTGGAGGGCACTGTGTCTCTCTGGTAAACACCGTCTTACGGATGTGCAAAAAGTACTTGGAAAGTAAAAGCATTGAAGTGCAGCCCTGTAGAAAGCATCTATAAGGAGGAGAACGCCATACATTAAACAAAACGTCAAAGTTTGAAAATGTTCCAAAAATTAACCAGAAATATATGATTCATTTCAATTTTCTTTGCGCAACAAGACTGTAATTAATAGGATATTAGTATCTGTCTTTGCAGGCAGTAGCATTTTATCTAATTAAAATTTTCTCCATAACTGGATCAAAGCCAGAAGCCAATGTGCAAAACAAATGGCCATCCAATTTTTCACATTATTCAGCACCACTTCCTCATATATTTGATATATTTTCTTCTCCACTCAAAAGCAAAAGAATAAAACAGAAGAAAATAAGCGCACACACCGAGCCCTGCAGAGAACGCTGCAGAAAGCCTTTGTTTTTCTGTGTCTCGGCTCAGAACAAATGAGAATAAGTGTTAGCGTGTGGCTTTGAGGTGAAGATGGCTCTATAGCATCATTGGCCCTCTGCTCATTACTGAAGAGCCCTTCTGTGGCAGTTTTGGGTCATTCCCTTTTCCAAGTGTAAAACACCTCATGTTGTTAAGAGCAAGAAAACACAGAAGAAGCAAAAAACTTCAAAGAACAAATAAGCTTTAATCTTGTTTTGTGTTCTTTGAGTTTCTATACTCACATATAATGACTGGAGACTATCTGTAGGGAATTACATACCTGGGCCTTTCTCTTGCTTTTCGGTGGGCTTTGTTTTTCTCTGAAAGTTTTGTCACTGCAGTAGATACACTGAAGTAAACAATCCTGATGAATCCTTTGATGCACCTTTGGCTGAAAAGAAAAAGAAGAAAGATCACCAAATTGTTGTTGTCCATGAACTGTGTAGTTACATTTAAATACACTTTTAAAAATAAAGGTGCTATAAAAGATTCCTTGCAGTGATGCCATAGAAGAACCATTTTTGGTTCCATTCAAGCCATTGGAACCATTCAATCAAAGGTTCTAAAAGAACCATTTTTAGTCTAAAGAACCTTTTTCAACTACAAATAATATTTCTGAAACAGAGAAAGATTCTCTGGATATTAAAGGTACTTTATGGAACCATACAGCCAAAATAGGGTCTTCTATGGCATCTTGAAGCACCTTTATTTTTAAGAGTATTCTGAAATGTTTCTTCAATGGTCACTTTTTACTGGTTTGTAACAAAGAAGTAAACTACAGCAGGGTAAACATTTATATCTTTGGCATTCTCATTTGCTCCAACACTGCAAGATCAAATGGACTATTGCGTTTCCTCAATTGTAGAAAAAAATGTGATGGATGACTGCAGTCAGACGAGAGAAAGATGTCAAATTTACAGTTACTTCCACAACGGCTCTATTAAAAACCCTATAGAAAGCTTTGTTAGATTTACACAGTTAATTATTGTGGAAATGCAAAATGTCCATTCAGATACTGTAGACTTGCCTTAAAGTTATACCTTTGGTAGAAATGTCAGTCTGGTTGCTTTTAAAAATGCCAAGGCCACAGTGTTTACAATTCAACCTACAAATGGCTTACTTAAAATGTTTTTTGCAATAATAATGTCAGTTTTGGTGCTGTCTGTATCCCAGTAATATTGTGTAGTGCTGTTTTTTCCATTACTCCATAGTGGCTCACATGGCCTGGGGAACATGCTCAATGTGAGAGGCAGCTGACACCAGCACAACCCAGGTGGAAGCATCTGTACACAGGATTTTTCTGGAACATGCCGTGCCTCTGGCATTCTACCTCCACTGGCTCAACATCTGTTTCATATGACAGGACAGGAGCAACGTCCTTGAGGAATTTGTCCTATGTATTCATTAATCTCTCTCTCTCTCTCTCTCTCTCTCTCTCTCTCTCTCTCTCTCTCTCTCTCTCTCTCTCTCTCTCTCTCTCTCTCTCTCTCTCTCTCTCTCTCTCTCTCTCTCTCTCTCTCTCTCTCTCCCTCTCTCTCCCTCTCTCTCTCTCTCTCTCTCTCTCTCTCTCTCTCTCTCTCTCTCTCTCTCTCTCTCTCTCTCTCTCTCTCTCTCTCTCTCTCTCTCTCTCTCTCTCTCTCTCTCTCTCTCTCTCTCTCTCTCTCTCTCTCTCTCTCTCTCTCTCTCTCTCTCTCTCTCTCTCTCTCTCTCTCTCTCTCTCTCTCTCTCTCTCTCTCTCTCTCTCTCTCTCTCTCTCTCTCTTTCTCTCTCTCTCTCTCTCTCTCTCTCTCTCTCTCTCTCTCTCTCTCTCTCTCTCTCTCTCTCTCTCTCAGCATCAGTCATTGCCCTGTTACACTTGCCCCATCACAAAGCCAGATGTCTGGCTCATACAGAAAACAAGCTTTATCACAGTCTGAAAACACAACAGTCATTTCAGAATTCATATTCTCCATCATTATCACAAAACTGTAAGGTTGCTCAAGTCCACTCAGTCTTTCAATAACATGCTACTCACACAATGTGAAAAGGGAATATGCACGCTTATTCAGTCCCATTAAACCTTATGCAAGTCTTTGGTGAACCTGTAATGCAGCATATGGGAAGCTGAGACCGTTCCAGCAGCTGCGTGTGAATGGGAAAGCACTCGGATGGCTGGTGACGGGCGGCGCTGCAGCCACATGTGCTGGAACCCAGCCAGCCTAATTGGAGCACCTGGCTTAAGTCAACCCTCTCAACCCAACCGTTAATGCTTCTGCTCTGTTAATGCAAGAAACAATTCTAAAACAAGTCGATGAAGACTGCGAAACAGCAGGCTGACCCATGAGACGAGCCATTTAGCCTGTCTGGTTAAGAACTATATGTAAAAAGATGCTGGTGGTGTTTCAGCTGGTTTATTGTTTAGGCAACAGTATTGAAGAGGGCTGATGAGTAGCATATACTTTAAAGTTTGTTTTTATATAACTTGTAGTTGCATAGTTCGAACACCACATGTTTATTGTCTAAATTTCAGGTGGGGGAATATCCTAAATCCAAATTGCCTCAAATGCAGCATTACTAAACGTGTTACCTGGAGTTTAAACTCACTAAACTGCACTACTAATGCAATTGCACAACCAATTCTCTACATATTGAGCTACAGAAACAAATTATTGGGAGAAGAAAAAGGGCCGGGTTCGAGAAATAAATCGGATACAAACGTGTGATTAAAACTTGATTTTTTTTTTTGTGCGTGTCCACTAATTTACTGGAATACATGGGACGGGTCTACCAGACTTTAACAAACTAATTTGGTATTGCAATCTCTAAGCAACTGTAGAAATTCTCATGAACTTAATATCTGCTGTGCAGATGATCCATGAAAACTTTGATGCATTCATCCAGGTCAAAGAGACAGAAGCTTCCCCATCATAATCTGAATAAATCACTCTCCATAGACCATCTGTAAATATTTATCTGGAATCTATATAATTAAAGAGGCAAATGCATTATGTCAGAAGTGTCAGGCGTTTTGCAGAGCTGAATAATACAGTGGAACAGCTTGGTCAAACATTTGTTTTAGATCTGGGTGACATCACTCATTACAGATGAATGAATGAGACGTACAGTAGTGTGGGGAAACTGTACAGGGTGGGTTGTGCTCATCCGACCGGCTGGAGTAAATCTCTGCATGATAAGACATTGAATCTCAACTATAGTCTCATGTACATGCTATTACGTCAGACATTGATCTAGTACACCATAGCAAACACCTACCAACTTCTCAGAACGTTGTAGCAACAGCAATGCACTTAACATCATCCAGACAACCACACGAGCATCATTCACATTTTCTCAAGAAAAAGTCTACTAGTCAATTTTTAATCAAATGTGATCATCCATCTCTGTGAAGGTAGGATCTGTGTCACTAGAAGGTCACAGATGTCATCTCTGATACGAGATTGATCAGGAGGGAGTGTGAATGGACTGACACCATGCCAATCTTGACACGTCTTGCTCCTCTGCACTCATTCCCGTGGCTGGAATGAATGTTTTTTCATCTCAGAAACATATTTCAGCATGATTCCAAATCATCCCAGAGGCTTGTCCCTCGTGAAGATAAGATGCCCTTTTACCTCGATGCTATAAAAAATCAATTCTACATTTGGTGACATCATCCATCCACACAGACTGTCATTTCAACAGGGCCGGTTTATTCGTTTGGAGACTTTATCAGAATATCGGCTATGACTTTTGGGGGCTGATGAAGAGATTTAGAGAGCTTGCTAATTTTAAACGCGGCAGATGTTTGATGTTTAAGACCCGAGCTAATGTTGTGTGTGTTTTTGAAACCTCTCCATCTGAACTCCACAGAGCACCTGCCGGGCGTTCTTGCTCACCCACTCCTCCCTCTGTGGCCTGTGAGAGATGGATGGCTCGTTTCTCTCGCGGGCCCACGTCCAGGTGTGGAACAGCTGGGGAAGACCGCGGTGGGGGGACGGCAGATACGGGGATGGGGGCGAGAACGCGGCAGGAGCTATAAATTGCGCAGGAGCTCAGGTACTTAACACCGGCTTGTCTCTCCAGCACTATTAATCATACGCAGGAGCTCAGGTGTGTCCCGTCACTTCTCTGGTAGTCAGCTGCACTTATTCACCTCCTTTCTTTTCCTCCTGTTCTCTTTTTGCTCGGTTTTGCTCTATTTTTTATACAGCCCCTCCCTTACTGTTCGGAAGAGATACTGTAGGGTGGGACCAGACACAGAACTACTGATTTATAACCTCTGTCTGATTGTTTATTTGGTAGAATGAAAGGCATATCACCAGCTTCACCACAATGAATTTCTGATGCTCTCCATCTTCTGACTGATCCGTGTGTGTGTGTGTGTGTGTGTAAATTGTCCCCACAAATTGTCCCCACAAAGATAGTAATGTGACAGTGATGGAAAACAATTTATAAATCATATTAAACAATGTTTTTTGAGAATGTAAAAGTGCAGAAAGGTTTGTGGGAAGAGTAAATGATACACTATACAGTTTGTACAGTATCATGTACAGTATAACAGTTATCATGTCTATGGAAAATCCCCACAAAACATGCAACCCAACATACAGTAATTACTACACTTTGTTAATGTACACTATATTATTTCGTAGTATTATTCATATTATAGTAAATTGTAGTAAATACTGTATACTTTCATATTTACTATGGTGTGGTTCAAAAACACTAGAATTTTACTACAATTTAATATTGTTAATAATTTATGTTATAAAAAATATTTTTTACATGACAAAATCATGATGATTATTTAAAAATATGAGTAAAGCATTAAATAAAGTTATGCAGTAAATTCATCAAAAACACAGTCAGTCTGGCAAATGGTCTGTACAACAATTCTTTGTTTTATAAAACAAAACACAACTACACAGTATTTCCAAGAAGCTTAGTTTATGTTTTGTAATGTTAAATCCATCACCATCATTATATGCTACTCTTTCCATTTAAGAAAAAAGTCTGAAACATATCAAATCATAATTATTATTAATCAGATGAATAATGATTACCTTCATGAAACATAAATGTGGGTTTACCAGAGGATGTGAGGGAACACCTGACCCAGCTGCTCCAGCATACCGTCTCTTCCTGGAAAACAGAAAACCATGTTTATCTGAAACCATTTATCAACATAATAAGTGCTTGGAATAAACAGTGGCTGGCATCTCTGTTTACTCTGAAACTGCCCCGCTGAGATCTGTTTAGCAGTATTTCACGAAACAGTTTACAAAACAGATGAAAAAAATGTATCAGCTGCCTGCAATATTTTGAAGACAACAGCCTGGTTTGTGTTGGTGTGATATCTCACATGAGAAATCCTCTGTGGTGACTATATTAGCAGAATGATGGATGGCACACATTCCCACTCACTGGATTTAGACACATTCTTCCAGTGCCAAAATCCTGGCAGATTCACAAAACGTTCCTCGGATCTAACCAGACATTTGATTCAAAACTGATACCAGATCTTTTGGTTTTCTCTAGCAGTGCTGTTGGTTTCATACACCTACCTTATTTTTGTTAATTATATCGTCCAAACTTTTATTCAAATTGTGTTCCTAGTTATTGAAAGAACGAGTAAACATACTAAAACACAGGAATGGCTATTTTAAAAAAGTCAGACCAGGGCAGGTTGTCACATTTATTTTATATTTCATCCTGCTGTAAAAATCCAGCTGAAGTCTTTTTTTGTGATTTACTGTTTTTTACATAAAACCATCCTACATAATGTAAAGAACATTCTGTGTAAATATAAACTTGATATCTTTATTATTGACTAAGATCATGTCAAAGATTAAAATCAATGTTTGGGAAGCAAACTTTCAGCATTGTTTTGTTGCAAAATAATAAAACAGTCACAATAAAATAATTATTCAACTCATTATTTCAGTATTTTTGAAACCTTTGAAGCTTGTTATCCCATAATTTTAATTCAGATTTCACAAACAAGGTCACATGCTCATTCATTAATTAACATTTCTGTTGGTCAAAACATTGTATTGATATTTTTGTATGTTACATTTGACATTCTCACTGTTTTGTAAACTGTGTCCTCTGTCAGTAGTTGACTATTTAAATTGTACCTGTATTAGGCTTTTTAATGGCAGGTAATGTTAATACTTACCTCATAGTATACTAACAAACCCCTCCTTTGGGCCATGTTGTCACAAAAGGTGAATAATATCTTTAATAAACTGCATTTGTTTGATCTAGAAATGATCACAGACAATGTGCACAGCTGGAAACATGGGCCAATGTTAAAAACATACTTTCAAAAACAAACCCACCTTAATATTCACTGAAGTAAAAACCGTGACAACTTGCCCCATTCCCCACTCGCATCACACGACGATCTGCTTTAGTATCAGTATGCAGAGCACATCCAGTCACAGATAAAGTTTGTGAGCTCCATATGCCTCCTAAAGTTTTACTGTGCATAGGGCAGGTTCTCGTAAACACAAAGTTTGTATTGAAGTCAGCAAGCGCTGCCCTGTGTGTTTAGAGCAAGCTGTTCCTGTGAAGAAGAGGCTCGAGAGCCATGAAAAGCATCAATCACGCTTTAAACACACAGTGGGTAGCAGTCGCTTTGGTTCTGTCTCCACTCTCATTAGCCATCACTCATCTCAGCTGGGGAAGACCTGCGGCTTTGGGCTGCTGGAGGTGTGCGAGTCGGCACTTTCTAGGATAAGCACCAACCAGCTTCACTTCAGTTGTCAAGGGGCCTGAGAGTAGATCTTCATCAGCATCTCTCCACCTCTCATCCTCAGGCACAGTGATGCTCTGTGGAAAGAACATCTTTGGGAACATGAGAAATCTGGATGGGGCTTCATGTGGTTTCATATAATTGTACATTTTCTGATAATTCACATTGTGAAAATGTATACAAATTAGCAACTTATTAATACTTAAATACTTTTGGCTGCCTAAAATTCTTAATTACAATCAACTTGACTAAAGTTAATCAAACTGTTTTTACATTATTTCAACTCATCAAATTAAGCTATAGCAACTCAGCGCTGGACAAAATGAAAAATAGTCAGTTTAAATGACTTATAAATCCATAAAAGTTCATTGTACTTAAAAATTTAAGGCAGCAAATATTTTTACAGCGTAGAAATTCCCATGCGTTTAGGTTTGTGACCTTCATGTAGATGTAACTCACTCCACATATCCTCCACATAGGATACACATGAAACTAAACTACAGTTTTTAAAATTTTATATATTTTAATATATATACATTTTTATTATGATTTAAAAAAATATCTTAAACATTAACATTTTTGTTTATGCTTATTGTTATGAAAATTAGTCAAATCTTCATTTTTGGGTCTGATACTTTTCCATAAATATATATTTGTCATGATAAAACAACTAAATATTGAAGTTAACAGTGAAATAAGATAAGCGTTCCCACTGAGGAACGTTGACAGTTAACATGTATTGTAACATATTATCCACTAACTATAACGTACTGTAGCAAATCTTTAAAAAAGTACATGAGAAAACAGTATGTTTTATTTTTCACTGGATAAATATAGGCTTCAACTCTTCAACCTCTGGAGATAAACGAAAGATATCAATTTCCTTTTTTCTCTATTTTTTCTTACCCTGTTAATCTGCAGGATGCCATGAAACCATTAGCTGACATTTAAGCAGTGCTTTTGTCACTGCCATGAAGTCTCTCTCTCTCTCTCTCTCTCTCTCTCTCTCTCTCTCTCTCTTTCTCTCTCTCTCTCTCTCTCTCTCTCTATATATATATCATTCTCTTCACATCACTGCCCGCCGTCAAGGGTGATGGAGGGTCGGCTACATGCATCATTCAGGACTGGGTGGAGATGCACTACTCCACTTGCTTAATAATGTCATTTCGCCTGAATGGTATTAACAGATTATCCAGGCCTGGAGCGTTGAAGCATGTGCTGGTAAAAGATAACCTTGTGTTCTGTAATTTAATCAAAAATGTTTTCACTGTGGAGTCACTTTGGCCCTAGCATAACAGCCCTAATACGTTCTCGTACCCCCCAGTTGTATTCCTCTGTGGTCGGAGTATATAAAGAAACCTATTACAAGAGAGTATTTCCGAATATTCCTCAACGAGGTGTTTCGAATCACTCCACGGACATGGAAATATAAACAGGCTCTGATTGAATCAGATTTAAATCCTCGAATTTAGCTCGGCCGCATATCAAAGAGACGCTCTTGCTTAACTCTCAAAGGCAGAACGTTATTTTCTCCTCCGTCACTGTAGGCCCGTAGTAATATTTCTCGCCGCGCATCGGGTTCAAAAAAGCACGTGAAATTCTGTGACACAGTTAGATTTAGAGGCAAAAAATGTAAACCATTTAGAGGCAAACTCTTTATGGACTTTAATCCTGCGTTCCATCCCTAGAAGCTGAATTTATATCCCGCATTAGCTATCGTCTGGTTGGAGTATTGCTCTTCTCCTCGCGCGAGTGTTCCAGGGCAGACGGCGTCCCTATCGCTCACGAGCACATGCACACACGGGCATTATGGGTTTATCTCATCTCCCGCAGCCCGCGCTCAGTCCTCCGGGCTACTTTACTAATAACCTTTTTCTTATCAGGCACTCCGCACCTCTGCCTGTGATCAAAGACCCAATTAATGGAGCGGGGAAAGGTGAAGCATTCAAATAATAGAGACAGCTGTTTTTCTCTGTTTGAGGGAATCCATTTGTATTGTTATCGGTGGAGAACAGTTCTCCAGACCTCGCTTAATTGAGGGTCTGTCAATTCTTGCCAATGTCCAAAAACAGAGAAGCCAGTGAATGACGGGAATATCGCAGTGTTTCAACTTATCCTTGGCTTTATGATCTCTTAAATGGTAATAAAAGGAGATAAGGAGGAAATGAGTGTTTTTAAAGATCTCTGGATTCTCATGGATTTCTCATGGAAGGCTTTTTTACAGCTAGGGGTTAATTTTAATGGCATGAGGAACAGCATCTGAATGCCGCATTTATAAAGCCTTCGGCCAGGACAAAGATAATTGCGCTACTAAATGTGTTTCCTCGTCAATGTCGCCGTCACATTACAGAAGAAAGTGGGCTGAATAGGCTACTGGACATATTAACATTAGCTAAAATGTAAAATGGGGGACACAGGAATTAAGTGACACTTTAAATATAGACCTTGTAGGCTAATAGCTTCCCTTCAAAGAGCATTTACTCTTCAATGTTCAAGGCCACTTACGTTGCGCATTCAAGGCTTTTCAAATGGCTTTTTTCACTTACAAGCTTTTCCGATTCATGTATACATACATATCAAATCACGATTTACTCAACGTTTAACAATGTGTCTGAGTAACTTGGAGTACAGGTTTAGTTTTGGCCACATTATTTGTTGACTTATTTAAATACATCTATTGGAGTGTGCCAATGAATTTGCTTGAGCAACTAAAAAATGATTAACTACAGAAACTTTGTAGGATTTTCAGAACTACCTGATATTATTAGATTTTTCACAATAATAAATAATGTGTTATACATTGTCTCTTTTTCTTTACACATTTGGTCATCTGACCTTTTCTGAGTAACGGCAAAAAAACCCAAACCGACAGTCTCCGATGCAGGTATGAACATATTTATTACACAGTAAAGAGTACAACAATACCAGAATCATACTGCAAAGATTCACAGACTGACAGACCATTTACTACAGCCCCCAAAAATGAGAGAATAAAATAAAGAAAACAGATTAAACAAGAAACCACAGTTCTGACACAGTAAACTCAAAAACCCGAGTATACCGAGAGAGAGCACACCCTCCCAGTCCATCTTTAACCTGTGGTTCATGTTTCCGTTAAGTATTGCACAACGACTTTCATGAGTTTTTTCACAATAAAGATTTCGAAGAACCCCATGACTGCCCATCCCTGAACCCACCCACCCACCGATTCACTTCACTTTGTGTCCCATTTTAACCCGAAGTTTAATTCACTTTACAAACTAAAATATTCATCAGCCGTTCATTTTCGCTCGTGTTTCGCGTGTACCCCCATAAACATGAACCTAAAAGACGTCGACGAGCGGCCTAGCGTGTCTCACAACAGAGGACAGAAACGGGGAAGAGAGGGGGGCGCAGGTGAAAATATCACATTTCTCATCTTTGACCATTTATTGAATTAAAGTGTATATCAAATGGAGTCAACGCTCTGAAATCTTTTTTTCTTTGAGTCATATTTACAAACTCAAAGTTAAAGGAACGTAAAAAAGTTTTTTTTTCGTTTTTTTATCTTATGTATTCTATTCATTAGGTTTTTCTTTTGAGGTCTGCATTGTTACCAAGTAGTGATATGGTTTGAGCTTTAGCTTTGGGTTTAAGTCCTGTTCTCAAGTGCCCATTTGGTTTGACTAGACCAGTGTTCGCTCAGTGACTGCTGCTCCTAACATGCTGTCAGAGGTAGAGTGAGACTTTTCGCCACCGAGGAAAAGTTTGTAGCAAAACAGACGTACTAGCGCTTCGCCCGTGCTTATTTTATTCAGGTTGCCCTGATGGAACTCACTACACCGTATATATTTTTCAAAAATATTACACTAGTGTTTTACCGCAGCTTAGCTGGCAGGTTCTGTGACGTTGTGGACGGGTGTCATACACCTCATTTTTTGGATCGTTTAACCGTAGCGTGTCGAGCAGGAGAAGAGATCCAGAGCCTCCTCCTGAGAGGTCAAATACACAGCGTTTAGCACCATGGTCCTCTTCATAAGCCATTAACGAGGTTGTTTTGTTTGTTTACTTTAGTTTTAGAAACAATTTTGTCGTTTCTGTCTGACATGGCTTTATATCATGAGCTGAAACACTTGAAAGTTTGGTTATGAACGCGAACAGCTCCGGCCGGGCTTTTCATTCTCTCGCGAAGAATCTTTCAAAGAATGATACGGAAAGAAAAACAACAAAGATGAAATTGTTGTAAAACACTTCGGATCTTCGATTATTGCTCGATCATTCAGACGGTCTCATACACACGTGGACCCTCTCGCCTCAGGAACTGCTACATGGTTTTAAGTGGCTTTTCTCCCTAGATGAGCTGAACGGGGCTGGTCGAAGCTCTGGAGAGAGAGAATTAAAGGTTTTCAAATGGAATTTGAAACCTGATAAATGCTTAGATAAAAGAAGAATGCATTTGAGTGTCATGTCTAAATCTTGGATAAATCAGGTTTTGGTCCTTCATGTCTGTCTTTGGCTGTCTTCCATGTTAATTCTTTTGTAATACTGTGTATCCTGGTGCTCTGCAGTGTTAAAGCTGTCTGTTTTCACCTCTGCATTTGGAAAGTTAGTGTCTTTTTTGTACATTTTTTTCTTTTTTGTATAAAACAAAAACAACATATACCATAGCGTTCAGTATGCATGTGCATGCACTGTCCTTAACTATTCAAAGCAAAAGTCTTTGCCATTATGTTAAGAAAAAAATGTTAGCAAAAGCAGATTGTGATACCTCTGTTTTGACATTTTTCTAGTTTTTTTTTCGTTTTTGTTTTTTAACAACAAATGAAATCACAGATATGTAACGAAGCAATCCGAAGGTAACCCTTGAAGTGACGTTCCCTACGGAAAAACTGCCAAAAGAAGCATGCCAAGAGAAACCGTGACAGTGCAAATACATTTATGTACGTCCCATGTACAAAAACATTTATGTTAGCATTCCATGTAACATGCTAGTTCTCAAAAAAGATCTGAATGATACTGAAGTAGCAGCACTGAGATAGCGTTTGTCTTTTGAGGACAACGGGAAAAGCGTTCTTCTTCTTAAAAGAGAACTACATAGGGGACTACCACAAACACGTACGTATAGAAAAGCAGCTTGCGAGAGCGTGAGAGAGAGAGAAAATGAGAGAAAACGTGTTCTTCCGTTTTGCAGCTAGAAAGACTATAAAGTTGTGACGGTGGTTTAAACTAGTATGCATTGTCACAATTGTCCAGCACATGTACAATAAATAACCATCGGAGACGGCACAGGACACGAGTGTTTAACACAATGAGATCTAGAAGGGAAAAAGAAGCAAAAACAAGGATTGATGGCAGGGTTTGAGATAGGCAGGACAGGAGGGTCTTGACTGGCTCCGACGACCAGCGACTTGCCTGTGATTTATGGGTAATTTCTCAGCTCTTTGTATTCCGGGCGCTGTCATAGTGAGGATGTGACAGTCCTGCTCCGGTGGGCTGATGACTTCACTTCCTGTTCGGGAGCTGATGGAGTGCATTTGGGATCAGGGCTCAGAGCGCATCCTTCATTACGCTGTGTGGTGTTCAACATCCAGCACAGGTTTGATCTAGTTCCCCGTCGCCCTTACATTCCTCAGTGAAACAGCTTTTTATTTCTCAGACCATTGACCTGGATATTATCTCGCAGAAGTTCGTTGAAAAAAAAGCAAGAACATCTGCGTTCCTTCACAATCTGCTGCACATCTGCAGAGTTCAGTCAGGAATCGCTGTCCATCGTTTACTCCACCACATCCGACACAGATGCCCTGCGCGGCGGGTTTATTTCTCAATGCTGTTTGTTATCTTCTTTACAAGGAACGCTGTCTGTTTTCAAATCGTATTTTGTGTCTTTGCTTACATCAGATATGAAGTAACTCCTTGGTTTCATTGTTTAAAGTGTCTTTGAATGAGGTCAAATAGTTTCATATCCCAGCTACTGGATAAAGAGCTTTGAGAACGTAATGAAAGTCAAGGGGAGGTCAAATAAACTCATCGAGAGGTCCCAGCTGTCTACTCCGTTTCTTTTTTCTTCTTATTTACAAGAATGTAAAAGAGCCACAACAACAATAAACAACATTACCAACAGTATAATCAATAATAGATGTAGCAACAATAAAGAACAATGAGAATTTAAAACAAAGAATATCTTTGCGTTCTCTATCACGGCAAGTCAATATGACCTGAAATGGACCTCTTGTGGGTGATCGCCCAGTCTTCTCTCTTTGTTAGCGTGCTAGCATTAGCATTTTTGAGCAAGCGAGGCAGGTGAGTCAATCCCGGTACGCAGAGGAATATTCTGCTCAGGCTTTAGCGGGGCGTGGTCTCTATGGCGGAGGGCGTGCCGGGCGTTGCCGAGCGAGGGGTGGCGGCGGTGGGCGTGTCCGCCGGGCTGCCGGCACCGCTGCTGGGGGTGGCTGATGAGCTGACGGTGGCGGGGGTCTCTCCCTGCTGCTGTGCCTGCAGAGTCTGACCGCATACGTGGTGGTGCTTTTCCCAGTCCTTGTGCTGGCAGAAGGAACCGCAGTAACGCGCCGTGTTGCAGCCGCTGCAGGTCTCGCTCGCTTTGCGTCCGCAGTTCCAGCAGCTCTGCAGAAAAAAGGAAGTTTTTATTGAATGAAAATAGTATTGTGACCTCACAAAATTCTTACACTAATAAGTGACATTTTGTAGGAAAAAACTGACCAATATCCATCATGACCCAGATATAGTATCATATCACCAGGTCCCTGCAGACTCTCAACGTTTCATGGGTAGCACCAAATTAGGAAATAATAAATGCACAGACCTTTGAGAAAGTCTCGGCTCATTAACAGCAAACATTTCCCATTTGAGTTCACGTCTAAACAGAGAATTCTGGTTTATTTTTCTTTGGATCTCCCTGCTTTGAAAACACGGAAATAATGAGCTAGCCAGGGGAAAAAGTAAAACGGAGTCATTTTACCCAGTTCCACATGGAGCTACGTGAGGACACATTTGTAACGGGTTAACTACAAGACGCAGACACTCGTGTTACCAATGTCTCCAGGCCACATAAGTGCAATTATCACAAAGTCCTGAATGCGTACCAGAGACGGAAAGCTAGAGTTAAAACCGGCTACCGACGCAATTCTCCGGGGAGAAATGTGCATAAACACGGCTCGTGCAATTAAACTCAGATGCGTGCCGCCTTTCTCCGCTAACTGATTAAACGAGCCGTCCCCCCGCTGTGCGCAGACACTCGCCGCTCCCTTCCCAATTTCCCTCATCCAAATCAGAACCACCTTAGCTGTCCACATGTTTCATTTAGAGGAGGAAAAGCTCGGCTTTGCCCGAGGTGATAAATGTAACGTTATATCCGACCGCTCCGCATGACATCGGCCTGCATGGGGAATTATCTGGGACACCTTTTCTCTTCCCCCTGCTCTTTACAAATTTACAACCTCCCCAATGTTTTCATAAGGATTTCCATACCGAGGAGATCAAACATGAGCCTCGGAAATCAAAAAAGGCAACACGCTAATGAAAAATACCTGCCTGGGATGTATCAAGTCATGTATATTTAATAAATATGAAGAAACCCCAAGATGATATCTAATGCAAAATATAATCAATTCTGGAATACATTACCATCCTAATGATTCATTGTGAAGTATTTGAACACTGCAGCTGTTCAGTAATACAATAACCATGTGCGGTAGGCGTACAAGCTGTTACCTCACTCGAGTCCTCCTGCTGGTTGATGACTGAGAGCGCGTCCTCCGCCGCCTGCCTTTTGGCCTCGGCCACCGTGCGCTCCATCTTGGATCGCTCGATGTTGATCATCTCGTGAGCTTTGCGCTCCGCCTCCGACACGGCTTTCTGCAGCTCGGACATGGCCTGCCTCTTCACCTCATTTACAGCCTCTTCTGAAGAGAGAACGTCATCGATTACACAAACTTAAACTTTAAGTTTAATAGAGAAAAATGACATTTTTGTTTGTTATGTGACCACTAATATCACCGAGAAAAGAAAATACGATTTTTAAACAGGTAGATTATTAACTTGTCAGAAAAACTTTATTTAGGCAATTCTGTTGGTGAATGACACAACACTCACAAACTATTTTAGATGTTACATGAGGTTTTGTCTGCTAGTGATTAAACATATACATATTCTCATCCCAAATGCACATCATTGGCTGAGAAATATCTGAACCCTAAATCAGTAAATATCTTGCTTATAGTTTTCTCTAATAAGAATTTACCAGACAAAAATACACACTTCAGTTCTGAAACTTTCTACCTTATACTTACATATAGAAAAGTCATTTTAAAGGTAACATGAGCATAAAACAGGGTTAACAACAACATGTTTTCAGGTTTTCTGAACATAAATGATTTGCAGCTCTTTGGATTGCACTGTGACCACATATAGCACATAAACAGTTTTTTGACCAGCCATTTTTAAGATCGTCTGATCCACCATGTAAGTCAAGTTCACAGTTGTATTCCATTCATCCCTAATTGACTAAAAACCAAGTAACCAAACTGCTAATGATAGCACACTAAAAACTATTTTTACAATGTTTAATTGCTCCTATTGATTTGTTTTGTTAAAAAGCAGCGAAGAGATTAATCTGGGGATTAATTAGAAACATCAATTTATATTTGAATAGGCTTGGGTTTGCTAAATAGGAATAAACAAGTAAAATGCTTTTGTTTCGCATCAAAGCACAAACTTGTCAGAAATGCACACAACAGATTACAGGTAATCCTTGATATTTCTCCCTGGGAAGCATAAATGAATTTCCTTGGACTCGCACTTATCGATACCTTTTTACATTGTTATCCCATTAACCGTAAACACTTCTGGCTTGAAAACTCATCTCAAGAGCAGACTAGGGCATTATTCTGTGTTTGTTTGTTTTCATTGTTCAGGGCTGCAGCCTGACTAATTGCATATGCAAATGGGGCAATTTATATTTAAATTATGCATTTCAATTGCACCCCAAAGGCCCATGCAGATCAGGATATGGCAGTGTGCAAGAAAAAACCTTGAATATTCATCATCTACTGTACACAGTCTTCCTAAAAAAAGGCCATTCACCTTTTATCACATTGTTGCAGCGAATTGTTTGCAATAACGAAGTCTGTGTTTTTGCTTTTGGTCGTGTAACCATCCCCAAAGGCATACAATGATGTTAAAAATGCATGCTGTCCTTAAGCATTTTTAATAGACAAAACTGTCACGTCTGATAACGCTGCAAACTCTTGATCTGCAGAAATGGATGGTCGCGGTCACGCAGAACCTCCACCATAGTCTTAAATAAGGAAGATTAGAAAAGCCAGGCGCTTTTTTATCAGGATTGGACCGAATTGTGAAACCACGGTGGTTTGGTGCACGAATTCAGCCGAGGTCACGGAAAATGCAACACGTTCCCTGATGCATTTACTGCATTTATGTTCCACTCTTCAGATGGATTTTCAATCTGCAGCGATCGGTTTGGGGTGGTACTGCCACAACAACTGAAATTTCACAGTGAAAAGGATTGTTTGCTTTTAATAAGACCACAAAGCAAAGACAAGCTGTCTGTGTCTGTCGCGTAATAGGACAGGGTAAACAATCTGCAAAATCATCACTTGTCATATCTCACACAGATCAGCTGCTCTTTAAACAAAGCCTTTTAATATCTTTATCCGTCTTTTAAACAGCTCCTCCGCTGTGATAAAACAGAGTGCCGCGGAGAGCCGAGCGGTTCCTGTTGCACGACTAATGGCAGAAGTGCTAAAGTGCTGTAAAGGCTGGAAAGCACTTATGTGTCCTGTTCAGCCAGAGCAGTAAAAGAGCTTTATGAGCTGACATCACTGCTGGAATGTGTCGAGGTGCTTACGGTCAAAGCCAACCACTGAAGTGTCCATCACACACCTCAACATTACACAAACATTTGACAAAGGAGGCTTTTTGTTAAAGGGATAGTTCTCCCAAAAATATAATACAAAAGAAGATATTTTGAGAAATGAGTCGATGAGAACCAGTGTTTGGTTACCAACATTCTTCAAAATATCATCTTTTGTGCACATGAAAGTCGATGTACAGGTAACGATGACATTTTTTTCATTTTGGATGAACCATCCCTTCAAAGCGATTTCAAGCTAAATATTTCATTCATTATTAATATATCAATTAAAAATAGATTTTATTTGTATTTATCTATTATCACTAATGTTAATGAAAGGTAAATAATTCTCCAAGCTTTTAAATCTTATAAGATTCATCTGTTAGCAGAGAAATAAAACCTCCCTTTTGTTTGTGTAATTGGCCCGTGTCTGATTTGCCATTATATTAAAAACTATTATTTCTACTAAAGCTCACAAAGACCATGTTTTATAAATGTTTTTCTTTATAATAAATCGTTCATGACCTTGAATAAATAAGGAGAAAAAGAAAAAGAATATTAGTCCGTGGCCTTGGAGGGCTGTTGTGTATTTTAAAATGTAGGAACTTTTATGAAGCAAGCAAATATAAATCAGCAAAGTGCTCTGAATCAGTTTCATCTTCCCATCTGACTCTGATTGAATTGTCTTTGAAAGAGCTCTGTCTGAATAACTTAGCTTTGATTTTCCACCTGTGTTTATGAGTGTGTATGCATGTTTAAAAAGCAACAAAGACAGCATGCTAACCAGCTTTCTTCCAGATCTCTTCAGGTACGTATCCAGACACCGGCCTGTGCAGAAGCTCCCTATGGGGCTCTGGAAAAGAGAAACGGAAGAAGTTAGCTTTTCATGTCAAATTGAGAACAGAACCAGGGCCAGATATGAGATATTTTTACACAAATATCATGTATAAAATATAAATAATGCTTTCCAGATAATACAGACATAAATGAACATGTACCTAAAGCATTGTTGTCTTGACTGGCGGGACTCTGCTGTCTGGACTGACTGCTGCTGGAGCTGCTGGTCTTCTTCAGGTCTTCAGCATCACTGTAACGTCTGATCCAGTAGTTCAGCTCCTCCCTGTCGGCCTCCTGACACCTCCTCAACACTGTCAGAGAGCGACGCGTCTTCTCAACCATATCCATGATGCAGTTCAGGAGCTGCGGGGAGACGCAAACGGAGTGTTACCAACATGACATTACAAGTAAATAGACCTGACCGATTTAGATATAAAATTGATTGAATTATAACGGCCCTTGTAAAGGTCAGAAGACTTTTTTTCATATCAAGATTGTCTCGGATATATGACATATGGGAAGACCACAGAACTATTAAACACAATTTGATCTTGAAAAATCTGTTTATATTAAAATATCTGATTTTATATCCGAGCATAGCTCTTGACATTGTTGAGCTGTTGGAGAAGTGTTATTCTCAAGAGAAATATCTGAGAGCAGGAGCACAGATCCTTAGCAGCCTTAACTCAGCTGTGTAAAGACGCCTTAGGAGAATCTCCTTTGTGATTTTTCTTTCCTAAGGGAATAAACATGCAAGCACACAGAAATGCACAAGCAAACACATTTTTCATGTTGTCTTTTTTCATGTCATGTTTTCATGTCTCTCTCTCTCTCTCTCTCTCTCTCTCTCACACACACACACACACACACACACACACACACACACACTTAGCTATTTAATGTGGGGACAAACTATAGATATTTATACTTTTATATATATATAGCCCAATATTGCCAATGTTGATCAGCCAAATACTGCTGATCAACCCTTACTCTAAATAAAACCTTTTTCATTCATATAAATCAGAACATTTATTTAATCATTATTCCAAAAAGAGGACATTTCCAAATGATCTGATCTGCTTGTATTTTAGCTCAGGGAAAAATGTTGTCCCCAAAGTACAGCTAAGCACATGCACACACACACACTTTGGATAGTAATAAAAAAATGTTATTACTTTTCTTACATGGTCAAGGTGCTTCCACTCTTCTGCCCATTCTCTTTCTGTGAGTCTGTGATCTATGACTTCCTCCTGCCGTGTGCTGCCGTGCATCCCTGAGAGAGAGAGAGAGAGAGAGAGAGAGAGAGAGAGAGAGAGAGAGAGAGAGAGAGAGAGAGAGAGAGAGAGAGAGAGAGAGAGAGAGAGAGAGAGAGAGAGAGAGAGAGAGAGAGAGAGAGAGAGAGAGAGAGAGAGAGTGAGAGAGAGAGAGAGAGAGAGAGAGAGAGAGAGAGAGAGAGAGAGAGAGAGAGAGAGAGAGAGAGAGAGAGAGAGAGAGAGAGAGAGAGAGAGATAGTGTTAAACGTGTTACTATTTGGGCCCTTCTTCTCCATTTCTCTTGCTTGCCCTCAATGGCGTGTCATGGCCGTCTGTTTCTCAGCCATAGCTCACTCGCTCCCTGACATCCTCCATCGCTCACAAGCTTCTCATTCCCTGCACGCTCTCATCCTTCACTCGAATCACCCGTGCTGCCCGCGGGCATGCTCGCACCCTCTCCCCGCGCGCCACCAGACAGAGCTGCCAGGCTCATGCATATCTCCTACATATATCACCGCCTAACGTGCTCGAGTATTTTTAGCACATTTAAGCTCGATATGGTGCGTTGATTTTATGTAAACCTCAAATCATTTTTAAAGGAGTTTATGTTCCAGACCTGACAAAGGATTGCCTGATTTAACTTCCAAGAGGATTCGAGGCATTGGCTACTTTTAGCCATTGGAAACATTTTAGTTGATTTATTAAATGCACCTTTGAATGATCTTTCTAAATTTTCAAAGCCGTTAACTGAAGCTGTGGGTCATTTTATAATTAACATTTAGTTTTTTACATGTCAAATAGAACTTGTGCAGCATATTTAAAGCATCCACAGTACTTATATTGCACGCCGTCATTTATCTCACAGTAACACCCTCATAAACGACTCTTTCTTACCCAGAGGCCGAGGTCGGTCACGGAGCTCACGGTGGTTGGGATGGCGGTAAGAGTCTCTGTAGTGGTGTGCGATGGCCATGTCGTCCAGGCGGTAGTGCTGCGGAGGAGGCGGTGTCGGGTGGGGCAGGCCGTTGGGCTGGTAAGAGAGCCCGTTGGAGGGGCTAAAGCGTTGACCGGGGCTGATGGTGCAGGGCCTTTTGCTGGGATGCTCGGGGTGGGTCGGGTCCCGCTCGAACCCATTCTCTTTGGTTCTAGATAGAAAATAAAACAATCAAGAATAAGTATCAAAATAAGTGAATTAAACAGTGCATTCATAGATGATCACTGAAGAGACATTCAACTGAATCAACCTTCCAAATGACTCAGATAAATCATATTTCCCATTGCTACTCTACTGTATTCGTTCACTGCTGTGGGTCAGATAATGTGAAACCGCTCTCTGTCATCTCTTGTGCCGAGCAGAAAAGCAGTTCTCCGTTAAGCACCATGTTGTCAGTAAAGGGAGGTCTTGACAGATCCCACAGAAGTCAGTCAACGCAGCGACCCCCGGGGCTCTCACATCGCTCTGCCCTTCACTTTCATATGTCAGGAGAGCAGGTGTTCACAGGCGCTGGCACTTCTGTGGATACGCTCGTGCGAGTCCCTGCGTGTGCGATGGGAGCGAGTCGGCCCTCGGTTACCTCTAAAAGAGACCGAACTTCCTAATGAGCTGCTTTTATGAGCTGCTAATGCGCATCCATCAGCGTCCGTATGCTCCTCAAAACAACCTCTCTCCTCCACCCACACCTCCACAACACAGCTGCATTTATTTTATCCTGCTCTCATGCATTTTAATACTAATTATAATTCTGTCCATTCTTTGCAAACTCGTGTATGTGATTCAGGTAAGAGCCTGGTGCGTTTTCAAGTATCTCCACCTCCGTCCTGTTTTCGGTGCACAGAACATGTCTTTGGTTTTGATTTTATGAATGCCAATGTCATGATTTCAAGGGAACACATATAAAATGTATTGTTTTAATTTACAATCTATTACTTCAATTTTAATACACGGACTATTTTTCATTCTGATAGGCGATCAAATATATTTGTATATTAACTGTATAATTGTCCCAAGCAATGTTCACGTGACATTATGGTCTCTGTTTTCTCACGACAAAACACCAAGCGATTTAAACATCTAAAGCCATCTATATAAAACTTTGCAAAGATATCGTCGTTAAAGCGTGCTTCCGTACATTGTGCACATATTTACACAAACTCGCATTATTTTTATGAATCTCAATATGTGCGTGGAGAATTGCATATGCACAAAAGGGGCATAGAAGCGAGCATACGCAATTCTCCAAGCGCATATCAAGCCATATAAAAATAAGCTTAGTGGAAATACGTGTAATGTTTATACACCAGGTCCCTGAAGTCTGTGAACTGAATCTGAACCTCAATTTTTTTACTTTCCAAATGTATAGGGGTTGCACAGCACAATGGAATATTTTATTCAAATAAGTCTCGGTGCACATTTCTCTTCTAAATGAGAAACACCGCACCACGCGCTCTTTCTCGGCTGCGTTCTCTCTGTAGCCGTAGTTTCCCGATCCTTTGATATTAATCAGACTGAAGTGACCATACATTGTGCTGTGTGCTTAAGGACAGCATAGTTTCCTTTCAAATTCCAATATTGCTTTCTCTCTCTCTCTCTGGGCGCTCTTAGCCGAGCTAAGCAGAAACAGAAGCGCTTAGCCAGCCGTATCTGAGCTGACTTTCATCTGTATGTGTTATCAACTACGTCCCCAGACTCCCTGATCCATGCATAAGAGATCATGCAAAATGTGCAGGTATTACAATAAAATGATAGATAAACAGAGGATACAATACTAGTGTCTAATAACCTGAGCTGATATCTGTATCTGTATAATGTTAGTTAGTATAGTAAAAATTATTTTTAGGAGTGGGTTGATATATAAAAGCGTCCAAAAGAGTTTATGGTGCTCATTCATTTTTATTTTATCTAAGTGAAGAACAGAAAGTCACAAACCTAAAAGAATAACATATTCAATCTCTTTCTCTCTGAAGTGTCTGTATTCTCCAGATGTGTCTGGTTCCTTTCGGTTCTGCCCCATTAAAGAAAACCGTAGACATTCCCAATGGTGCATGACAATATAGACACTCATAACCATTTCTATACGCCTCCAGCTGTTTTCAGAAGCATCTATTTTTTTCGCACGTATTAAAAGTTAGACGTCTGCAGTTTACTGAATAAAAGAGACCATCTTAACCAATCTAAAAACAAATCACCTTAACCGTTTTTTTTTCAGCAAGAAACAAACACTTTGCATTCTCAATAACAGTACGTATATAGCTGATCAATTTTTTATTTTATTTTGACCTTCCCATGATGTGAGCATTCATTTAACCCGGCTACCCATACCAGAAATTAAGAGCGATCAATTATGATGCGAGTGCAGAGCGAAGGCTCACCTGTCAGGCGTCCTCCTCTTGCCGTTCTCATTTACGTCCATCAGGAGTTCAGACGAGTCGACAGGTGAGGTGGTGCTGGTGTCCAGGAGGAGCTGCTCGTGTTGGGCGAGATACTGAGCCGGGTTCTGCTTGGCCAGCCGTGCACAGTGCACCAGCTCCCTCTGCAGTAGCGGCAGGTTGGCCTGTAGGGGGAGATAGCGGTCAGGTTGTGGAGAGCTGAAGTACAGTATCAACAAAAACACATCCACACGTCTGAGGCTCTAAAGACAAGTTTACTCATTATTATCATTACAGGTACATTCTTGTGAAATAAAGACCCTCTTGTGCAGTTTCAAGCAGCACTCTATTGTGATCTGAAACATGCATTAGTGCCCCAGACCCTTGATATGAGCAATCACGGTCAACATGGAAAGTGACATCTTCAAAACAGATGGTTCGGGGGGCTGCAATGTTCGCTTTCTTTTTCTCGCTCATTTCCTTCAATCGTGATTACTAGCTGGCTTTGCTTTCTCCAAAAGCACTCGGAGGCCTCGCCACTTCAAAGACGCGCTGAGGAGCATTTTCACGGCAGATGAAAGCTTTCTCTGAATCCTCATCCAGCAACCGTCGCAGCATCTAAACAGCACAAGGTGTTAGCGGAGGATGACGCCTATTTTGTCTCTTCGCGCTTTTCTGTCTTCGTTTCTTTGTTTTCTTTCTTTCTCCCTGGCCTGTGACTCTGATCTAAGACTATAATCATATGTGTTTTCAGCTCTGGAATATTCTTCAGCGCTCTTCCACAGTGTGCCATTACGGTGATGTAATGTCTAAAATTAGGACGAGTGCGTTGATTGAATATTGAACAAAAGCACGTACGTTCTTACATGAAGTGCAGCTGAACATTCTGTGCTGGTGTGATGCAGATTATAAAAAAATAATTAGTTTCATAAATATTAATGTTGATAGTGAAGACTGTTTAAAAAGGACATACTGGTCTCCAGCTGTATGACCTACTAGTCTGGTACTAGTTTACCACGGTAATTACCAGAGGGCAGTAAAATTGCTTTGACCCTCAGTGACCTCAGACGTCCATTAAATGTTCAAGTGTCACGGCTGCTCACGCGGTGAATAATGTATTTCAAGATTATTAACGCTAAAGCTTATTTACTGAACTGGAAAAGCTATCGCAATTTATGTCATGTGCTACTCGGTGTAATGACAGTACAGTCATGTTGATAGTAAAATATATATATATAGTATGACCCTTGTTCATGAATGGTTTATAAATAAGCCTGTTCTTACATGAACCAAACAAAACAATTTATGTAACGATAGTTTTACAAACAATTTGCACTGAAATTTTTTGACTGATGCATAATGGAAATACAATGTTTTTATGACGCAATTCCATAAAATACAATTCTGTATTCATGTTTATAGGTGTATAAACGCTGGCAATGATTTGACAACTGAACAAAATGGTTGGTTTGGTTATGTCGGGAGTGTGTTCTCCAGCCCTCTGCTCCTGTGTGGTCCATTAACGCACAGCTAGCTGGAAACTAGCATATCAAACACAAGCCGCAAAGCAGTTTGCCACGTATATGTAATCCTCACTTCCTCTGCACTGCTAGCATGTGGTGAAGCGCCGACTCTGTCACGCTGAGTACGTCTCTGAGCAATGAGCCGTGGAGACGCAGATGAACACGTGTGCTTACGGGCTTTATGGAGCCTGCTAAACATCGGATAAATAATCCAAATTTAGAGAAACGGTAAACAAAAGCCATAAACACAAAGGCCGTCATCTGTCCACGAGTCCGGATTACATCATTAGCATGATGCGAGCTGCCCTTCCTGTAAACGCTTCCCCGCAAACCCGGCCCTGACGGGAGGGTCGCTAGACGACATTAGCCTAATGAAAAAATGCTGCTAATGCACATTGTTGCAGCTGCGCTTCTGCACACTTATAAAAGCCCCTGTTCCCACAGCCATATGGTATTTGTCATTAAAGGCTCCTTTGAGAAAAACCACTAAAATTAGACGAAAGGGAGAGAGGGAGCGAAAAAAAACACAAGTTGCATCTTTGATACCACCCCTCCTGACTAGATGATACAGTAACCATATGGCACGGAACTGCAAGAGAGAGAGAGAGAGCCGGGGAAGTGTCCCCGTACGCTCCCCTGCATCCGTCAGCGACCGGCACGAGCCCTAATGGGACCAATTTCTGTGCCGTGCGGGCGTACAGGACAAGCAGTGGACGAGATGAAATGCCTGTGAACGCCGTGAGAAGGCCACGTCAAATGGATGGACCCCATTCCATCATCTTCTAATGGAGTAAACAACATAGATTTCATCCATCTCCACTGGTCGCTTATTTCATTATTACGCAAAGGAAGATGGAGGGAGGCGAAGCACGAGGGAATAATGGAGGTTAGACAAAGAGGGTGGAGAATGGGAAGGCTGGAGTGCAGCGCATAATAGCTGTCATTTATAAGCAGATGAAAATGAATGGCTAACAATCGAGGGTGGACGGATACACCAGTCACCATATGGATCAAAGCTCATGAGAATTTAATCCCAAACACGTGTCTTTTCTCTGCACGTCAAGAATTAAAACATTATATATTCGGTCTCCAGGCTACATTTATTTTAATGTCAAACATGATAATATTCCATGTATAATTTACATATAATTCTCTCTGTTGAAGGAGTGTGTTTATTTAAATAAACAGTGTTAAATGCTCAACACTAACAGGCTAAAAAAATTTACTTTTGCAGACCGCTACACATGTTCCCTGCTCTTCAAATCCAGCATGTGAGAAAACCAAATGTCCATCAGCAAGTATGATTAAACAGAGATGTAGTACTGACCGCATCACATTCCCACTTTTTAAATATCAACAAAACAAAAAGATATTAAAAAGACATCCCGGTAAACTGGAAACCTGAAACTTCTCTGCTCATGAGGAAATCATGTATCCATTTAAGCCTCACCCGTGCTTTAGAAGTAAAGGATGAAAACATTGAGAACTAATGGGAGAAATATGCACATCTGTGTCTCGGTTGGTTAAATGTCTTCCAGATCTTGTACAATACCTTCAGAAACGGGACGACAAAAGGTCGGAGTGGGAAGTTGGTCGCTTCTTGCAGTTTGGAGTGGAATTCCTCAATGGTTAAAGTGGAGTTCTGCGGAGAGAGAGAAAGACGGAGAAAACGCATGAATACATGTGGAAAACATTATGTGATAATATTACTTATTGGAGGCAAAACTATATCCTGCTGAAGATTGAATGATTTGAAGGCTTTAATGGGAGGCATATGGACGGCTGTGGTGAAAGGCCACGTAGGGGGAAGTTTGATCGAGTGGCTTTTACATGTGCGAACGCTGACCGCATCATCATTGCTGTAGCGAATAGACATGCATGCAAACGTATACATAAACACAATCACAGCTCAAGTATTACACCGCGCATCGTGCTCTGCAAGATAAAACATGACATAAACATAAAAACACACATCAAATGAAGCCAGTGACATAGAAGATATGCGGTTCTGTATGCTTTCAGCGTATATATTTCAGCGTAGGTGAGTAAAAAAAAGTAATGACTAATTTCTATCCCTCCTGCTTCTGCTCTGTTATCCTCTAACAGACTGATAGGACGCTGACACTATTTTCAATTTTCTTGATGTGATTTGCGAGAGAGCTAGCGCGAGAGACGACAGTCAGAAGAGCGTTTGAGAAAAATACACAGGCTTTTTTTCCCCTCATTTCCCAGACCTGAATTTTGTTACATTAGGCTTACATCTGTTCGTCCAGATTGCAGAGGCCTGTTTTGACAGCCAGAAAGCCTCCTGAGCTTTTCTCCGGCATCGGCGGCGCTAATTAAGTGTGTCACTCTTTTCAATAAGGCGGAGTGGGGAGCGAATTAAAAAGAGCCACGGAAGCCAAGGGGACACGAGGAAGCCTCTGCGTGTAGACACAGCAAAAAATAAACAAATGCCCCACAAAAAAAAAGAGCTTTCGTTTGGCATGGCTAATTAAAGCAGGCCTCCTCTAGTACAGGCAGCTATTTCGCTATTGTTTATAGCATAACTACATATTAACGGGAATAACACTGCGTGCGGGTAATGGTGCGGATCTTGTCTGTTGGATTTGATTGTTTCTATATGTATGACATAGCTAGACTTGTAGCTAAATATCAATTTATCGTTGTTGGACAAGCTTTTATTTTCCCAACAGCTTTTTGATGAAAGCCAAACAAGATCCTTTTTGGTGGCAGGAAAGCAAAACAAATCCATTTTTACTGTCTGTGTGGAAAGCAACTTTTCAGCAGACACAATAATCACCGATCTCCTGCCAGTGGAAAGCCATTCAGGAGGATATATTTGTGCTACACTATATTAGGAAATCCTTCCTTCTTCCAATTACAATTACAGTTTTTCCCAAAAAGCCAATGAAACATGCATTTATACCCAAATGTACAATTCAAATCAACAAAAAACACTGTAAACGATGGCATTCAAAAGCCAACTAATGACACGTTTTGTGATTACTGACTCACCACAAGGCCCAAAACCAGCGTCCGCACTCGCTCTCCAATCTCGGGCGAGATGTCGTTGCCAAACTGCTGAAGTGTCGTGAGAAAGCGTTTGAGCTTGCTGAGCTGCCTCGCGCCGCAGGCCGGCGGTAGCTGCTGATTGGCCAGAGAGGAGGAAGAGGAAGATGAAGGTCCGTTGCTGAAGCCGTTGGGCGGAGATGGAGCTCCGTTGAGTGCAGTGGGAGAATGACTGGTGCCATTGGTTACTGGAAGCAGAAAAATCTCTATGAACATTTATTGGAAAGATCATCATTGAAAATCACTTTTATATCCAAAGAATACAATTGAAAGTCAATATAACACATAAATGCATAAATAATCTAAATTAAAGCTGCATCAGGAGCCCCTGTCAAAAATGACATCGGTGTTCTCCACGCAGCTGTGACCGACAGCACTTTAGCAAGGCTCTCGTGAAACATTTGTTTTGAATCAGCCACGGCAGCTTTGAGAAGGAAGCCATGCGTTCTTGCTTCCATACATCAGACGTATTAAGTCCAGGGGAGGAGTATACGTGCGGTTGAGCGCCCCCCCATGCCACGATGAGAAACATACGTGGTGGAGGGATGCAGCTCGAAATCGTCGTATCTCTAATGAGATTAGGCTGCGTGATAGCCTCGTTTGCCTGGCCTCCCTCCAACGGAACAGAAACGAGATACTTGAGCCGCATCTGGTAACAATTACATGGAGGGGAAATCAAAGCGCTTGCTTTGTTAAACCTTCAAAATGTATAATTAGAGTCTGCCTTAAAATAAGGCTCCGGATTGCTTCAGACCCGGCTTGCTTTTTGTCTTTTTTTCATAATCGCTAATTGCAGAGTCCGAGCGATCTGTTTTTAGGGACGTAACATCAGAGAGAGAATCGTGTTACTGCTGTTGACAGCGCACCGCTGCTCAATTACGCTGACATGGGGCTGGGTGGCTGTAGCACGCATGGCTTTGATAGTAAAACATTTCAGTGGTCCCATGAGCTGGCATGTGTAATGATGGTGGTGGCATCGGCCAGCGGGCAGACCGAACCATCTGCAGGTGGGAGAGCTTAACTACAGACATATTAGTAGTAAACCATGAAATTATGTTGTGACTAAAAGCATCCAAAATAAATGAACACTGTTATATTTTAACATCTTTAAAAGTATTCAGTTTGTCTAGAATTGACAAAATCATACTCTTGACATTTATCATTCAGTTTCTTCAGGTCTCAACCTGTCAAGCTTTTTAAACAGCACTGAAAGAATCTGTGCTGGACTCTTATTGGCTGCATTTTAATCATTATTTGGTGCAATAATTTAAACAAAAGTTTTCTAATAAAATTAAAATATTGGCACAATTATATTTTGTCTACAAAAACTTGTGTTAAGAGTGTCCTTACATGCAGTAGGGGTAAAGGAGCTTGTCCGGGGAGCTCCCTGTGTGGTGGGTGGAGGAGGCATGGTGGGCGGAGTTAACCTGGGCTGTGTTTTCACATCAGCAGGTGAGTCGGGCATGGTGGAGCGCTTCTCAGTGCGATCTGCAAAAGAAAAAGTAGAACAGTTCTTGTGAGACTTTAGCGATATCCCAACAGCTGCCTCCCTGCCGCACCTGAGCTCCTGTAAGACATACAGACTCATACACGATACCTGCCTTTAGAGAGTTCATACATAGCAACGGCAGTCAAATTCCAGCTGTCATTGGCATTTCCCTACTGATCAAAAACACCAGCAGTACTCATTAAAAACGTTTCAGAAATCTAAAGTAACACCACAGAGATATCCTCCAACTTGTACAAACATGTACTTTTAATGTTACCCTTCTTACATCATCTGAAGAAATTGTAAATGGCCCTGGCCTGTTTAAAACCTGGTGGTTGTCTGGGTGTTGTTGCAGCTGGATAAGGAGTGAGAGAGTGAGAGAGAGAGAGAGAGAGATAGATAGATAGATAGATAGATAGATAGATAGATAGATAGATAGATAGATAGATAGATAGATAGATAGATAGATGGATAGATAGATAGATGGAGATGGAGAGAGAGAGAGAGAGAGAGAGAGAGAGAGAGAGAGAGAGAGAGAGAGAGAGAGAGAGAGAGAGAGAGAGAGAGAGAGAGAGAGAGAGAGAGAGAGAGAGAGAGAGAGAGAGAGAGAGAGAGAGAGAGAGAGAGAGAGAGAGCGAGAGAGAGAGAGAGAGAGAGAGAGAGAGAGAGAGAGAGAGAGAGAGAGAGAGAGAGAGAGAGAGAGAGAGAGAGGAGCCCCTGCTGCTATCAGAGTCAAGGGGACACTCAGAGCAGCTGTAATCTGGCAAGTTGAAGTACATGTCCCAGACACAGGGCGGCCACTCGCCCTGACATAATGTTCCCACAGCTGGTACAACATGTACGTGTCTGCCTGTATATAAAAAAGTGTGAATAAGAATATCTATGGTTAAATACAAAAGTGTGCCTCTGTGTTTAATAAAAAGAAGAAGCTTGTAAATTAGCAAGGATTTCAAAAAGACACAGTGACCCCATCATCAGTCATGACCTTAAGAACAACCACTATCAATATGTCATGTTGAGTGCCATATTTAGGGTTTTGACCTTGCTCTTGACCGCTGACCCGACTCTGACCCTCTCTAAAGCAATTAGACAGAAGTGGACAGATCGCTACACTGGACCGTAGTGGAAGAAAACATTACAGATGAATGACCTCATACAGACCTCTCCATCTACAACAGCGGCCACTTCACCAGACCAGAGCCGCTGATCAAGAGATTAGTAAAAAGCTGCTGGGTTGACAGGATTAATATCTGGACTACAACACCCTGATCATTTAAAACAGCATGGACAGAGACAACCATGTCTGTCTCGACAAGATCTTTCAGCAGATACCGCATATAGTCTATAATCATTTCACTCATTACTAAAAACCGAAGCGCTCCAGTAGGTGAAAAACTAGGCTGGAAATACCTAACACAACTAGATTTTGATTGTCAGCCACATGAAAATCTAAACACTTTAGAAAATTAACAACACGACTGTCCTCAATAAGCCGCATGATTTACAGCATCATTCATGTCAGTAGCACAAACAGCACAGGACGTACTACATGGCAAATGTAATACTTATGGAAAGGGGTTTATTCAACCCTAAATGTTCAATAGCAACTGTGATGCTTTAACAAACATTACTAACTAACATTATGTACACTGCTGGTCTAAAACTCTCTGTCTGACACCGGGCTAGTACAGAGAGAAAGTGAAACGTGAAGTGATCTCCTTTAGACACCCATAGTCTGATTAAGAAAGCAGGAAAGATAAAAAGGGTGGGAATTTTAGTTGGGTATGGCTCCGATTCCCTAGGCACCTCTGTGGCTGTATGTGTGTAAGCACCAGACCCTAAACATATGTGTCTGCACGGCTTAATCGGACCCATTCCCACTTCTCCATGCGCTCTCCATCCTCTCCGCAATTGATAACAGACAGAAACGGGCAGCCAGCGCCTGCACTAGCTTAGCTGTTTATTTTCTCTGATAAAGAAATGACAGAATAATCTGTCTTTAGTCTTGCACCTTTCCTGAAGATCTCTTTTAGATTTGCATTGTTCAAAAATAAGCATACAAAAAATAATTGTGAGAAGACCAGAATCCAACAATGGTCATGTCAAAGTAGAGTAATTTTGTGATGACTCTTTATAAAAATGATTGTGTGTTCTTCTGTATGATATCCATTCAAATTTACAATGATAAAAGTGAAAGATTCTCCAGGTGGTAAAAAGGATGAGATTGAGAAACGTAGTGTGATTTAACATTAAAATCTCAGTATGGGGCCAGCTATTAACTTTGAAATGTTAACAACGTGACAAGTCCAGGCACTATAATTCATAAGATCCACAGCAAGAGTCTGAAATGAATAAAATAGCCCAAGCACTAGTGCAATAGCTATTGCAAACCAATATGCCTGTCAGATTGTTATAATTGAAAAATATCACTCACCGATATAAAAATGTGACAAATTATATTAATTGTTCAAGATGGATAAGGTCTATGGGAACGGTATTTTATTCAACCTGGGTTTCAGGAATGGCCCTGGGCCACGTAAAAAACATTTTATGATTCTACATGTGTAATTGGGGAATAACATCTGGGTCAATGTTGGGATTGGGAATCGGAAAAAGAAAAACAACCCTGAAGCCTCTAAACATCATCCTCGCTACTTACATGGTGCACAAAAATGGATGATAAAGATGTAAGTAACGTTGTAATCTATGTGTACACACACATGGGCATTCAAGTTTATACGCTGCCATTCTGCCTCCAGAAAGGAAAGTGAAACATGAAAAGATGTGAATTTAGAACATCCTCCATTAGGATCTGTCAGTATAGATGGACAGCCATGACAGATCCATTATGCTCTATATTCCTCACACTACTTACAGCTGTAATATTACATAGCGGACAACTTAAAAGCTTTGCTTTTCCACACTGCGCGACATCCTGTGTTTGAGTGAAATAATAATAGCCATAATACATTTCACTTTTATACTAGCAGGATGAATGAATTCCACAAGAAATAAAATCAACGGCTGTAAAAACCCAACACAAAGAAAAGAAAGATGAATGTACAGATTCAATTGTTCTCTACCTTTTATAATCTTACTTCATTTATGTTAGACTTGAATAAAAACTAGGTATTGCATATATGTTATGCAGAGTAGGATAAAGACTCTCGGTCAAAATTTCATCTATTTTACTTTTCATTAGCCAAGGTAAAAAGATCACCAGTAAAATGATGATGTACACGAGCATAAAACCCCTCAGAATGTGCAGAGATAAAGCTGTAAAAAGATGCATAACTCAATTCAAATGAGTTTCCACTTATAGAAAAAGAGGAAATTTTGCATTATAAACAGGCTTAAAAACATACCAGAGTGCAAATTTATCCTTCTCTGATTTAATAAAGTTAATCTGCGCAGAGTTAACGCACAGAGTGCATTTGTTTGGCAGTTACCTTGCCTTTCAAAACGAGAAATTGGCGGACGGGCGGCACGGATGAATATTAGGTGGGCCACCACAGATATTGATGCAGCAAGAGATTTAATGTGGCTCCCAGGAAGGACGATGAAGTGCTTTCCATTTTCCTGTTCGGCAAGGTCTTTTATTGCTTTTCAAAAGAGCTCTCGAGTAATATGGATCGCCATTAAACCGCACGCCAAACTGAGCATTAGAAAGCACCGACTCGCTCATCTTCACTCCACGCCTGGTCATTTTTCATGACCTGACAGTGGCAGTGAATATCTTACTAGGACATGACTGGTTCTCCCTATATCACTCGTCTTATATCTCTTTTCATTGTATAACACGCATATGTATATGCACAGACAGAAATCAGAAACTTTTATGCTATTTTTATAAAACCACTAATACAAGCCAGACTGGTGTAGTCTTTTTTTTGTAGCAAAAAACTACAACTGAGAAGAGAACAATTAAAAACTTTTATTTTATCTTTTGTGAATTTTCATAAGAGCACCCCGAGTTAAACCTTTACTTTGCTACATGACCAGAAGAACCTGAAATTGTCAGTCTTGTCCATATCTGTCTGACGCACACGGCTTGGTTTACATATCTGTTACATCACTCACTGCACAGGCGATGATGTTCAGCTCATTCAAAGATGGTTAAAATAAGCATCTACATACTCATGCAGCACACAGGAAAATAAGGTCACAAATAATCTCGTTCATTGCGCATTCAAATCCCTGCAGGATGTTTTTCGAACACCTCTCCCCACATGCAAATGTGTTATAAATTTAATATCTGGATCAAGGTGCATCTTAGCTTTTGTGCCATTGTGAAAGCTGAAACTAGATTCATCTTCCCACACGGCAGATAGAGTTGCTTATTCACTTAGTGAGTTAGTTTAGAAGCTTTGTGGAATCTAATCTGCTTTGATGATACAGCCTAATATCACACTATTTATGTAACGCCACAGTGTTCAGGAAGTTTATTCCCAAGGAGATAGACTTTTTTTTCCTCTGAGAAAAGCCGTGCCCAAGAACGTGAAGCGTGGCATGCCAAAGCCGCAGGAAGCCATGCATGCTAATGCCAAAAAGGTGGCTGCTTTCAGTCTGCCCCCAGAGGCGGCCGTGAATCCTTTCTCTCATCAGACCGGGGTCATAAGGTGAAGATAGAGAGCACCTTTTACCAAAGACGTCTCATGGGACAGATGAAAGGAGATGACGAGAGTGGCATTACAACCAGATGCTGTGCTTCAGAGCTTCTATGCATTAGGGATGAAGAAGTTAGTAAAGAGAAAAATGAGAGAGGGAGAGAGAGAGAGAGCACATTGACTTCTCAGATAATTGGAATTCATATGCTGTCTCAGGTATCCGAGGCTGAGGGTGAACTGGGGGAAAGCGTTGTAACGGTATGAATACATTATGAACCTGCGCACGCCGATGCACCATGCAATCATCTCTGCCAGATGGAGCGATGTAGGAGCTTGGCCCATCAAACCCCGCCTGCTTGTCAGGGAAGATGTATGGATGCCCCCACCCTCCTGAAACTCATTCCCAACACTTATTCTGCCCGCAACAAAGCCTGTCCCGCTGGAGCTCTATCTTACCCTCCATCTCAATTCTCTCTCTCTTTCTCACTCTGAGCCCCTTTTCCAAGGCCTCTCCCCAGGTGCGGTTGTTTCACGTGCCCACTTCGTCAGTGCCAGGTGGTGTGCCAGCGTTCCATTCCATCCCATCAAATAACGTGCACTAAAGGGACCTGCATCAGTCTGTGCTTATTCAAGAGTTAACAACCCACCCATTCATCCAGCACCACCATAGAAAGCCTGTGCATACCGATATTCAAAGAGATTCCCATTAGCTCTTTCCTCACTGCACCCCGCCGAGACGTTATTCCTGGATTACAACAGAGCTGTGAATCATTCCACCTCTTAAATGTACCTGTAAATGCCATCATCGGTTACCAACAGCAGTAACATTTAACAGAAAGTGATTTCACACTATTGCTACCCACTTTGATGACAGTCATACCGGCTTAAGTGGACACTGACGAGTGGGCACTGTTAGTTTTACAGTTTGGCCATAATATGGTATAACGTGTTCCCAATGTGGGCACACAGAACGATTCTGCAGTAAATAGAAAGAGCCCGAAGCCATCTGCTGATCCGTTTCAAAATATGGTCTTGCGTCAAGAAAAAAAAAATCAGGACTGACCAATAAAACAGATGCAGCGTTTAAGAGTGGAAGTCACTCGCTCTTCCATCTTCTTTAAAATGGATTTATCTTAACGTCTGTTTTAACCATCTGTTGAAATAAGACCCCGTTGGCATGAAGCATATAGGAAGAAAACAAGTGCAGAAGAACAATAAAAGTGATTCACACCGTCGTTGAGCATCCGCTGAAATCACAGAGATTTGTTCTGTATCTCGTTGCCAGATGGAAAAAAATGAGAAAAACTATACAAATCCTCGAAGGCTGTGAGAGTGTAAGACCACACAGGGAATATCACAAAAACAACAACAAAAACAAATAAATACTTGTAACCTCTTGTAAACTCTTCTGTATTGTCAACAAACCGATAATAAAATTAAAAGAACAATAAATTACACTACAAGAGTAACTGCAAATTTCCAACATCCTTTAAACAAACAGTAAATAATTATTTACTAACTTCTCATCTAGAGAGGCAGAATTAGAGCATTTTTCAATAAAAGGCCTTTCATACTGAGATTAGTGCTCTCAAACACTAGTATGAAGCTCGTCCAACTCTCAAGTCAATGACTCACTCAGCTTCCTGGCATGAGCAGATGCCAGCTGAAAGTGGGGAGAAAGAGAGCGAGAGCAAGGCGGCACATGCAATATGGCTCAGCACCTAGACACATGGCTTTAACTGGCTATCCACCAGCGCGGCTGTGTTTTTCACTGTGTCCCTCATTAGCAGCGTGTAGGTTAAAGTCACACACGTCCTCGTGGGATTTGCGCTCGGTCCATGTGAAACACTCATTGAATAAAGTTTGTTTGGTGAAAACAACTTCACGTAAACAGAATGTTATACAGACAGAACAAGGAGCTGTTTTATTGCGCAAGGTTGCCCTTTTATAGCTCATTAGACCTCAACCAAATTCAATCCCATACAGAAATCTAATATATTGCCATATATTAACTTGTGTGTTTTAAATGTATTTCAATATATCAGATTTCTCTTTGGGATGTTTCTTCTAAAATGTCCTTGGAAATAAAAGCAGACACAAATGAGATAATTGATGCATAACTTAGTGAAAAGCATAGCTTAGTTAATTAAATGTATAGTTTGCCCAAAAATGGCTAAATGACTTACTTTCTTCAGTTAAACAAATATTATTCATATGAATTTATTTATATACTTATATATATTAAATATATACCTATTTGTGTTTATATTAAAATCTGTGTTTATATTATTATCTTCCTAAAAGTCTCCAAAAAGCATATGCATTCATTATTAAAGTAACTGCTTCAATGCTGATTGGTTTGTTCTGGTTGAGAATATTGGGGTTATATAGTTGTTTATGGATTATTTTGCATGTTATCATTTGTATCTTATGTGTTTTTATTTATTGTTGCTTTTATAATGTTTAATTATGTTTTTGTATTGTACAGCACTTTGGTACAACGCCTGTTGTTTTAAATGTGCTTTATAAATAAACACGAACTTGAACTTGTTCAATTATTACCATAGATACAAGACGTAAAACAGCTCAAAATCTCACAAGCGTATCGTTTCGCTTCAGAAGACATTTATTAACCCACAAGAGTCATTACGTGTTTTATTACGTGTTTCTGGAGCTTTTTCGAGAGGGTAATATGAATGTATTTTCATTCAAATATATTTTGTGTTCAGTTGAAGAAAGGAAATCGTAAACATCTGACATAGCATGAGGGTAAGTAAATTATTTGAGAAATTATAATATGTATATTTTTTCCTATGTTTGCTTTTTGTTTAATCTCACTGCTTTCTAGAAGAACAAAATATTAAAGAGCTAACAAGTGCTCAAAACAACTCACCAAATTGAATTACTCATAATAATCAACACGATGACCATTGACCATAGCGAACATCTCCACATCTATGTTAGATGCTTCATCAATATCCATATACAGCTCCTGTCCTCTCCTGCAGACCACAATTACCTCTGCGCACTGCTCATTGCCCTCAGCACCACTCGCACCTGCAAATTGCAGCCCTTTATCCACTTACTCACTTTATTCATTTCAGTCACTTATTCTCACTGACTGTGGCAGATACGAATGGACGTCTCTCCACGCTTGGCAACAATCGCACGGCCAAGCCTCTGATGCAAGGACGAGTAAAGCCCAAGGCGATGGATGCCAAATCAATTTTCGACAGATAATAAAGAGGCTCATGTTTTACATCAACAAAATGCTATTTTACTACACTCAAAAACGTGAATAACATATCACTCGCTAACTGAAAACACGGCTACGTGATAAAAGAATAACTGACAGGAACTCGAGGGGAAGGGGGTGGGCTGGAGAAAAAAGAAAAAGCCGGCGGCAGAATGGCGGTTTATTTCTGCCGGGACCTCTGTCTGCAAGTGTTTTCAAAATATCACATGACAGAAGCCATGTGTTCAAAATTAGAGTGAGTTAAGTCTGCTGTGCAGAAAAATATGTCGACAATTTATGAAACGCAGTCCTGGATGGAGAATTACTAAGTAGAACCAGATTCCGAAAACAACTACCCCCCTTTTCCAATTACCGTACACACACACACTAAAACTGTCTCTCTCCTTGGGTCTCTCTTCCTCCTCTTTTCCTCCGCAAGACCTCAAAAATGGTTCGAGTCACATCTGGCAGGCAGGAGACGCGAGAGATGGTGGTGTATGACCTAACGTCAGGGCACTTCCACCCTGAGCGCTTTTCTCTCAGAGTGTGTGTGTGTGTGTGTGTGCATGACTGTGGCACTGGCCATAGTTTGCTAATGGCTTTCAGTACAAGGAACTAAGGCGTAGCTCCAGGCAGTACCTGCACCCTTAACCGATTGGCAACCATCACCGAGTGGCTCCTTAATGACTAAATACACTCTGGTGAGGCCGTATTGAATGCGTGAACTTGGGTTAAAAGGTTCCCATACTATTTAAGAAAACAACCTTTATCTTGTTACAGTACCATAACCAACGAGCAAAATACTGAGAACTGTGAACATGCAATCTATTATACGAAAACACTTTTTTAAACAGGAGTGTTTTCATTTTTATCACGTTACACTAGTATAACCCACAGGCAGAATACTGCTAATGGAGAAAGTGCATTAGAAATGTATTGCACAAATACACAATGCTGCAAAACTATAATGTTAAAGGGATAGTTCACCCAAATCTTGTGTATGATTCTTTCTTTTATGGAACACAAAAGAAGATTATTTACAAAACTGGTTACCGGCACCCATTGACTTCCATTGTGTCCATACTATGAAAGTGAATGGGTGCTGGTAACCAGCATTTTGCAAAATATCTTCTTTTGTGTTCTGCTGAAGCAAGAAAGTCATACAGGTTTGACATGACATGAGAGTGAATAAATAATAAAATACTTTTTATTTTTGGGTGAACTATCCCTTTAAGAGCTGTGTTTCCATACCTCCATTACAGTAGCATAATCTTCAAGTAAACTATTGCAAAAAGCATGTTAGAAAGCTACAGTGCAATACGAAAACAATCTCCCTAAAACAAGAAAGGTACAGAACAACAGGCGGAAAGGAAGGAGCCAAGCTCTGCTCAGCATCGAAAGCCTCAGTCCCCGCCACAGATGGACGGCACTGTGTTTGGCACACCGCCAGCAAGTGAACAGATTGTCCGTGGCGGCGGCCTGGAGAAACGGTAGCTCCAGTGCAGATGGGTGTCCGAAATAACCCAGTGTCAGTTCTGCTCAAGTGTCCCTGACCTGGCACATGCGCCTGCTTACAGCTGCTTCCTCCACTGCTTCCCAGAACAACTCTGCACATGCACACACGACTCATAAACACACATTTTACACAAAGGCAAATGTTAACAAACATTTCAAGTGCCGTGGCGAAAAAAACACAACATTGCAAACCAGACAGGAAGGCATTCACATTCATGCATTTGGCAGACGCTTTTATCCATCATCAGTATGTGTGATGTGTGTTACCTGGGAATCAAACCCGTGACCTTTGTGCCGCTAGTGCAATGCGCAATTGACTGAGCTAAAAGAACAGATTGCCCATAGATGACAGTGTTACAAAGTACTCAAGATTAGCAGATAGGGCAGACAAACCATCCATAACCATGTGTAGCTCATCTGGTGTAGAGCATGCCAAGGTCATGGGTTTGATTCCTAGGAAACACAAGTGATAACATGTGTCATTTGTATCATCTGTAAATCTGTGTTCCTTTAGCTCAACATTGCATTAATAGCACAAAGATCATGGGTTGATTTCAAGGAATCAATCACACAGATAATTTGGATAAAAGTGTCAAGTTAAAATCTCAACCGAATGTGATAACTTCTCAAGAGAGAGTCTGAAACACAAGCAAGTTAGACATACAAACAACAGAGAAATCAAGGGTAGATGGAGAGAAGGAGTGCGAGGTGGGCACCAGACGGGTTGGCTGGCAGAGAGGTAGTGGCCATGGCACACAGGAGAGCAGCAGTGCCAGCAGAGCTTGTCTCACAACACCATCTGTGAAGAGCAGCACTGAGATCTCCCTGCAGCCTGCATGCACGCAGCACGCCAGCTGCCCTCTGCAACTGTCCTCTCTCATTTTCTTCTCTTTCAGTCTGCTTCACTCCCAGGCTCCTGTTCTGTGTTTTTTCTCTTTTTATAACAGATCTCTGATCTTGCTCTATAAGTCTATTCTGACTTATCGGTCTGAATAAACCACCTGACAGGTAGAAGACAAGTACCATTTATCTAGCCAATCAGAAAGAGGCCTCAGCTTTACATCCAAAACTTGTACTCTACATCTATATCACATAATATAGCCCAGATGATTTTGTTAATTTTAACATTTCTGTGTTTATTTTTATCTGCAAAATGCATTTAAACATGTTAAATAGAGCCACATAAAAATTATCCAAAATATTGAATGAGCATGCAATGGATGTGCATAACTGACTGGAATATGAATTCTGCACAACTTGCAGAGCTTTCTTCATCTGTGCATGCAAACTATTCATCAATTTACCAAATAGTCAATGTAAAAATGAGTGCAGAAGATATGTGCACATGCACAATGTACAGCACAAAAACAAACATTCAAAGCTTTCCAATCTCACCTGGCATCATAGACGATGGTGCAAAAGTAGACATCAAAAAATCCACGGCAATCTTTCATTAGCCCGTTTTCCTACAATATTTGTCTCTTTCCGTCTTCCCCTGCTCTGTGAGAGGCACAGGGGTGGCCCGGGACCCCTGTGGCCGAGTGAGAGAGTAAAGCTGCCTGCCTGAGAGGGACAGATGGAGACCTGCCTCTCGCTATGCTCTGCTTCCAGGGATGCCCTACACTAACACGGCACGTGTGGCCGCTGGGGCCTCGCGCTATCTTGCACACGCTCACTCCCTGAGCCCTCGGACTGAGACAATGACAGCTAGAGCAGACGCAAACACGCGCTACCCGCCTCCTCCGCTGACCCCTCCCAGCTGACGCGAGGCAGCCACACAAAACATAGCACGCTAGAGAGAGAGAGAACGAGTGAAAGAGGATTGTGCACAGCGATGGAGATAGATAGATAGATAGATAGATAGATAGATAGATAGATAGATAGATAGATAGATAGATAGATAGATAGATAGATAGATAGATAGATAGATAGATAGATAGATAGATGCTTTAAATTAAGACCCGTCTTACAAAACAACCCACTTATGGTCAAGCCAGCCAATCTGTGTTCACACACATCTGCTTCTGCTTAAACAGATCAAGTTCATACTTTCCTATTACATACAGATCAGATGAGAAAATATAGATCTGAGGTGAACAGCATGTTTGAAATCTTCAGATTATCAGCATTTCAAATTCATCAATCAGAAAATCACACATTCTCAGGACACGTTCCATTCAAAACAACGGCACACGCGGTCCCGCCTGCATCCATAAGCCCCTCCACCCTCTTTTTGCGAGCAGCGGCGAGAACAACCTCATTAAACACAAGAAAAATCAATTTGGAGAGTCCAAACAAAGGCATGCATCTGCCTCCGCTGCTGTGTTTTAAGTCTCTGGAGTGGTGCTCTCCCCCAACCCCCCTCGTTCTTCTTCTGCTCTCTTTCTCAGATTTGCCGTTTCTCTCTTTCTCTCCCCTCCCAGGCTGCCATCACTGCATGTGATTAACATATGTCTGGGCTTTCAGCCCCTGTCAGCTTGAAGGCATTTCTCCCAGCCGCCTTAAACAGCAGATGAGCTCCATGTGGAGGAAACACTCGGGAGAGGAAAACAGGAGGATGAAGACGAGGGGAGGAGAGACAGATTTTTCCTTCTTTCTCATTTAATTCCGTACCTTGTCTCTCTCTCCACAGGCCTTCCTCATCTCTCCATGTTGGGGGTTGGACAGTGTGTGACTCTGAGATAAACAGAGCTAGCAAAGATGTGTTTTAGCTGCAAATGCAGTTCTAAAGATTCAGCATCCACACCATCTCAATAAAAGGAAATAACACAATACTTGGGATAATTGTAACTTAAATGCTCAGTCACTAGCAAAAAAAAACTTCCTAAACATCTACATTCAATAAGGAGTTCTTACTGGCGCCAAGTCGAAAAAACTTAATTCTTTTAATTGGCAGCAGTTGCATTCACTTGTAAATTACACACATTACCAAATCTGTAACAATGCTAAATTTCTTCATTTCTTTTTTCCTGCTGCTTTAAGGCTAGAGTAAAATGCAGTGCAAGTATCAAGATCACACAACTGTGCTATGAGATATACAGAGAAAACAAACCGATACTGGCGGATATCTTGATTGACGCCTACTACAGCTCTTTCAGAAATGTAAATAAAAATGTTTTTAAGATCATCACATAGCATGAGGAAAAACATTGCTTCATTTATACCCTACAATGCAAAGTGTGAGACTTTTCTGCTGGTATCAGTTCAGTTAATGTCAATTTCTTAAGAGCTGCTTCCTTCATCTATGATTTTGAGAGGCAACATAGCAAACGAAATATTCTGGCTTTTCTGTGGATCTATTTCTGTCCCCTCCCTCCCCTTTAACCAATCTGACAACCCTTTCTGAGGAGAATATATTTGCAGTCTGGCCTGATAAGGACCTGCAGAATTGGCTGCATTACTGTTGGAGCATTTTTATTCACATCGGATTAGCTAGCCAGAGACCAATAATACCGGACTTATTTGTGGTGGTCTTATAATCACCATAAACAGTAAGTGAGATGCAGGTACCACTTTGGCAAAGTAAGGGTCCCAATGGAAACACAGAGAGCGTCCCCACACGCTCAGCCCCTTGACCTATGCTTGAGGTCACAACGGTGGACCAGTTTTTTTATGTGGTCCTCAGACACACAAAAAGAGCCTGAATTAGTCTGCTTTTTTGTGCATTGTCTGCTCCTCACCCAACCCAAAGGGCCTGATTTTCCACACAGCTGGAAGCCATTAGAGCTCTCTGATGATCCACTCATACACATGGTGGCTGAGCTGCAGAGGTAGCAATGAGAGGAAAAATGATGAGGGGAAGAACTGCAAAAAGAGAGATGGTCATTAGACCAGCCGGTATGTTGTTGTCTCTCATAGAAACCCCAAAGGGCACGAGTGCTAAATAAGAGCGTATGAATTGCAGTCTAAAAAACTGAAACGGAAAACAAGACACAGTGGAAACATGCACCTAATGCTGTGTTTAGTTTTTAGTTGTTATGCTTTAAGTGAGTGGCATGTTTTCATTTCAGATCTAACTAATATAAATGGACAGCGCCTTATGTGCCTGCATAAAAAAGAAGAGAAAAGCAAAGCAAGCATGTGTGTTTATGGGTGTGTGTGTGTCCAGTCCCGAGCCATCTGTCCGTTCTGCTGTCCCCGAGTCCCAGAGCAAGCTGTGGCTAAGGGCCGGGGCCAGATCTGTTCTGTAGCTATTCATGACTTTCCCACTCCACCTTTTCAGCACGGCTGCTCCACACAGCGCACGCCAATCAAACTCAACAACGGCTGCCAGGTCTGAAGAGCCCCCCTCCCGCCGCCCCCCACGGCCGAACGAATCCCCTCTTAAAAAATCAGTGCGGGACTCTACGTCCTTCAGTGGGTGAGTAACTGCCGCGGGGCTGCTGAATGTGTGGCTTGTTTGAGTTGTATTGCGGTATAAAGTGACACAACAGTTGCTGATTCATGAAAAGCAAGTTGTCGGCAACAAATCAGCCCACTCATTTGGGCAGGAGCCAAGTTCTGCTCTCAACTCGGTCCAGCCGGTGTCTGACAGCTGAGCTGCTCTTCCTCGCTACGGAAAACACGAGCATGTTTCATCAGGCACATTGCATGTAGTGACTTAACGCTGTTTTAAATTCAACATCATCTCATGAATAACTGAGAGATGGATGTGAAGGTTGAGATGCTTATATGGCTCATCCTTTAGTGTTTGCACACTAGGTGGTGCTAGTAATACATACTTCAGTTAATACATCTTCACACACACACACACAAAAAAGAGAGTGACAGATTCATTGTGTCCGTCTTGCATTTAGATACCAAACAAAAACACCCGCACACCTACGTCTAGCACATTTCTAAATCCTGATTGAGGGCCGTTCGGTTTTTGGAGGCAAGTCCAGATGCGCACTGACAGATTCGCCAGCACACACTGAAGGAAAAAATTATGTTTCTGCTTTAGAATGGTTTCATGTCCTTTTTGGAAAGGGAAGACGCCAGCTGTCCCAGCTTATGTTAAATTATGTAATGCAAACATATTGTGGATGGAAAAGCAAAAAAGCAGCAAATTCTCAATGCTGTTATTACTTTCGATATCCTCATGACTGAATAACACGAAAAGAGAGAGAGCTAAACAAAACAGGAGGAATCTGTCAGTGAGACCGGAGCTGGCTGAGCGAGAGATCGAGCCCAACAGGAACCAGTCATTCCTGGCCCAGCCCTTCTCAACACAATGGCCTTTAGAATGGAAGGAACCACGGGCCCGGCAGAGATAGCCTACTGTCAGGAACCAGGAGGGACAGGGCCCGGCCTCCCCGGGCAGGATGTCGCTGCCGCGGGACTGTGCGGCCCAGATATCCCGTTCACACACTCTCCCCCCACCCTAGCAGCGGGCCGGGATGTTTTGCTCCTCAGGTAATTAAAGTAGGAAGCCCTGGGGGAGGGGGGGTACTTTAGGTCTGACCTCCACTGTCCTGGTCGAGAGGCTGGTCTCACTATCAGGCTTCCGCAAGCTCAGGCGAGGGCATCAACAACAGCTAAACATGGCACAACAGGCACCTGATCTCAGATCAGCCAAGCAGAAGTTAGAAATTACAAGATTTAGAGAGCAGGGTGTTGATATGTATATATACATTTTATATGAAATACAAATGCACATGTACATGAAATTGCTCAAAATAAATTCAAAATTGACTAAAATATACAAATGTAGAAAACACATATTGAAACAAGCGGCCGTAGCCAAATATGGTGTGATTAACCGACCATGTTGAAATAATTGTCAATCATTCAGAGGCACAAGATTATAGAAGTAAGAGAAGTATAGAACTAAATCTAATCTGTCTTCTAAACAATACACAGTCCCCTGAGGAGCAGAAGAGCCATGGATTTCACAAATCTTCTCTTGTTAATGAAACCACACTTCGGCCTAAGTATTAGATGGATAAAACAACCCCAGCACCCTTATGAAATATTCACCTGCCTGGCAGAGGGCGGTGGTTTTGTGGAACGCTGACCCCGGGTGTCCCAGGCAGACCCTGAGCATCTCTCTGGTCAGCACTGCTCTACTTCAGCACCGCCAGCAGCCCGCTGCAGTTGCCATGGCAACGGGCACTGCAGATATGTTGTGAGGTGAGCAGCCCCGTTAAACTGCAGATGCGCGCAAAGCATCGAGCGTTGCGTGTGTACTACCTGCTAAATAAAGTTGCCACTACTATGTGAATATGACAAAAATAGAGACATATAACATACTGCCTGCGTAAAGAAAAACGCTATTAATAAAATACACAGCGCCAAGCGGTGGAGGAATTATGCCTGAATCAAAACTGTCTCATATCACAGCTGTAAAACCTAAACAGCCTGGCATATGTGCACTATTAACATGGCTTGTCCATTGCTCAGAAAGCCTCTTAGCGTCTAAATCAAACCCACAGATGGCATAAAGATTGAGACTGGAGGAGAGAGGGGCTCAGAGACTCAATTCAGGTTTGACGCCCTTGCAAACTAACAAAGGAAATGCAAATAATGAAATAGAAAGCATGAAAGAAAGGTTTTACTCTTTCTGAATATTTACTGTAGGTAACACAGACTAGTCACAAGATATTGATGCAGTCCAATTCATCATAACCTGGCCACTTATTTACAGAAGTGGTAGTTTTCTCTGTGCATTATTAAAAAAGAAACACCAAATCTAGCAAAAAAGCCTTACCAGTGAATAATGGTAGTTTTGTCTAAAATAATCTAACTTTTGAAATAATGAATACTAAATAAATTCTGAATTAATCATTAAATTAGAGACTGATTTAATTTCTCAGTTGTTTTCATTTAATTGTATTTCATGTCCGACTGTACCTGTATGACAACCAAAAAATAGCAACAAAAATTTAAAATCTAACTGTAAGTCTAATTAAAATTTTTGCATTAATTTATGCTTCATCAGTTCATAATTTCCAGTGATTCAGCTACTACAAAAAGATCTCTTGTAAATGTTTCATGGTTTTTAGTCTGGAGCCCTGCAGACGACTACCACAGACACATGCAACGTGAATGAAGGGCTGTGAATGTGATTCCACATGAACACGATTATTCCTGCGTGATGGAAAGCATTAAAAAGTCTGTGGTTGGCGTGCTCTCATCCCTTGTTTTACAGAAACAGAACAAAAACAAAAATCAAACAAATCTGATTTCTTCTACACACACTGCACTGAAACTCAAAGAGATCAAGATGCAGACAGCAGATCAATGACAGGCATCCAAAGTCACAGTTTGAAGTGAACAGCATTCACAGAGGCAGATGCTTTGAACAAGAAAGATCTGCAAGAATGAGGACAACAGGAGTTAATCGAACGCAAGAAAAACTAAATGGTACAAATGTTAAATTTCTATTACAAATGTTCTGAAATTCATTGCATTAGATGAATTTCTAACACAATACAAAAGCACAAGAATATGTTAAAGTTGATGTTAATAACACTACAGCTTGCATTTCTCATAAATGAGATGATAATGCCATTATTTTAAAGCCCTTTATAAACAAAGCTGGTGATTATGGGCAAACAGCACAGTTCATCTTCCCATGCAATTTTGAAGCAAATCTGCACATTCAATTATGACACTATATGATCCTTCTCAATTTGCATTTACTCAGACTCTTATGCCAGACTATTCAGGCTCCTCCTGGTTCCTTATTTTCCTTCTTCATGCTTCTATATTTCGTGGCATCTGGCATAGGGACTTTACGTCTGTTCAATAGCTCTGTGCTCCAATCTCTCTCACAAAAAAAAAACATTCTCAATGTTCCTCTCTCTCTCTCGCCTTTTACAGGGCGCCCTGTTTTTCTTTGTGCCCAAACCTGGTCCTGCTTATAGTCCTGGCCTACAGCCTTGCACATCAATCTCCAGCCTGTGGCATCGATGAACAGAGGAAGGCCCCACCCTGACAAATGTCTGTGAAAAGTTTATTCTTCTAATTCTTTTTCTCCTCCTGTCCTGTTCTCCCGGTGAACATCTCCCTCGCTGTCAGAATGGGCAGAGGCCCTGAAGTGGACCCTGGTCTCTTGTATTCCCACTTAAACTCATCACTGTGCTGTCCAATTCTGTCAGATGTATCCAATAATCGTGCTGAACTCTGTGTGCGTGTCTGGCATTGGAATTCTGGTCCACTCTCACTCCTGCGTTACCCATAATCCACTCTACGGCTTAACTCCATTTTCATCTCATCATGTCTGATAGTGAATTCCCAGAGGCCCTCTGGTTGTGTTACGGGGGAAATCACTTTTCTTTTCATGGCTCTGGATAGTTCACCCCACCACCTTTCCCCTGTGATCGACACCCACCTCCCCCCTCCCTGAATGTGGATAAATAATTGAAAACAAGTGCAGGATTTGCCAGACTGTAAGCTTCCTTTCATATTTTAATTACCCACAAACAGTTGTTTAGAATAAAGGCATTCTCTGCTCTCTCCTCCTCTTCGGGCTCCAAATCCTGCATGGAGAAAAATGTGGTGCCAATCGCAGATAAATCCAACTCTCTGTTTATAGCATTAATCCATCGCGTGCACACACACAAACACATACATGCGCCTTCAGCGCTCAGCTGATGCAAGGGGCCTTTTAAGAGAGTCGTGCTTGGCGCGGAGTGACAGGGAGCACCAGACAGGAGCCAAAAGTGAGATCTGAATAAGCATGCTGTGTGTGTGCACGCTCTCTAATCAGCCACTGACTTTCCATTTACGCTGTCATTAAAGGCAATAGCCCGAGGCTGTGCATGACAAATCATCTCTTTGGCAATAAGTGCTTGGGGAGGCTGTGTCCAGAAGAAGCCTCTTGTCAGCGACGAGCAGCATCTTCCTCGCTACCATGCTGTGCACGCTGTTCGTACGCTCGTCTTTGGACACTTCTGCTAAAAACCACAGAGGTAGATGTATGTGGCTATACTTTTAGTCGTGACCTGGTCAATGCATGTCTAAGGTCTCCGGGAAACGAAATGTTTGGAATTATGTGTCTTGGGGGAACGAAAGCATGACAAGCTCCTAATCCCTCTATTGAGAGAGCACACTACACCGTCTGCCATTGCAACACAATCTAGCCATCAAGGTGGCTTCAACTTCACACATCACTGTGCGATATCCGACGCACAAACCCCATTCATCTGAATGCGGTGACATCTCCCATATGGTGCCGGGAAGAGGTGGGGGTGTAACAACGGAGAGACGGTGGGAGAGAGAGAACAGTAAAAATTCACAAACATAAAACTGCAGCTGCACCATTATATTTGATCCCAATGCAGCTGTGAATTATTATATGGACAATTTAATACTGCCAAAGAGGAAACAGCAGATTAAGATCATATCTTTGCATCACTGCCAAAATGTGCGCACGTTTCTGAGCCGGGGAGAAGGTGAACGGTTCGATTCAGGCGCATCTCCTTTCATGTGCCGATCTGTTTTTGAGGTGTGCAAAGGGCTGCGTTTAAGAAGGATGAGCCATTCCTGTTTCACTCGTCCACCTCTAAACGCCCTGCTAGCCTGTAATTTGTCCAGTCACTGGGGGAACATTAAAACCAGACCGAAATAATTCTTTACAGTTATGGAAAAAGTGGAGAAGAAGAAAAACACTCACATACACACAACTTTCCCCTGAAAAGTTATTACATTTTGTGAATGGTATGGAGTAATGGCAAGCATATGTGGCATTGCACTCCGAGCGGTAGTCAAGGCTAGGCTAATGGTGCTAGCAGGACTGGGAACTCTTGACACATAACAGATACTTGTTACTGAAGTATAGCTCACAAAACCAGATGTTGATAAAGACACATTAATACAGATGGAAGTGCAATTACTGGCGCACACAAATGTCCTGAAACAACTTAAAACATTTGTGGCCTTATAAGGCAAGATGGATTTATAAGCACTGCCATTTTATTGCTCCATGAGACCCTATCCCATTTGGAGAGTGGTCTCGATCTTGCCATAGCTGCACCGCTCGCCACAATGTGCAGCTATTTAAAAATCTGGAGCTGAAATGTATTTTGGAAAGAACAAATCAGAGAGAAACCACAGTGCAATGAAACACCACAGTGCCTTTTCAATCCATACATTGGAATACAACTTTTCCAAGTGACAATAGTTGTGCCAAATAGCACCTCCTTATTACAACTTTCAGCTGTAAAACATTTCATCTGAGACATCATTATCGTCCATCATCTACCTAAACCTTGACATATTGTTTGATATTCTTTAAATTCAGACAGCACATTAAATCTGAGGTCTTCAAAGACCGTGCAACACATTCAAAGGTAAATGATACACAAATCCTGTGCACAAATCGAAGTGGCATGGATCACCGCCCTTCTCTCCCAGCCCCTCAACTCAGACCTTATCGACCCATAATGATCCACTCCCGCACATCACGAAACACTGCAAACAAGTGACGTAATAACCTGGAGGACATGAAGATGTCTATAACAGACCTAAGGACAAAGCAAGATGCAGTAGCCGAGGACTGTGCCCATTTGTGGGTTCAATCTGTGGTCATGTGCGTGCAGCGGAGCCTTGCTGCTAATGGCGGAAGTCCTGAGTGACCAGGAATGGCTCCTGGCAGGGTGAATTCCTTCCCAGTGGTTTAAAAAAAACACGCTAACATTCACTCAGTTATAAACAGGATCTGAGACAAGGTTCATTCTCATTTGCGCCGCCTTCTATGAAGTCCACACACAAGTGGCTGGAAGATCCCTTTTGACGAAGCCCTATTAATCAGTAAATTGTCTTGGCTTTTGTAATTTAGCTTTTAAAAAGAGTTATGTTTAGCGATTGAGTAATCAATGCATTATCGTCTTGTTCTGTTTTCAGTGTTCATATATTCGTATATTTTGACTTTTGTGTTAAAATGGCTTCTTTAGTCTTTCAAATGGTGATGATGGTAACATGGGGAGATAATGTCAAGTAATTCAGCGCAATTCTCCACTCGTTCTGCAGCTACAAACACTTTTAATGCGCCAGGGGTGCCCCCTCTATTCATCTGTGACAAAAGCTTAGATGCAACGGACGTTTAACAAAATGACTCTTTTATGCGGAGCCGCATTGAGAACAAGAGGTTCATCCACCCTGGCCGGCGTTTCTCTCTACCTGCCCCCCCACGTTCCCTCTTCCTCCACGTCTATGCTTTAGTCCCATCTTATGAATCACCTCTTCTAGAAATAATTGACACCGAGCGTTTATCTCAGAGGCACCTGCTGATCGTTCAGCTACAACACAATCTTCCAGCGTGCTACACCACAGAGCTATTGTCCCACCACAGTGTCTGTGACACTAACTGCCAACAACAGGAAGCCAAAACTATAGCCTCAATACAATTTAAACTAATTCAGAGCCGAGAAAAACACACACACATACACAAATGCTTGTTGAAAGTCGGTATACTCAGTTTATGAAGAATACCAGGTGTTATTTTCTCTAGCGGTGTAAGAATCTATAGACTTTATAATGAATGCACGCCATATGGCATTGTGTGCTTTGGAAAATCACTGCGTTACACAATAGTATGCTACCTTATTTTTCATTTATTCAGACGGTGTGAGTCACAAGCACAAGCCTACCAATCCATCTTGTTCTCGCCGTCTTTCTGCTTGCTTGCTTTCTTCTCTTCTCAGGAGCTCTAATTGACTGAGCGTGTCAATATGTGTAGTGAACACACAGGGGTCTACTGTCTCTACCTATTGATCCATAGCTCTTGAAGAAGTCGAGCCTCTGGGCTCAAAACAAATCTTAATTACACTCCTCTTTACTGGGCCACAGAGGCTGCACTCGAGTGGGTGCCCTTTTCATAAATACATATCAGAATCCATAAATCAAAATTAATGGGCGTGAGCGGCCCATGAATCAAACATTAGAGACTGAACAGATACGGCTGACAGATTCCCACTCCGATACCATAAATTACGAAAAAAGGTACTTGTCCTTAGTGCACATTTACATTTACATTTATTCATTTAGCAGATGCTTTTATCCAAAGCGACTTACAGGTTACCAGTGGCACACTGGGAGCGATTAGGAGTAAGGTGTCTTGCTCAAGGGCACCTCAGTTGTTTCCTGATGGCACTGGGAATCAAACCAGCAACCATCTGGTTGCTAGTCCAACTCTCTAACCAATGCGTGACGATCAAAATGTCAATAACGTTTATATACCGTTGTAGATATATAAATATACTTGCTTTACAGTATTGTTATTTCAGAGCATAAAGCAACATTAAGTTGTTTTTTGTTGTCAAGCTGTGCATTCAGCAGAACTACGATTTATCTGAAGCATCCTAAATGAACCTATATGTGTATCAAAATTTAGATATTAAATTATTATTACGTTCGTTGCAGAATACAATTACAGAATACTATTGCTTCGAAAAAAAATTATAAAAATATTTAGGTACCAATATTCCCACAATAGTATTTTATACCAAGTATATGGGCCATTTGTGATACAGAATTATATCAGTCACCACCGGTTATAAGCAACTATAAACTAAACAAAAGGGAGATAACCGTCATTCAAACTGTCATTGGTTTCTTTTGCGGTTCATCATTGACCGTTGCACAAGCACAAAGCCCCTTTTTTATGGAGGAGTTTTATAGACTTCTTGCAAGGGCTGAGTCCATCCCTAAGCAATTGTTACCTCATAAAGAGAAGTAAACCCTAATGAAGCCATTACACAGTCCATATTCTCCATCAATCATGCCTTTACACTGATATGCCAATACATAATGTTGGTCAGGTGCCATTCTCACCTTCTCCTTGGCAAAAGCAGCCCCTGGATCCACAGACAAAACCCAATTACAGATAACAATGTGCTAATCTCTGTTCCCAGGGAGCAGAGAGTCGGTCTGGAGAGAGATAGTGCAGCCGCGAGGCTGGAACGCAGGCCAGATACAGCCTGTATGACAGAACCTGTTTTTTTGTCTCCTTCACTTCTTCCTGCTAAAGTCACGCTCCCTTCCCCCTTTAACCATCCCATCCCCCTCGTTCAACAAACACATACGCACGATCATCCTGACACCTTCACCACCCTGAATCTTTTACCCTTTTACAGCTAATCTTTAAATGTAAATTCTGTGACGGAAAAATAGAGGAGGCGCGAGATAACAGGTTACATCTTCACTCCCGAGCCGCTATCGTCTTCTGCATCACTGAAAAGCACCTATTCAATAAGATTACCTTCTGGCAGAGTGCACGGCGACACACCGCGGCTTTGTATTCATTAAACACACATCCCCGGCTTATCTGAAATATAAAGGGGCTTGTCAGGATGGCACATTGTGTGTGTGTCTAAGGGGAAGGCAATGTGCATTAGGGCGATTACAATATCAGCCTAGTCCAGATGGAGGCAGGAAAATAAACAGAGGAAGAAAGAGAGAGAGTGAGAGAGTAGAGTAAGTGAGAGAGAGAGAGAGAGAGAGAGAGAGAGAGAGAGAGAGAGAGAGAGAGAGAGAGAGAGAGAGAGAGAGAGAGAGAGAGAGAGAGAGAGAGAGAGAGAGAGAGAGAAGACAGAGAGGTAGTTTAGGGTGTGCGTGATTGTGTGTGTGTGTGTGCGGCTGATGGATGTGAATGTAAAGGAGTATGTGTTGGAGTTAGACACGGGCAAAGAAAGAGAAGTTAATTGGCAAGCGAATCTTGAATTAACAGAGAGAGTGAGAGAGATAGAGCGAGACAGATAGTGAGTAAGGCTGTGCTGTCTGGACACCTGTCAGCTGGTGAAGCGGTTTGTTTAGTTAACCCTGGTCTGGACCACAATGACTCCTCAGGTTCAGACAGACCCTTCAATCCTCAGCAACTTCACAAAGCATTAAACCATTAAACTTTAGAAATCCTTAGTTGTTGAAGACACAAACTGAATATTTTGGTTGTCATATTAATACTATAATAATACTTCATATTTATCAGTTTCTAAAAGCTAAACCATGGCATTTGCATGGCACAAAGTAATTTCCCTAGGAGCAACATTCGACTATATTCTTCATAATGATTACATATTTAATTTTAAATGTTTAATAACCAAAAATATTAACCAGCCTTATGTTTTGTCTGTCTCAGCTAAAAAAGTCTGCTTTAAATTCTTACACACCCCCCTCCTACATTATATGACCTCATTATATTGTAGAGTCCAGTCCCACAATACAATAAAAACCACTCATCCTCTACTCTCACATTATACTTGAATGCTTTATGAAATCCAATAACCACACGCTAAATTCCTCTCGCTGAAAAATTTGTAGCCATTATGCCCCCTATCGATCTGAAGCGCGGATTCTGGGAGATGGCGGCCATCTCAATCATTCAGCCGGTTCTCCGCGGAGACTCACATTGAGTCAAATCTACAGCCCTAGCAAAGGGTCTTTTTTCTATGACAAAAGCCAAAAGAAATCACGTTGCTTATTTATAGCCAAAGACCGAGTGTGTCAGCAAGTTCAACAGAAGCCCTCAATGAATATAAAGAGCCTCATACATGATATAGTTAAATGAAAAAAAATTTCCCTTAAGAGTTTTAACATTAAGAGTGCATATAATGCACTTGGCTTATGTCATGTAACGAAGCCTGCTCGTTTTTCTTCTCTTTTGTTATTCTAGTTTCATTACACACAAAAAATGTAATGGTTTGTTGACTAAAATTTGCAGTACGTGTTTCAATATTCTTTTCAGCATAAAGACCATGTTTTTGTTTTAAACATGCTAAAAGAGAAATTGTAAAAACAGTGTCTGGTGAGAATATCTGCCGGTTTATGTATAAGGTTAATGACATCACTAATGAAATAAGTTACATGCTGCCATGATAACACACTTGGCTTTCGCCCAGAACGTCCGCTGTTAATCATTTAAAATACACAATAAGCACTCAACTACTAATGTTTTTACGCTGCTCTGCCTATCAGGTAAATGAGAAACACATTTACCACTAGAGAAACATGTAACATTTGTCGTTCATCAACGTGACACAAACAGATTTATATTTTCTATCACATGGTTATTAGCGTGTCACGGTTAATTTCTAGTGATGCACAACCTAAAATGAGAATGAGAATTTATAGACCATCTCTACAACAGACAGAATATTTTCATTAACATGAAAGCGGGGAGCAATATCCTATGACAGGAAAATTAATAATAGGACACAATTCTAACACCTTCTCTGGTAAACTGAAAAATAATGGATGAGCGTTTCCATATCTCTCTCACACACAGCTGTGCGTGCTGGTGTGGGCAGCAGAGTCATCTCTTCATTATGCTGTGGCAGTGTCTGGTTTCATGCATTTGACCCGTGTGAGGCCAGTGGGAAAGGAAGAGGGGAACAGGTGTGAGGCAGGCAGGCCGGTGGCTGTGCAGATGGCCTCAGCCAGAGGATGCTGCTGCCTGCTAATACTGGCTTCACACATACACACAGTGCTTATTGCTCACCCAACCCTCACCTCCGGCCACCATGTACCATGTTTGCCTTTAATCAAGGTACGCTCACTGCCTGCACTGGCCCTTGGTCTTCAGTTCAAATCTCATGTTGACAGGAGACCTTAATGAGATGATGACCAGATCATAGCCGAGAGTTTCATAGTTCAGCGGTTATTGCGGTCTGCTGGTCATTGCTGATGAGTATGGTGTTTGCCTCCATTTTATGAGTGCGACACTAACAGTACTCTAAATCACACAGATGTGTATTCTTTACTGTGATAATAATATGAAAGGTGCCTTTCCACAAACAGGGCCATCTGCTTATGAGAATCTTAAACTTTTCAAAACAACTATAAAAATTGCATTCATGTGACACAGGCATTGCTTCCTCGACACAAGCCTTGAGAAAGAGTATCTTTAGACAGAGAACAGCAGTTCTCAAAAATCCCTCAGGGTTTGTTGTCTGCAAAGCACACACTGACTGCCACTGAGAGGAAGAAAAATAAAAACCTACCCTTTAATTTCTTCTGTTACCCAACAAGCTAAAAAAAATCTCATTTAAAACTTTAAAGACTTAACTCTTCTGTCACGAGAGAACTTGAGAGTTATGTGCTGTGAATAAACATCATGATGGATTGAGAAGATGCGTCTGTGACCCCGTCACAAGTGTTAAACTCATCTTTTCAATGCATTGCAATGTGACACCTGTCAAACGCATCTTCCCGACTGATGTCACGATTTTCAAACGCATCATCTTAATTCGCTGTGACGTCAACGTCAAACACATCTTTTCAACATTTTTGGAATCAACTGTGGTGTGACAAGTGCCACACATCTCTTTTTAATAATAAATTGTAATATTAAAGCTGTAACATTTCTCTGCCAAACGTTTACCTGTGCTTGCCATATTACATTTTACATCCAATGCTGATATTAAACAGCTCATATAGTCAGTTAATATTTACTTAAACCACGACTAGGATGACCTCATAAGTTAAAATGTTTTTATTAATTACTGTACATTTTATATTAAAAAGAAAATAAAGAATTTTATTTAGGCCAAGAAGCTCCATTACTTTACCTAAACGTGTGGTTTTAGATTTACTATTAAACTCCAAGACAATAAATTAACTCCTGAAACAAAATCATCAATATTACAGAGTAAATAGTGTAATTATTACTCTGTCACAATTGTTTTCTTTAGTTAGAGAAATAAATGATTGAAAGGAAAAAAGATTTTAAATGCAAATTTAATTCAGAGTATAAACGAAATAAGCGGAAAATAAGAGAAATGCAATCAAACCTCGCGGTGTATGAAAGTTACATTTTCATTGTTTACAAATTAATAAGTTAAATAGTCTGATCGTATATTTTGTAAATGCTTACAGTAAAAACGAATACAGCAATTAACTTACATTGCAAGTTATCTAAAATGTGACAATTACACGTATTACCGATTTGGATGTTTATTTCTATTGTTGGTGATATTTGCTTTTAGTTGTTCATGTTAAATTGAGCAAAAGGCGAATAGAAAGGAGTTATTCTGTGAAAACAGCACCCAGATGTGTAAAATAAATACTAAACATATCTAAAGTGCTTCAAGTATAATAGACTAAAGATCATTAAAATGAAGATAGTAACTGAGCGACTTACACTGAAAAGAGGTTGAAATTCCCACCATGCGTAACGGCGTTGTGTTAGAAAAATTAATTTCCAGTCCTTGACTCTGAATCAATATATTAATGATTTCTTAGTCCTTTATGTGGGTACTTCCAAGAAGACAATGTGTCCGTGAAACTCCAGTGCACAGCTGTAGAAATGCTCCGGTGTTCTGAGCTCTGGGCTCGGATGAGTCTCAACCTGACGAGAGGATGCTCAACTCATTTACTGCGTTTTCCTCGAACTGTCCCGATAAATGAATGCGAAACGAATTCAATGGTTTGATCCAGCGGTGCTGCGTTGGTCAGGAATATTCAGAGAATAGAGAAGTGGTGATAAAGACGAAGAAGAACCTCAAACGTCCGCCCGACTGCTCGGAGAAGCTGTGGTACTTTGCCTCTAGTCGGCGAGCTTCAGCGGAAAACCCAGGTGCAGAGTGGGCGGGGGTTTTCAAGAGGTGGGCGGGGATTAAGATAACAGGCATCTGTATATGAACGCGCGCAGGTTTGTGGATGTGGAATAAGATCCATATAGAGCTGATGGTGAGATGTGTGAGAACAAGACTGTCATGATAACAGGGATAACAGGTCATGTTGTGGTGCTTTAATGCTTTGCTTTATCTCTCTCTCTCTCCATCTCTCTCTCTCCATCTCTCTCTCCGTCTCTCTCTCTCTCTCTCTCTCGGTCTCTCTCTCTCCATCTCTCTCTCGGTCTCTCTCTCTCTCTCTCTCTCTCTCTCTCTCTCTCTCTCTCTCTCTCTCTCTCTCTCTCTCTCTCTCCGTCTCTCTCGATCTCTCTCTCTCTCTCTCTCTCTCTCTCTCTCCCTCCATCTCTCTCTCTCTCTCTCTCTCTCTCTCTCCTCTCTCTCTCTCTCTCTCTCTCTCTCTCTCTCTCTCTCTCTCTCTCTCTCTCTCTCTCTCTCTCTCTCTCTCCCTGCCTGCAGTGACTCAAGGCAAACACTTCCCCACCATCTGGACTTCATCTCGGCCCGCCGAGCCAGGAAAAGCAGAAGCGTCGTTTACAGCCCGATGATAACAGCCTCTTTCACACACAGACGCCGTTCATGAAGTTAATGCGTTGCAGACTCCCTCTCTTCAACCTGGCTTTTAACCCCATCTCGACCCATAAATTGTATGCCTAAAGTGAGATATTATGTATATTACAGAGGGGGTTATTTTACACTGAGGATTTGCAACAAGATCGTGATTATGAAATCATTCTGGCAATGAACATTAACTTGGCAACATCTCAAAATATGATGTCTTATACAATGTCAACAATGTTTTTTCGCTTGTTTCAAGCATTTAAATGAGAATTTATTGATGTCATTGCAAAGACTGTGCGTAATTTGGAGTATTTATTTTCTGAATTGAGTAGCTGAGTAACAGATATATTTTTATCAGTAACAGATAAAGACTTTTTACAGCTGGTACAGTAAGATTAGTGACTGGACCCGCAACAAAATGTGATTTACCAAAATATTAAATATTAATATTTAACTTGTGGATATTTATTTTAGCATAATTCACAACATTAAATGCATCTCACAAAGGAAAGTAAAATATTTAGGGTTTAAAGGCATAAAAACGCATATGCAGATGTAGTGACAAATCAGCTACGGCCCTATAAACAAAGATACAGCAGCGTAACTGGCCTGAATCTCTCTCATACTGGGCCCGGCCCCAGTACTCTGAAACATCTTTTTTGTAGGGCCCTCTCTGACGAAGCTTCTCTTACCCAAATACTGATGTGCAGGTCAGACTCTGTGTTCCTCTCAGACAGTGACTACTCAGTAAGACTCCTCTTTATTTAGGAGTATACGAGCTGCTGGCTGGAACGAAACACGCTCGTCTCAGATCAGCACAAACAGACCCAGCCCTTTGTTATCACAAGGATTCAGTGCAATCTCTTTTGTGCCCAGTATGTGTTATAGAAACACTTCTTGCGGCAATCACAGGACAACATCTTGACACCGGAGGCAAAAGGATGGTGGTTTAGGAAACCTGCAGGGGCACTAACGGGTGTCGTGTCCACTGATAACAGCACAAGAGTCCAGGAAACACACAGTGCTGTTTTTGCCGCTGGGGTTCCTGAAAGTTGGCCGCCCTGGGCGATGGGCCGCACACACACAGGATACCTCGCCTCAGCTGAGGGAAAAACATGCTGGGACTGACACACAGACGGCCACACAGACTTCCTGCATTTCCCCACCTACCGGTCAGCCACCTGTGGCATGCATGCAAACACACACACAATCAAGCCACTGTCTGAGAGCTCTAAAACAGCAAAGAAACTGTTACTAATGGGGTGTGATGACAAAATTTGTAAATTGTTCAAAGCGGCACTCTATTTGGCCAGTGGCACCACACTCATATAACTGTCAGATCTTGCAAACCACTGAACTGGATTTATTATTAAAGAGGATTATGTATTTTTAAGCTACCAACAACACCAAGTAAAGCCGAGTGCATACGTCTTTTACGATTGTTGTATGTCAATGAACACAATCAAAGCTTTAAGCTAATTCCAACCTAGTCTCACAGGAATCTGAGAATATTTCACCAGGTGTCAAATTAGTACAAATAAGTAAATTGTACAAAAACATAGGAGTATTAGAAAAAAGCAATAATGAAGCTCACCCCTAACACTTACACTCATTGGCACAAAAACAAACACTAAAAAGTATGAAAGAGATTTATACAAATTAGTCACTTTGTAAAATAGTTCAAATAAAATAGCCATTTGGGTTGGCCATGTCACACTGTGACTTCTCATTTGTTGTGAACATCAGACAATAACACAGAAAGGATTTGTTAAATAAAAGACTACTGCTTCAAAACTTCTAACACAGGCAAAGTTTTATCAAAAGAAAAATTTGATCTCATAGCGATCAAACAAACACTAAAGATTTTGGTCTGGGATCATAGGAATCATTTATGGTTCTCAAAAATTAAATTCGGCTTGAGAGGTTGTGCAGATCTGCAGTGATGCAGGACAAGTCCACAGTTCACTCGGCATATTATTGAATGCAAACACCGTCTGGAAGCTCCCTTATCCTGACAGCGAAAGGAAAATCTAAGTAGAAACACAAACAGACAACATTTCTACCTCTGCGATAATGTAATTAGTGGGCCGTTCTCCAGAGCTCTGCTTAATTCTTCAACCCAGTTCTTGTCAGAAGGCCATATATTACAGAATGATTTTTCACACCTACTCTTCTCTTCACACCGACACAAATCAATAAATCACACCGTTCTCATCTTTACATTCACTGCTTGATTTTTAAAACTCCCTCAGACAATTCCTCAGATAAATCAACCAACAGACCCCTCTTTGTGTAAATGAAAATATGGAAGAAAAGCAATACAGTCCAGTTATGCCCATGAGATTACTGTAAGACAGATCAGTCCAAAGTGGCAGATATATAAGTCTCTCAATACTAGAGTTTGTGGGGATCAGCGGAGTCCTCTGGGTGCCGGTTCTGTGCAATCCTTTTTGAAGTGTGCACATGTGAAAAACACATCTCGCCGCCTTCCACCAGCCCTGCTCCCTTCGGCAATAAAAGCTGACAGACAAGACATATGAAGTGTAACGTTGCCCTGCCTGTCAGTCACAGATGTATAAACACACATACGAAACTCACACACACAACCCTGCGCTGTCTTTGTGCTCTTTGAAATATGTCCCCGTTGTTGTGTCACGAGAAGGAAAGACAGTGTATTGATTTGCTCAGACCTGTCTTGTTTCAACAACTGGAAGTGCTCTCAGTCAAATGGATTTCCCACACATCATGAGAAGCCTAGTGTCTGTAAAGCAGGCAAATTACGAATCCAGAGAGAGAGAAACACCAGCACACACACACTTTGGCACACAGTACATATGAGGACACCCGGTGCATGCAAATGCAATATAAGACAAATATTATTTAAGATAGTTCGAGTCCACTGATGAAACAGAGGTGTTTGTTTGCATCAGGAGAAGACATCAACATAAAAAATGCATCACCACAGTGAAAAGGGATATCAATGAATAACCTGAAGATTTTTTTAACAAGGGCATTTTGAGTTTAATAAAAGAAAGAAATATATAGCACATAAAAGAAATAAAGCAAAATGTTATGAGTTCTGGATTCGTCTAAAACTCGAGAATAAATATGTGACAATTTTTCAATAAACATAAACAAAAAAATGTATGAAAATGTTAATGTTATTTTTAAAAACATTAAAGTAAAAAAGATTGTAAATTAATTCATTAAATTAAAAAATTGTAGTTTGGATTGTGCATTTTCACATGTATGCTCAAAATGTGCAGTGACAGTTAATCAGAGTTTCTCAAGCTAATAAATGCGTGTACTCAATAAAAAATGCATCACTTATTCATGAATCACAGGAAAATTATGTCATTATGCAACTATGTGTTTTTTACTAGTCACTATCCTGAGCTGTGACAATAATGACAACAGACAGGGAGAACATTAAAAACAAGGATAAAATCAATTTCACGCTATTAACGGCCCTCCAAAAATTACAATACTATAATAGAATGACATATAAGCAATGCCCAATGTTGCTTGCTAAAAAACTATGAAGATAAATTTTCAGCACAAAAGGACGTGTTTCAATGTCATACCTAGTTACAATATTTTGATAAAACAAACGTACTATTTCTAATGTGCACATAACAATTGCAAACAACAAGAGCAGTGCTATCTATTAAGTATATAAAGCAAATCTCGATTTCATTTTCACACATTTGAAACAGTTCTTGTTTAACCTCCATCTATACTAAGTGTGATTCTGGGTGCAACACTTGTAAGTTACTTTTCTAAGAAAATGTCTGCTAAGAACATAAATAGTAATTTAATACAAGTCTGTAAGGCAGAACTCGGCCTGGCTGACTCTAATGTGATGGTGGCTATGCACAGTAGCCGTTGGGATAAAATGAGCTTTGCAGACGAATCATCTGCACATCAGACTCTCGAGCTGACTGCTGGTGTCGTGAGACTTCCCACGCTTACTCTTAAAATCAACATAGCACTTTTTCTGCTGGTAGGTCTACAGAAGAAACTGGGTTTTAAAATACAGTAAAGAGAAAAATAAAGAGAAAGAGAGAGCCAAAGAGAGAGAGAGAGAGAAAGAGAGCAGAAAAGCGACACTGCCAAAGGTAAGGCTGATTGGCAGCATCACTTCTCGCCATTCATCACTCGGGAACTCCAGACTTCCCAAATCCTTCAGCAGATGGAGCGGCCACTCGGTTTAAACACCTGATATGAAGCCATCCGTCATGCTGTAATGCGGCAGTTGGGTCTGCAGCTGGGCCCCCGATGCGCCGTGGCTCTGGCGGGCTTGGAAAGTAGCCTGAGTGCACCCGTGATGGACTGGAGCCAGGCGGGCTGCACCGCACCCGCTCTCCCCTGATAGCATTCACAGCCCTCCACTGGACCATAGAACAGGTGGATGTGAGAGAGAGAAAGACAGAGTGACTTCATGCGTATAGTAGAGTGAGGGCAAGGCTGAAGCAGAGCACAGGATGGAAAAACACTGAATGAATCTAGAATCTAAAGAGCACCACAGCTACAAAAATAATCACTGTTCACCTAAAGAAAACAAGTGCAGAAAGAAGCTTTGCGTTTAACTTTAGTCAAATAAACCCGAGACAGAAGCTTGCTGCCTACATAGATGATTAACTTATAGAGCTGCATCCTCAATATCATGAAACCTCACTATTCTACATAGGGAGCAAAGCCAAATATAACACAAATAGCACTCCATATGGGAGAGATTTGAAATTGATTGTATTATGGAAGACTAGTTTGATAGTAATTTGTGTTAGTAGTAGGGCTGCACAGTATATCGAAATGATGGAAATATCGCAAATGTGCACATCGCAATAAATGAGTGATTTAATTTTAATACTTAAAAAAGTAACGTATGGTCAAAGTTTTAGGTCGAAGTGGATAATATAGTATCTGGCACACGGATGTTAGTTGAGATATGCATATGTGTGCATAATAGTGTGCCGTGCGAGTGCTCTAATAAAAGTCAACAAGCCGCAAAGCTAAATATGAAACGCATGTTGGTAATATAATTTTTTGTAAATATATTTTAATATCATTTAAATTGGCTTTAGAAAAAAAATATAATATTGCATTTGGAATATTGCATTATTTAGCATGCTATGGCATATCGCATTGTTTTTCAATATCGTGCAGCCCTAGTTAGTAGGCAGAATACTGGTAGCACAAAAATATATCGTCGACACAAATATTGTATAAATAAAATGTAATATGTATTAAATATTTTACAATAATTAAATATAAGTAATCAACACTACTGTAACTCTCTTAGTTCACTATCTCTGGTTTAATAAAAAGTAACAGAATTTGCCTAAAATTAGACATCTTAGAAGGAAGCATAATTAAAATAAATAGCTTTCTTGTGAAACAGCCTTTATATCAGAGGGGCGCACATACAATGTCTTAAAATGCTGCGTCCATAGGCAGTTTGCTGAGTTTTGGAATAGAGTATCTCTCCATAAAAACAGCAGTAAAATAGTCACATATAGCGTGGATCTCTCATTAGCACGAGCTCTGCTGCAGGCTCTCTGAAAGCCCGAGTCTGAGGACTAATTTGTCAACAAAAACAATTAGGGGGAATGATCCGTTACACTGGTTTTAATGAGCACAGGCAGGTCACAACACTAAAAGTGGCAAGGAAAAGGTCACCATTCAGGCACTAGACAGACCCCCAATCCCCCCACCCACACACACACAAACGTTGGATTTCCATGTTTTATAGGGACTTTCCATAGACATAATGACTTTTAAACAGTACAAATTGATATTGTAGGGTTTACCAGGACCACACACACACACACACACACACACATTTTTTGTATTTCTTGTGTTACAAGTATGACGCAGTATGCAAGTAATCTGAGAACTTGGAAAATACAACAAATTAAGCAAATTAAAAAAATCCATAACTGGTTTGTGGATTTCTTAAATTATGGATGTCAAAAAGGTTTGTAAAGACATGATTTTAATCATGAATTTAACTGTAAGTCCAAGCTGGAGTTTTTCATCAGTGTGTAATCACAACATTTTTATTTGAGAGCTTTGTTTATTTCTGTGACCTTGCCGAGGCCTTAGTGGATATCTAATGGAGACGGTGGTTGCTGTAACTATGGTAACAGTGACAAGCGTTCATGGAAGATTCGAACTTTTGTTTGATTTGAATGGGGATTTCTTTACCCAGTTAAGCTTGTCATCACTTCAAGTGTCAGAGTAACAATGTCTATAGACATCAAATGAGTGTCTTAACTACAATTAGTAAGTACAGTTAATTAAAACGGCAATTAATAGCACGACTACATCCATAGCAACCTTTTTTTGGTAAATGTGAATTGCTTAGAATAATAACTTATTTGATCAGCTTTAGTTTCCTTCTTTGAACACAATATCATTAACCTTCTAATCTCAAAATGACACATTCCCGCTATCAAACTCTTCTGAACTCAGCACATCAAAGCTACAATTGCAGTTGATCAATATTGCATTAATTACAATGAGAGCAAAATTGGATTTCTTTATGCGAACGTTAAAAGCTCATTTTGCTTTCAGAAATGGGGCCACTAACCGCAGCTGCGTGTTTCTTCCTGTCCTTGTTCCTCCATTAACCAATGTCAAGCTTTAACTGTGTAGAAAAGAGCGTTTCTGTCACGGATCATTTCTTAACCTTTACAAATGCTTCATCTCCCATCGCACAGCTTCATCTTCTGTCTCTTGCCTAAAATTGGTTTACATTTGCACACTTCCCACTCTTTTATGAAATGCATTTGAAAACAGAAGACAGATGAGTTTAGAGGTATTGTTTATAAGCTGATGGCCAAAAAAAGGACTGTATAAACCAAGCAATGACCATGTTTGGAATAGCACACTGCTTATACTATTGCTGGAATATATATATGTACAGTATACGGTGAGAAATGAAGAGAGACGGAGTGCTGAAGATGGAATGGTAGTGCTGTGAGAAAGGTGAGTTTTACTGGTGGTATAGTACGGCCGGGTTGTGTCAGCATGATAGTGTTGCAATTAAGACACGGATGATTTGTCTGATCGGGCGTGTGAGCAAAGAGACTGGAGCTGTCAAAGACAGGCTGAGCAATTTCTAGAGGTGCAGCCGCCTATGAAAGGAAATGTCATGAGAATCAGTGAAAAGCCATTACGTTAGAAGGGTGGAAAATGCTTTGAAGGTAATAATGCACTCGGTAATTAAATGAATATGAATGCCAAGTGTCCATGCCACTTTTGAGAGAGTCCTTTTTACAAAGAGATCATTCTCTTACTGTCCAATCAATGGAGGGAGGGTGGAAAAGAGTGAGAAATGAACTTTCCGTCATAAAGCACGTCTCGTCTACGGAGGCCTTTGAGTTTGTTGTGGACCAAGGTTGGAATGACACAAAGTGCGTGTGAAAAACAATAAAGTCAAACATTGCTTTAGCTATACAGGACGAATGAATTAAGAGAGAAGCATTTTGACTCTTATCTGACAGCTTTTATTCTCTGGTCTGGTGGATCAAGCCATTTCATGCAATGAAGAGCCGTGCAGTAGGGAGATAAGGAAAGAGCTTCGACAAAGAGGCCAATTTATGAATGCGGTCAATATCGGAGGCATGCAACAGCTAGTCGCATAAACATGCTTCTGTGGCTTGATGTTATCGGAGTCTGACTAGGACAAAACATTATAAGAAAGAGAGAGCGGAGAGCGAGATTAATGCGAACGCTACTCACAGTTGGACAATGCCACCCCCCCAGTGAGATAATTTCCTCTCAAAATTGCAATCAAAGCTAAAGAAACACTTCAGCAACAATATTAACTCAACGACTCCTAGGGGGGAATTTTTTATCCCTCCGGTTTCCGTCAACCCATCCTTTCTTTTATTTTGTTGTTCAAAATGCCCTGTCAATATCCTCAACATTAACATTTAATCATAAATTTGAAGGATGCCAAATAGAGGGCATTTTTCATTTTGGGAACAATAAACGTCCTTCAAAGCCTCTTAGCACAAAAATAACAGTTTGCATCAAAAGTGCTCAGAAAGAGGTATTGAAAAACCCTTGTGCAATCATTATTCTGATTACATGAAAATAGCAATGAATGAATTTTGAAAACAGGAATAAGAAAGGTCATATTTTCATTATAAGTATGAAAACATTTGAAATTTTGTCTAGGATTACTTTATGTGGGATGTCTATATAGAAAGTCATAGACAGACATAGGAATTTTACTTCCACAATGCGGTTTATATCCAACAGAATATGCACACAGGACAACATGATTTTTTTCTGTTAACTGATATATGATTAAAATACGGCTTCCTGACAAACAGATCTTTTGCTCCATGCTTTTCATCTCAAATTTCAAACTCTTAGACTTACAGTAAAGCGTATCCTATTTTCTTTTCTATACCGAACTGCCACCATCATAATGTAATTTGGACATCTTGTCTGCCGTGGCACAAGGTGACACCAGGACTACACCTTTGCTGGAAAAAAGTCTTGAGACCCTGAGTTTGTCTCCACTCCAGTATTTGTCATAATGACTTGATTGTGGGGGACGTGTAGGAAAGGTCTAATCAATCTGATTTAATTAAGTGCAGTTAGCGACAGCTGAAATGAGCAGAATGGAAGTAATAAGCACATTTAAATCTGCATATTTGAGCTCTGCTAACAACGGCAATTCAAGGCACTTACCCATTTACTATTCTTTTGTCTCCGCCAAAAAAAGCTAGAAAGCATCTCTTGCTCAGAATACAGCAAAAATCACAAGATATATTGCTGAAAATATAGTCACAACTTGTTACTATTTTAATGTAATTCTTTAAAAAAATTCCCAATTTTGTAGCATTAAAGAAAAATTTTAATTTCTGTGATTCATCCATGTCATTCTCAACCTATATGACTTTTTTCTCCTGCAGTATACAAAAAATATACATTTTGAATAATGTTTGTAACCAAACAATATACTTCAATTGTATGGACACAAAACCACTAAGACATTTCTCAAAATATCTTTTGTGTTTAACACACACAAAAAAAGAGTTTTTGAACAACACGAGGGTGAATAAATGATTAAAGTAATTTAATTTTGGGGTGAGCTATCCCTTTAGGACTGGAAATGGTGGAGCGAAGGCCATGGATTCAGAGGTGCAGGCAACATGACAAACCAGAAGAGACAGAGGATCATTAGGTTTCCCTTAGGCCAAACACAAGCACTCATGGATAAAGAAAATGCTCACTAGCTCCTGAAAGGAGAGACAAGGTGACTGGTACAAAAGTGTCCAGTGTATGACAGCCACTGACATCATCCTCCACCTCTCATGGGGCAGTACATCATGTGTTTGTGCCTCTGACATCTGACACAATAGTCTGTTCTAACACTTTCATCAGGTGATCAGTAATGATCTGTGAAGTTACGAATGAACGTATGAAACAACTACGTTAAAACTAATCCAAACAAACAACGTCTGATCATATATGCCACGCCGTTACATCAATACAGCAATAGTTTTCCCAATGTCATCATTACTCACCGCCTTTGACTTTCCTAATGAAATGTGTACGTTGGTCTTTTCCATGTTGTCCAAATGAAATTTACTCCAAACGAGACAAAAAAAATAAACATTCCTTATGTTATAAAGAGGAAACTGACCATATACACAGAAATTCTTACTCTGCTTTGCCTGTTTAAATTACGATAAACTGACAGGCGAGTTAGGGTCATCCTTTCCGCTCGGTATCAAATAAGCAGAAAAAGAATAAACGTATATATTAATAGTATTCAACGTAAAGAGTCTCTACATTATGTGTAACGTTTGCGCTGTGGGTTTCCTATGGCGCATAAAATAACGTTTGACGTAACGTCAGATGAAAACCTGACTGTCGCGTTTGTCGCATTCACCGCTGACTCGTACGTCAACTTAGCCGCCATATTGGAACAGTCAGACTCCACCATAAACACTTAAAAGTAAACGGGGAGCTGCGGTTTTTCTGGATAAAAACAAAGTAACTTTTAGTTTTCTCAACTGATTTCAGTGTTCTATGACCTACGTGGAATACAGTAAGTAAAAATGTATTTAGGTATTTGGGTTTTAAAGTGATAATAAAATCAATAATTTTTCTCATAAGGAAAATGTATCTTTGTATAAGAGTATTAATTCATACATGAACTGCATTAATATCAGATTTTTTTGTACGGTATCATATTTTAGTACGGTTCTATACCATATTAAAAATAATGTTCTGCAAAATTTCCTAAATTCCTTTATCTATATCCTTATATTTTTTTCTTTCTGTGAATGCATCAAGGCTTGAATATAAAACTTGATTTGTAAAAGCAGAATAGTGTAGATGACATAATGTGATGTAAAGGAAATAAGATAAATTACATCTAGTATGTTTTTGCAAGGATACTTCAGCAGGAGCTGCAATATTACACTTGCACAATGCTGACATATTTTTTGCCAACCTTAGGTATCCCATATCTTAACACATTAGTTCATCCAGCCCTCCTGCTGTAACACAAACAAACAAATAAAAACACTTACATATACATAATCAAAATGATCATGATCCACAATTTTAGCTATACACCTAGTGTTATTCTTAAAATGATCAAAAGAATTGTAACCCAAATCACATACTCACCTATTTCAGGCTTCGCATAGAAATAAAGAATGAAATCTGATTAATCACATTTCCATAATTGATCATAAATTACTTTCTTCAAACAAAATCATAAAATATCCAATAACCTAAAGAGCCTGTTTCCTCCACCGCAGGAACTCTCATTGGCTGTCTGTTACCAGTCATGTGTGGCATCCTCCCTTCCCAAACCAGCCTAAGATGGATATGAGGTGATTACCCCCAAAGTCCTGCTAGGGAGGCCCAGCTCTGTGTGCTGCTTATTAAACATAAGTACCATGTAACCTCCCCGCACTAAATCAAGGGACGTGTTATTGGTCCCTGGTGAGAATGCAGGGGTCAGAGGGTCCTGGAGATGGGATGTGCTGCGCTGAGCTCATCCTGGGGAGACACCAGCTGACAGCTGCCACAAATCTGACACACACACGCAAACATGCACACATCAATACACATTATAAACACACACACCAGGCAGCATAAGGTGCACAGTGCATAGCAAATGTGGCCCAATCAATACTCATTGGAAGTGTGAGAATAAATAAAACGCTCATGAAGAAGAAGAAATGGACGGAAGGCTCAATTATCCTTTTCTGTCACACACTCGCTCTTTTTTTTTTAGATATTTCAAGCCTGTTTGTGTCACACTTTTGATTATACTTGAATTCTCTATTGATTGATTAATTTGCTTTTGCAAATTTTATTGTATGATTGTACTGTAATTTTGACATTTTTTACATTAATAGTCACATAGGCAGAGTATATTTTTTCACGCAAAAGTATAAAAGAGTACATATAGCTTCTACATTTTACCCACAATGCATTTTATTTGTTTTATTCACATGCTAAACAAATAACAACTCCACCAAAGATATAGTGTAAGTGAAGTGTTTTTAATGCACAGCTATAGTCGTCTAAAAGCATTGCTCTTACACTCTTTACCGATCACAGTCATTTCATTAATATTGAGTTCTCTTTCTGCACTGTCCCAATCCACGAAGCCACTGATTGTTATAATAATGGGCTTGCCTTGTAGCGTCTGAAGGACATGCATTAATATTTGAGAGCATTTAAACCCATTAGGCTGTTTGCCGGAGAGAGGAGAGCATGTTTTTAACTCTGTTGAGAGTGTGTGTGGTAAGAGGTTATCATCTGCTAAGTAAATAAAAGAGCACACAGCGTCTCCCATTCCTGTGATTCCTGGAAGCGGCTGAAATGTGGCGAGCAGGACCTGGTATTGCCGAGAGACTGACGCACTTTATTAGACTGTAGCGTAGTGCTATTATCATTTCCTAAATGAATAATTCAAAATGAAGGATTGCTTCAGAAATGCTCGTTTGTAAGTGTTTGTGTGTTCACGAGAGTGTGTGTTTCCGAGGTCCTGAGATTAGCTTTTTCTTGGCCTCTAAGCGAGCACATCTGCAGTCAAGGCTCCACATCTGGTTCTCACATTTTCCCCTAGTGCTGCTGAGAGGGAGCAGAAGAGAAGAGAGAGAGAGAAGGAGGAAAGGATGTGATCATTGAAGCGGCAAGAAACCAATCATTCCACTTGAACAGAGTATTCTTCTCTGTTCTTGCACCACCCCCATCTTCTTGACTCTTACTGTAAAAAACTAAGATCATTAAATATCGCTGAAGAATAGCCATGCACCATGTTATTCCAAGGTCATTGGTTCGACTCACAGGGAACACATGTACTGCTAAAATGCATAACTTGACATATACATAGTTTTGGATAAAAGTGCAAGTAAACTTGTACTTGATTTATTGTGTTTATTGTACTTTTCTGATATTCTAACAATAGTTTTCAAAACACAAGTAATGTATCTTGATACAGCCTTTCTAAAATTATTCACATTTTTTACTTTTTCTTTAACGGGTGAGGATGTCTTTTTGTTGTTGTTCAAATAGGCCTACACAAAAAAATGTGTTGTGGTTCAATCCCATTCGCCCTTTTCCCAGCATGCACTGCGGCATGAATAATTTATACGGTTGCATTGTTTGACTGTTTGCCGGTTTTCTTTACACTGTTTTCTTTGATTTTGTTGTTATTTTTAGTAACTTACTGTGTAGTGATCAGTTGCATTTGCTCCTATGGGATAAAATATAATGAAATTACATAACACTGAACAATTTTAAACCATGCAATTAAGGGAAACAGTTTGCAAAGATCTTGTTTTTAGATGAAGTTACTTCTATCACAATAGGTAATTGTTATAATGACTTTACAGAGTTTAGTCATATCAACTAAACTTTATCACACACAGCCAAGACATTTCCTTAAAGAAATGAAGCCAACTAAAGAAAAGCCATGCAATCCATTGCCTTCTGCAAGCTTTTCTTCCTTTGTGTTCCTCCCACTTCAACCTGGAATCAAAATCAGTCCATTTTGTTGTTACTCTGGCAGATCCTCCTCCGCTTTGATTTATCAGTTAAGAAGGCTTCTCATGGGTTGGCTGTTTAGCCAGATCCAGATCTCTTCCACTCTTTGCCCTCGCAGCAGATGTTTTGAACCCCTCTCCATACGTCCCAGCCCGGACTGGATTCCTTCCTCCCTTCCAAGCTGTGCTGACCCTGGTGACCCTATAATTGGTGAAATAATTTGCCCTGGTTTACATAAGCACTCCATGAAAGGGCGACTCTGTGGATCTCTCCTGAAGTCAGGGCTGCATCTCAGATACTCGCTGTGGGAGAGTGAGCAACACTTAAGTGACATACTGATATAGTGATGCAATAACAACTGTATCCATCAGTCTTCAAACAACAATACAGATGAGCATTACACAGAATTGTGTTTAAATTGTTGTTTAATAGTTTTGTGATTTGGTGAACTGGTGACACATGGTTGTGCCAGATATGGACATTTCAATATGGACAAGTCAGTTTACTCAATGGCTGGGTTTTATCAAAGGGCAAGGACATTCTTCATTCTACGAGCAGTCTCTTTTTAAACTAAAAGCATGTCCTAAATGTGAAGATATTTGACTTTTCTCAACTTTCATACTATAAGCTGACATGCTCCTTATTTTGTCAACTTCTATAAGCACACTAACTCACCGATGACCTCAGTGAAAACACATAAACTAAAAGCCACAAACCTTTTTGATTTCACAGGGATTTTAAACAAATGCTTCTTTCTCTACATGCAAGAACCGCACACTGGCAAACTAAAGGATGATTTCTATGGGGTTCAAAATGTCAGAGGCTTTTCATCATTCAATGTCAAGAACAAACAACTTTAACGTGCGCTCCGCTCTCCTGTCTACAATTACTATCAAAACCGCACCATTTCAGCCACCGTTTGCCTGTGCGCTATAGCCAGCTTGGTCTCCCGAACATGTGTTAGCATTTTGAATCTATTTGATTTCATATTAGATTTGACAAATTTCAGCAAATGGACGTAAGCACTTGAAACGTACAGGCGCGGGGGTACAGGGCTAAAATGGGTTCCATATGGAGACACGGGTCCTCGCCAATACCTTGTTTGCTCTTACCCAAAATTACAGCAGTTACAAGAAAAAGCTCTCTTATGGCTTACTGGCTCCGGTGGCAGAAACATGGAAATTATTAAGAGTTCGGAAAAATAGAAATTATCTCATATCTTGGTTAAGACTTTTGGAGCTTATTTTTGTTCACTGTCATACCTGTGAATTAATCAGTCATCCTGAATACTTTAGTATTTCTTTACCATGCTCATTTTTAAATAAATATTTAACGTTTCGGTTTCAAACGATTACTACGTTGCGCATGAATGTACAATACACAGTAAGAGTCTGTGCCGGGATCTACTTGTACATGTAGCTGTGTTTTTCATTTTATTTACCTCTCTCCGCTGTCAGGGTTAAAAATGGATGGCAGGGTCGCTCTCTCTCCTCTATTACCTTTCGCTTGATTACCCCTTTCTCCACAGCCCAACCGGCCAGTTCATCAAATATTAAAGAACAGTACTGTCTATTAATGCTGCCGGGGCAATTGAAATATGTGTGATGGATTTTTACTGCTATATTGCAAAGTGTCTTTCTCAGTGGTCTCCAGGGACCACCCCTCCAGCTGTTTAATCCATAGCTTCATCACAAGCGTGCAAGGAAGGGGTCGACCTCCACCAAATGTCTTCATTTCTCCCTTACCACCCCCGGCTCCCCCTTGGGATAACGGCTAACGAGGCCTTTCTGGTAATAACGTTGAAAGGCTCAGTCAATGCAGAAACTTTCACATGAAGGTCAGGTCCAATGTTACCACGTTAGGGGAAGAGTGATTGATAGAGGGAACGACACGCAACATCGTTCGCTTTCCGACCACGTGCGCTCTATAAAATCACGTATGAATATTCTGTGCTGTTAGCGGCTCGGGCTAATGAGATGAGAGGTTTTTACGAGAGCTATAATGTCTCAAGGAGCATTTCTTTTGATTGCGTTCTGACGTTAGAGGATGTGCCCGAATGAATGAATCACACTATATGATGCTCTCTCGAACTGCCTGAATGCAAAAAATCTCGTTCTATAGGTCAGTGTTGTATTCCATCATGTCTGCTGATGATTCACGCTGGCACATCTGTTCTTCATACTTCCCGTTGTGTTTTCATTTCACGAGTCGTGAATGCGTAAATACGACGGCCGGAGGAATCGAAGGTAGTGCGGTTGTGGAAATTACATTACCGTAGTCATGCAGCATGCAAACTTTCAGACGTGCTGGCAGATAACATTTCTTCATTGAAACTTAACGGCAACATCAATGCAGAGCTCGCAGCAGGAGTCTGGCTTCGGCTTTATTGATGACAAAACCATTCCTGGCTCTGGGTGTGCTTCAAGATTGAACCAGCGCAGTTGATCATTAGAGTAAGTGACAGCCGCTCGACCTTCCAGGAAACCGATATGGAGTCATAGATTTAAACTGTAGCGTGTCAATCATCTTGCCGCACATGCGTTATGGTGGTGCACTTATAATTCAAAAGATATGAGGAGGTGAAATACGACCATCTGACCGAGGATGTTGACGTAGCGGTGGTGGTTCGGGACTGTAGCAGAATGCAGAAGGGCATCGCAATTAGTGCAGATTGATTTAGCGCTGCTGCCGTGCCACCCACACTCACCGCGGCACAGGAGAAGAGGTGACCAGCTGTGCGTAGCATCAGGTTAATTATGGGTGTTCATGTGTGTGCGCTAATAGAATTCCTTTTTCGCCGTGCCCCACAGATGTGTGCGTTAAATAACACAGGGTATTAAAGAAACAGTTCACCAAAAACAAAAACTGCATCATTATTTACTTACCCTCATGTTGTTATAAACCCCTGTGATTTTCTTTCTTTGGACAAACACTTTTTATAAGAATATTGTGGCTTCTCATAGCTATACAATACCAGACAAATGTTAAGACACTATTAACAAAAATGTTACTCATGATCTTAAAAATCTTTTAATCTAAAGGTGTGTTTTAGTGTTTGAAATGACTTTTGTAGACAAAAATATAATTGTGCCAAAATATTAATTTCTTTAATTAAAATAGATATTTTTGGGATGGATAAAAGCGGCCAATAAGAGTCCAGCATAGATAGAAATTTCTTCAGTGTTTCTCAGGTTGAGATCCTAAGAAGCTGGATAATAAAACGTCAAGAGTATGATTTTACAAATTCTAGACAAAGGGTGAATACTTTTAAAGATGTTAAAATATAACATAGTGTTCATTTCTTTTGGATGCTTTTAGTCACAACATAATTCACACAGTTACAGTTGTGTTATTTCATGGGTTTGATGAGTGTAGTCCTATTCTGAAATCTAAACAACAGTGAATAAATGTTTCCAAACTTTTGGATTTTTTCATTACACTGGCACTGTGTAATGAAAGTGAATTAGAACTGGGGTTTTGAAAAGTGGTTTAAATGACTGTATAGACTATATATATATATATATATCCATGAAGTAATGCGATAGCTTCGTGTGAGAAACAGATTGAACGTTTAAGATGTTATTATGGGTTTGGAATGACATGAGGGCAAATAAAAAATATTTTTTTTATTTCTAGATCAACTATTCCTTTAAATCACCAAAGTGTGGCCCAACCGAGTCTCTCCCGGGGTCATCCGCCTATATCTGTGGAGGAGGGCAGATACACGCACAGCCTCACGCTCTCTAATCACAGGTGTGCGGATGAGAACATCACTCTTCTCTTCGCCTCACACTTTTCCCTAACAATTAAGAGCCCATTTTAAATGTCATTAATCAGCAGGTTGCATGGCAAGATCCGATTCATATCTGTCAGATGCACTGGGCAGAAACTAATAGGGGAGCAATTACCTGAAAGGAGCCGTAGACGCTAGAGATGTCTATGACAGTGATTTTTGATACAATGAGCTTACTGTACTGGAAGACCTGGTATCATAACCATGCAGGACGTAATGGAAGCGAGCAGAAACATCCATGAATAACAGAAAAATAAAGCAGATCAAGATGTTTTCCCTCAGACGACGTCCAAAAGCAGTTGAAACAGAGGGAAAGCAGCTGTGCTTTAATACTCAACTCAATCCGCTTGTAAGTAGATAACACTCTCTCTGTGTCCTTCCATTCGAGAGTAACGCAAACCAGATTTCTGAAAGAAAAACAGCTTTTGAGGGGGTCGTTGATGCTTTATTAGGAATGGGTTCAGGTGGACGTGTTTGTTTTTGGTCTCCAAGTCGCACTGAGAGACAGCGCCAGCTATGAATGCTGGATGCGGTGTCAATGATGTGCTCTTATGATGCAACCTCTCAGATGAACTGTGCGCTGGGAGAGATGACATCTAATCCAGCGTTGAGAAAGGATCCCATTACAAATAAACAGGCGGCATGACTCAGACCCCACGCTGGTGAGTGCTGGTTTCCTTTGGAAAACAAATAAATAATCTGAAGTTTCTCCTTTTTTTGGCAAGCGCACGGATGGTAGTGTATGGTTTTTATTAGTGTCACTGGAGGAACAGCGTTAAATGTGTACCAGATGTTCCTGAAAAGAGATGTTTGGTTAAAAAGAGGACAGCACGCACGTATGTTAACAGCTGAATTTACAAAGCAAAACTTTTCGTTTGAATGTTTTCGTACATTTTAATTAGTGTTTTAAATCACAGCTCACTGTACATTTAGCTTTATTAATTCATAGGTACACGCTCAATAATGAACCTCATCCACGGCCAACATAATTTCCTTGCTCATGAAATTCAAGGCTGTTACAGCCGATTTCTTTAACTTCACATGCAGGTAAATGCGCTGCGATATTTGACCTTCATGTTACTTAGTTAGGAAGAACTTTCGTCCCTTTTTTTGTGCCGTGATGTTAAATGATTTCACTCCAAATCTTTATCGTCATACTTCACGTTTGCTTCCGCCATGAACGTAATTATCCACTTTAAAAGAGTTGCGCTTTAATACACATTAGCCTTGAGAGGAAAGAGAAAGCATTAGAAGAAAAGAAAATATCTGAATATAACTGACGCGTTTAAAACGGCTTCCTCATTAAAATCAAAGCTTGTTCCCCTTTGCTTAGCATTAGTAGAATTTAATAATAGAAAGTAAATTACAGTGATCCCTGTGAGGACAGACAGGTTAATGGTATTATGAAGAGTGGGAGTGCAAAATAGAACAGTGGAAGGGGAAACAGATGTAAGGTCATCACCAGCACCTGTGGACGATGAGCAAACACATGACTAAACACAGTCTGGACGCTGGAGTGGACTGCACTGATGATCACACACATATATTTATGTTATCACATATAGCTATATCTTCATAGATAGATAGATAGATAGATAGATAGATAGATAGATAGATAGATAGATAGATAGATAGATAGATAGATAGATAGATAGATAGATAGATACGATAGATAGAAAGATAGATAGAACGATAGATAGAACGATAGAACGATAGAACGATAGATAGATAGATAGATAGATAGATAGATAGATAGATAGATAGATAGATAGATAGATTTGACATGTATTTCACAGTAATGGAAATGTATTGTGTGGCATCTGTTTGAGGTTTGCTACATGCCGGAGGTGCATGATCAAAGCAGGGAGTGTCTCCTCCGAGGCCAGAGAAACGATAGATAGATAGATAGATAGATAGATAGATAGATAGATAGATAGATAGATAGATAGATAGATAGATAGATAGATAGATAGATAGATAGATAGATAGATAGATAGATAGATAGATAGATAGATAGATAGATAGATAGATAGATCTATATATTTACAGGACATCTATATATCTACATCTATACATCTATATTTACATACATACATATTTACATATCCACACCTATTCGATCTATATCTACATATTTACATATCTATCTACATCTCTATCTATCTATCTGGATGGATATAGATACAGATATATAGATAAAGATAAATGGCTTTTTTCATTTGCCTTATGGCCTCTAGACATTTTTCATGAATACGGTTCTCAAACTGTTTTTCTTTTCAGCAAAAGTTTAGTGAAAGGAGGCATTTAAGCCTGTTTTATTTTTCCTATTCACTTCATGTGAGGTTTGTAATTTTGGCAGCATGTGATTTATCACACTCACATTCATCTGGCCGCACACGCGCATGTCTTTGAAAGTGCTCTTTGAGTTTGGTGATTATTTGCGGGTCAGGCCAGGTCAGTTCTGCCACTCAATTCTGGGGAGTCTGATCACAGGCGAGAGTTCATCAGACGGAGGGGCTTTGTTGACCCTACAGTGAAAGAAACAAGAAAGAGCAGAAAAGAGTAGCATTCCGTATGTTTCTCTGGCCTCGGAGGAGACACTCCCTGCTTTGATCATGCACCTCCGGCATGTAGCAAACCTCAAACAGATGCCACACAATACATTTCCATTACTGTGAAATACATGTCAAATTTATAGATGCCGAGGCCACAAAAGCCAAAAAGGACCGATGAAAAATATAACAGTGACAAATAAAGGATGACCAATGTGAACTTTACAACATATCTCTTTTTCAGATTTAAAACACTGCAGCTTTTATTGATAATATAACATTTTATACAAGAAATTAAAACTGCAAACTATAAAAATTGTAATTAAGGTACAATTTTACATTTCTCTCAGTAGAAAAGCTACAGTAAAAGCACAATGTTTTTCTGCCGTTGCATTGAAGGCACAAACGCTTCAAATCAAAAACCCAATGACTCGACAGCCCGGCAAAGTCTTTTTTTCTGACAGGCCACAATTTTCGGCTCAAAAATCACACCCTTCTACGAGGAGCATGCGGGCTCTTCTCTCATTGGCTGATTTCTTTCCACAGTAATACATTACATTTGAAGATGGGCTAACGGCTGTGTAAGGTGCCTTTTAGAATGGCAGCCACTTAGCCAGAAAGCTGAATAATAAGCAGCTTTGATGGAAGAAGTGGTACGCATAACGTTGCCATAACATTTTAGCTGCGGTTTATGGTCTTTTTTTAACTCGATCTATTGAATGGTATGACCGATAAGCAGTCTGATACATCTTGGCAAATGTGAGGATGTTAACAGAAAAGAAGATGGCGTCTTTCATGAGAATAAAAACTGTATACATTACTCTCGCATAATATTAAAGAAATATCATGGGTTTAATACAACTTCAGTTTTATTTCTAAGATAAATTGGATTACAACAGAAAGTTATTTAGCAAAAACAAACAAATTGTTTATGGAAGAATACTACGTAATCTAACAACACTAGAATTAACATTCAAGATAACATCACACATCAAATTACATAAAACTGTATTTTTCATATCTCTACAGTGATGTTGAACAGCATGTTTCAATGCCTACCCAAATACACACATGTACAAGAGCCTCAAGTTTACATACTAATACTAATGAGATCACACTGCAAACCCAGCCAAGTAAATGAATAAATCTTAAACAGCATACATCTCTACTTGAGCTAAAGGTATTCATCAGCAAAGAGATCAGTCTAGGCAGCATTCATGCCAGGAGCTTTGTGCAAAAGGTTGTCAAACACTTAAATACCAAGCAACCATCACTATAGGTATCTCTGAAGAACGAGATGACACATTCTACCCAGTCTGTACCAGGCACAGTTTACTGATTCACACACCAAACACACATGCTTTTACACCAGCTGCAGAGCATATGGACCTTCACAGAGGGACATCCGCAGCAGAGAGAGAGAGCGAGAGAGAGCGAGAGAGAGCGAGAGAGAGAGAGAGAGAGAGAGAGAGAGAGAGAGAGAGAGAGAGAGAGAGAGAGAGAGAGAGAGAGAGAGAGAGAGAGAGAGAGAGAGAGAGAGAGAGAGAGAGAGAGAGAGAGAGAGAGAGAGAAAGAACATTTCAGCATAGATTCAGCTGCAAGCCTGCCACATGGGGAGGAAAATATATACAGGAGATAGTGAGAGGGAAATAAAAAAAGAGAGCAAATATCACAGGTAATTCTAGGATTTGTTCTGCAGAATACAAAAGAAGATATTTTAAAGAATGTTTGTAACTAAACAACACTGACCCCCATTGACAAACACAAACCACTGAGACATTTCTCAAAATATCTTCTGAAGTGTTAAACAGAAGATAAAAGTCATCCCTTTATGTACAACAGGTTTTGGTCAAATCTTAAATGACATATTTATTTAAATTACAATGAGATGTTTTATCATTAATACTGTATATTAGAAATTGCATTTTATTGAACAATTTTACTGGAATGAAAAGTTTTTATTGAACAATTGTACTGGAAAATCTGTGTGAGGCAGCGCTGTTTGCACAACATTGTCTAAAAATAACACTTACTGTAACAAACGTTAAAGTTATTCAACAGCTAGTCAGAAGAGGATTTAAAATAAAAAAGCCCAAGATCTTACTAGGATTGATTTTGTCAGATCACAGATTTCAAAGTGTGCTAACAGATTTTTAGGAAGCTAAAGCCCCCCTAAACACTATCTAGTAACTGCTATGGTAAATATAATCCTCCACGCCTTCCTGTTAAACCTCTCTGATCAGGGCACGCGTGCTTGGCCGTGCACCAGCTCTCGTAGCTATTTAAAGCAGCTTCTCGTGGTTTTTAGGGAGATAGCAACAGCTACTGACACAGATGTTGAAATGGATTTTTTTCCTCTCTCGCTCTCAGTGCACCTGTGCACATTTAGTGCCAAATTCCTGTTGTGTCTAAATGGGAGGTCCAAACATTCCACCCGCTTAAGGCATGAAAGCAAATATCACATTATTACTTATTATGAGCAGGCTCTGGGGTGGGCGTTTTGGCTGCGGCCCAGTATCTCAATGATGAGTGGGGTCATGTGAGTGCTCACACACACACACACCAGGGAGCAGGCTGGATTTGTATATGCAGAGTATTCACAAACACTAAAAGCCGTTAAACAAGCTGTCAATGTGCTTCAATATCACCACATTTACTTATCAGATAACTTGCTTATCAGTGGAGGAGTCCAGGTTACTGCCCCCTCAAAACCACAGTTGGGCAATTCCAGCGTTATGGATGTGACATTTTCAGTCAAACAAAAAAATATAAATTCTCACAAACTGTTTTCATAACAAATATTTTGGATCATCTGTTTATATTTTACAAAACCCCTGTTGATAGGAGTCCATACAATAAAAAATATCAGTCTATACATGAGTTATCTATTTTATGAAATGGAAATATACACTTATACGATATATAACACATGCTTTTGAGAAGCAACATTACATGTAGGATTTCTGTCAATTAAAATGCACAAACCAGAAGCAATAAAACCCAACAAATGGAGAAGAGATGACTCTGCAAAGAAAAAAAAAAGTTATTTTATTTTCATTTTCATGTGGCCTGTTATGGATGTGACTACTGAAAAATCATGATTTACAAAATATAAAAAAAGCTTTATTTAAACCATCAAATGTTGACACCTGAACTATCAGTGTGGCAAAAAAACTAGTTTCATAGCAAGATTGACATTCAGTTGTAAATATTAATGGTTACTTTATAAACACATTTTTATTAGGAAATTTAATATATATTGAAAAAATACAAAACACTCCAAAAACATCTGAATGATATTTGTATAGATTTGCAGAACAGTCATTGAATTCAACAACACACATACACAGTATCACACAAATTTGCACGTATACAAGAACACACACGCACAGGCACCAGATGGACCTTAAAGCAATAAAGCGGAAGGAAAAAAATCTTTTGTTCTCCCTACAGTGTATCTGCAAATCTATTAACATTGTCCCTTCTTTCCTTCACTCCCTCTCTCTCTCTCTCTCTCTCTCTCTCTCTCTCTCTCTCTCTCTCTCTCTCCTCCGCAGATGTTACAGGCACATTCCATTACACCTACACGTCATTACACTTAATGGCTCGTTCAGATGAAAGCTGAGCGTGGACCTCATCTGTGACAGGACCCTAAAGCTGCATTTCCCGGTCCTTCTAACCATTCTTTCCTCCGCTCCCCAGACTCGCAGATAACTCCCCGATGGGGCGAGTGAGCGGCCCGGGGCCAAACATCTCCCAAAGCCCCTTCGCTCTCTTCACATCCAGATTTCCCCTCAACATGGGCTCCCAAGAACTAAAAACAAGCAAAAATCCGTTCTCCTCATCTAGCCTTTCTTTAGTGTCTTTTTTACTACACACAGAAAGCAAGTCTCAGCACTGTCTCTATTGTATAACTGTTTAAATAACACTGGCTTGCAGGCACTTTCATTATCTTTGTTGTGCTGTTAATATTCTATTTAATATCGGACAGGGTAAGTATATTTGCATGAATTACGGGCGTTTACACCACAAGCACAGTTGAAAAGTGTATTTATTCTCAACTTTACTAGTGGCGTACCAACTCAAAAGCACAGGTGTTTTTAATAACACTCAAGGTCTGAATGCATTGCAGTTTTTTATGTGTGTGTGGAGAACAAAGAATTAAGATCAGATTGAAATGAGCAGGGACACACTCCCACCTCAGGCATCCGCAGCGTTTCCATCCATCTCTGCTCTGCTATCATCATATTAACATAGATGACAATCTGGCGAGAAGGTGCTGATCAAAGATAAATTTCACACCCTGGCTCAGCTTCCTCTAATTACGCCATCTGCGGCACGTTCCTTCGTAGCACGCCGGGTGCAGATCTGTCAAACGTGCCGTGTCAACGGGAATGCACCGGAGACTAATCACCCTCGAACCTCGTGCTCGAGGAGCGCCGCATCCCCATCCCATACGCTCCTCACGGCGCAGGAGACCCTTTACACCCCCACCCTGCTGAAGGATCTGTAACGGCAATTAAGGAGTTTTGCACTAGATATTATATTACTGGCACATATTCAGGATGAATTCAATGTGAATATTAATAATCAGCATATTCCCTAACCAATAAGAGAGACTTATAACATGATTTTTTACTATTAAGCATTTCATTAGTAAATGATATAAAATGTAAATGTTGGGCGGGTTTGATGTTATATGAATGAAAAAGATGATGACCAATGATGAATGACAGAGAGACAATAGACACATGACTTCTAGTATAATGTTTCATTTCTGATATATATTATTGAATTCTCCTAAAACATGCAATGTTTAATAATGAGACTCTTACATAAACATTCTGTTCAGTTAGTGTCATATTTCATATATTTTACTATATCCATTACATTTATATACATTTATAAACAGACTCGCTTTAATAAGTAACAGTACAGTATGTTAGCACAGTATTTCTAATGCAATTATGCCCTTAAATAAAATATATTACCCAAAATTTGATTTAATAAAAATACAGCAAGGCCGTCCAGGAATCCATGTTTATACACTTTTCTCCAAAAGAAGACAGCTCGAATGTAAATGGACCTATTAAGATGAGTTAAAGGTCTACCAAAGTAAATATTTAAGATACTTTTTTTTCGAAACAAAATAAAACCTGGCAGTGAATTAAAACCTTCGAGCTGTGAATCAGTTATGGTGTTATTTAGCAGTAAATACAGCACACAGGGACATTCTGATGTTTTCAAAACACGTTTTTAAAATTCCACCGATATTTTAATTAATCGTACGAGAGTAGAGTCTGACCCTCACATACTGAAGCTATTATGTATGTCTGACAACAAACCTTTGATAACAAACGTTCATGCTTACGTGCCTTCACGGCCATTTAAAAGTGTTTATCAACATAAATGGCGAGTTTTTTATTCTTTCAATGTGATTAATTATTATTCTCTCTTTTTAATTTAGTAATGCCGCTCATAAACAAGACTCTTCATCATGCCATCACGAAATCAGGAAAATAATTGGTTTAAAAGATGCAATTATTGTGGTTACTTAGCAACTGAGAAATGAATCGATATGTCTTACAAGGACAAAATGCCCAATAGTGTAACCCTAAACACTTCTTGAATAACCAAAGTAACAAAAGCAACGTCTTGACACATTTTATTTGACTTGGTTTTATTTTTTGGAGTGATTCAGAATACTGAACACAGACATGCATTCGAGTTTGTACAATAACTAATATAAAATTACTTTAGTATTCATAAAATATGAATTGCACAAAAATATTTAAGTACTGTAATACAACAATTGTGTGGCGGACTGATAGAAAAGCAATCTTGAACACCTCCCAACCAATCACATTTAAGGCCCACTCGATTGCATAACTGTTGTACTAAATGTATTTTCCTCCATTTGATGAATACCGAACGTAACTTTATAAATGATAAAAACATGAGACTACAAGTTCTCGTGCTATTTCGGAGGTTGACACTACATCAGACAACATCTGCTGAGCATTTTAGTAGGCACACTTAATAGTACCCTAGCAGTCTGTGAAACCAGTCAGCAGAAAAAAAAATAAGCGGAGTGCATTCCTGGTAAGAGCCCTCTTTCAGAGCGTGGCCTGGTTAACCACAGCCCTGGCAAGGAAGGGTAGCGGGCAGAGAAGATTCTCCTGCCACTGTGAGCCCATCTTATGCAGTACAGCAGGGCTGATGCCAGATGTTAGGGGGAGGGAGAGTTTTTATCTGTGGCGCCGGCACAATGTGCCACTGTAGCGGAAAGACACAAATCATTAATCCCTGCCCCTGGGAGCCACTGATGGTGTTCTGCGCCGTGCCGGAGAAGCGTGCCAGCTCCTCTCCACCTCCCCGATCTCTCCAGACCTCACCTCGCTACAGCCCCTGATGAAGTTGTCTCGACTGCACCGGCCATTTCGCAGGCAATTATTGACTGCATTAGGCCGGCCGGGCAGCGGGGTTTGCTGCAACATTGACCACAAGAGTCGCTGGATCGATAAAACTCGTGGCGACTGGACATAAGGCTGGAAGAGGGGAATTAACATGATTAGGGTAGCCGGTGGGGTGGGGCGCAGGAGATAGCTAAATTAAACAAGGGGCCATCACGGGTCATATATGAACCCACACCGAACCAACGCCTGCAGAACAAGCTGTGCTGTGAAATTATGTTGTTCAACAACAGCTTACAACATTTACTTTACAGACTTCAGAATAAAAATGTATTAAGTCAGCGGAGACTTATGACCCGGCCATGAGTTATGTGTCTCTGTATTTTTTGTGATTTACTGTTTTCTGCATAAAACTATCCTACATAATGTGAAGAACACATGTGACCCTGTCTGTGAAAACCAGGCTAAAGAAATGTTTTCAAAGTTTTATTTCACCTATTAATTTCATTTTGATTTTAATCTTTGACATGACCTTACTCAGACTATATTAAAGATATCAATGTTAAATATTCTTTTTATTTTGTAGGATGATTTTATGCAGAAAACAGAAAAATCAAAAAATGATTTTCCCAGACTGGGTCACATATAACCTCGACATCTTTAATATTGACTGAGTAATGACATGTCACTAAGATTGAAATCATCTCATGATTTCTCATCAATCTCATTGATGAAATCTCATCATTTGTTTTTGTCATAATTTGTCACATATTTCTTCATTTCAATGGGAAATAGAAAAAAGAATTTTTCACAGACATATTACACTAATTAACAGCCAAAACCGTGAATACACAACTGTCAATGTCACAATTTGAATGACAAGCTAAATAAGAAACACATGAACGTGGAAACCCATTGAACGTTTCTGCAGCAGATTTTACTCGGTATTTTTTATTACAGGTAAATTATGCCGGTTATCGAGACGTTTAGCGCCTTGAATTATTAAACTGTGAAACCACATACAACCTTTTTATATTTGTAAAATACCTACATCTATTGTATATTTCTCTTTATTTTCTCTTTGGAAATGAATGTGTTACTATGGCTACCCCAGTTTGTTTTCCAGAAGTTATACCAGGCCTTCAGTACATGACGCATTGACATGTTTAAAGCGAGTGTCAAAACATAGTATCTGTTGTGAAAGCCACAAAAATAGATCAATGTCAAGTTAATTAATGAAGATTTCTACAAAGGAAGAAACAGTTCAGCTGCAGTTCGACGATCTGAAATAATGATGCAGAACGTTTTATGGAAGAACCAACATGTAAAAACTGATAAAAACTGTTTAACTTGTCTTTATGTGTTTCTGCAAAATTATATCCAAAATCTCAGCTTATCAACACAGATTTTTATGTACTTGCTTAATAACTGATTTTTATTTATTTTTAACCCCAAAAGTTGCAGATTGCATCTTCAAAATATCAAGTTGATTAAAAACCTATAAATATGTGACACTGTCTATAAAAACCCAGCTAAAGTCATGATATTTGTTTTCTACATTCTGTAAAAATATAACCTTGATATCCTTATTGACCGAGTAAGATTATGTCAAAGACTTAAATGATAGTAGATTATACAAATTTTTACAGACAGGGTCACATATTAGATAAATATTATGTATTATTTATTATATTTCACTATAATGTTGTAAATTGTTGGAACTTACCAAGTACATCATTTTCTATTTCCCATTATTATTTACTTGTTCTGCAAAGCATTTTTAACAGGCATTTTTCCTCCAATGCTAAAAAAGAATAGTACAATTTCCTAAGGGCCGCACAATAATAAAATAAATAATAATAATAATAATAAAAGTAATAATGAGAGCAGGAGGAAAGCAGCTTCTTCACATGAATCAAACACACAAATCTAACGCAGGTCACATGGTCAGAGAGATAAAAAGACAGATAACATCAAATAGACTTCATTTAACATTGTGTTGGATTATACATGAAATTCCTCTTCCTCTCACCCCTTGATCAGGTCAGGCTTTTCCTCTGAATACAGTGAAGGTCAAAGGTTTCACACTGAGCCAAACCGAGAGAAGAAAGCAGGCAGAAGGAGGGCGGTGGAGGAGGAAGAGAGCATCTGTTTGTGATTATGGTGCAAATTCAAACCTGCTGATGAGTGTGAGGCTTGCCGTGCGTCTCCTGGAGATATCCCAGATGGCTCGTGCCACCCTCTTCTATCTCCAGCCTGCTGGCGGTGCCAGCTCACAGGGCACAGACTGCAGCCTTGGCACGCCGCTGATGCCCGGGACAAAAGAGGAACTTTCTGGAGGTCAATGTCACTGCGCTGAAGTCAGAGCTGCTTCTTCAGCGGCTTGGCAAACTCGTCTCTTCTGCCTCGCAGGGCTCATTTTGTCCTGGAATGATAACAAATATTTAGCAAACAGACGGAGCTTTTTCAAATGAAAGAAACAGTTTACACAAAATTAAAAAGCGTCACTACTTCTTGATCTTTTATGCTGTTCTGAATCTATAAAAAAAACACTGTTAAGTGATCACATCAGTGACATCAATGAAGTACTGTTGACTCTGGATGAAGATGTGGGCTAGATGTAAAATATATGAACTGTAGTTTTATGACGGATGATTTAAGTAAATAATGCCGGACCTTTCATTTTTGGGGTTAACTATTTGTTTAAAAGCCTTTGGCAGCTTTTCTACATTGAAGGTTTTATAGTTACAGCTATATACTGTAGATTTAATGCTCAATAGCATCACAATATAAAATATGACTGTTGAGGATTATGAGCAAAAAAGATTTTTCATGTTTCCAGATTCTTCAATCAGCTCTTTAACAGTGATGCTCTTAATTCTTCCAAAAGATGTGGGACTGAAATTAAAATGCTCTGGCTCTTAAACTCCATCTTTTGTGGACAGTAAAACAGAAACATTGCATGGTTACTGTTGCATCCTGACACGGCGCTGATGTTTAAACCTCTTGTTACAGTATTTGTTTTATTGTCTGAGATGGGAAACACTGGTAGTAAGTATGAAAAGATGATGGTGGCTTTTAATGATGACAGTATTCTGATAATCAGAGCTCTTAAAGCTCCCCGTTTTGTCATGCAATGTACCACAATGCCCTATTTAACTTATTTTACTCGACTGTCCTGAACAGTATGTAAAGGTTTGTGCATAAAGGCTCACCACAGGACATGCAACATCAAAAACCTTCTCTGGTCCAGAGCTGCATTGACAGATAGTGTGTTTGTGGACAGAAGGTCCATGTGGGTGAGATGATGTGGGTGTGAAAAGAAAGCAAGCGTATCACCATTGCCAGATTCATGCAGTTTGTGTTGTCATGCATTGTCAGGTGGTGCAAAAAACAGTCATGCCCAATTTGTTTATGGTTTCTGTCGGCAAGGGTTTAAGGGCGTATGAGAACATTCAAAATGAATTCAGACGGTCTCAGACGTCCACACGCAACTCTTTATATATAACATGCTTTATGACTGCAAAACGCTCTGTATTTATTTTCACTTTTGTGTTATTATAAAATGGACATTGCAGATTACTGTACTTACTACAAAAGTAATGTCATACAATTGTAAAGATGCCGCTCAACATGTCAATGAAGCGGACCAGTTGGTACAATCCGTCACCACTGACCAGCCATATGAGCACACAAAAAAAAGATCTGACTTGCTGTCTGATCTCCTGTTGCCCAAGAAACTTGGCAGTATGGTCCAAGTGCACCTGTTGAACTGCCACCATCTGCCCATAAAGCATTAGGAAGCCTCATACTGGGCTTTCTCTCCCGCCAGAGAAGAGAGACACTTCAGAATTTACTCTTGTGCTTTAATACATTTTGAAAAGACTGCGAGAGATCAAGAAGATGAAAGAAACGATCAGCTCCTGAACTAACAGTGATCAAAGGCGTGTTAAATCGTGCAGTTCACATTGTGCCATAGAACGTCTCCAGTCAATTAGCACAAAAATGTTACGCCTACTACAGTATATGAGACACGAGTCTGAACCGCTCATCTGCTTAAAAGTGATGCATGGCTATCTTCTGGCTAAGCTTCAGGAGGAAAACAAAGTTTGACTAGAAGATGAGTTTAACCTCTATGAAGGCAAACTGTCAAATGTAATTTCTCAGTCTCCTCAGGTATCCAGACCCCACTGAGGCTATTTCAGCAGGGGCCTGGCGTGAGACTTTAATTACATGTCCTCTTTCCTCTTTTATTGCCTTTATTTTATTACTATGATGTGATTTATTTCACAGAGCTTTGACATAATTCAGATATAAAACACTTTTTTATCGGTAAGTCACCCAACATGACTGCATCATAATTCTATTATCTCTCATCATCTCGTGCTGTGAGGAAGCTCTGACGCTATCACTTTAACCTTTGCTTTTTTTTCCCTGGAGGTCAATATATTATTAATATGGTTATGCTAAGTTGGTTCGGAGGATATTAATGATGAACTAACGCAACACCCATCCAGACTAAATTCTTTAGGTTGATTTTTTGGTGAGCTGAAAAAGTGAAAACACTGTTTGTGCAACCCATTTTAAAGGGAAAGTAAAAATAAATATTATTTTCTAGATGTGTAAGATTCACTTTCTGCAGTTAAACACAAACTTAAAATTGTATCGTACAAATGCCATCATGCTTTCTTTTTATATGGTGCTTAAAATGATGAAGCTCTACTGTCAAAAACTTTTACATCTCATTGGTTCTCGTGACTAGTTGTGAACCAGTAAGATTTGAAGTTGCTTGTTTACATTTAATTTTGCAAAATAAGATCAATAAAATGATTTTCTTTTCATTTAGTTTCGCTTTATTAACCCACTGAAGTAATTTGGATTACTTTAATGATAGATGTCGTATATGTGCATTTTGGAGCTTTTTTTGTTCGATATAAGAAGATAACATGATGGCATTTTAATATAAAAGCATTTGTTTGTATACAATCGAAGATAGGAAGTCATGAGGTAAATAAACTATGAGGAAAATGCACACAAGCTTTAGTTAAAATGTCTGGGAATTTGTTTGGGAATTTGTTTCTTTCATGTAAACCACAACATGCCAGATTTGTTTTATTTCTCATTATGTTATTACAAGACTACATTATGGATGATGTCAAATGAACAGTGTTGTAATGCTGTTACAGCTTGCTGAAGCTGTATGCCAGTGGCATATGGTAAAACTACACAACATTAGTCGTTTTGGAGCCCGTTCATCCCCTGTGCCTGTATGGCAGAGCGCCTCAGTAAATAAAATATCATCAGAAATGACTTATTGACTCACTTATTGCAGACAATGTTACTTCTGGACCGCCAGTGAAGAAGCATATGTACATGCACACACACACACACACATTTATTCACTCATAACACACAAACATTAAAATCCAGAAATTGCATCGTTCTGGTGCATTTGTTCCCCCAATTCAGCTCCATCTCACTCAGTCCACAATTTAAACGAGCTGTTTACAAAGGTCACCTGTCTGTGAGTCTCCGCAGCCCAACCTGTTTTCCCAGCATCTCTCTTCCCACCTGGAGCTGCGTGCCCCTTTCCACACTTCAGTGCCTAATTATATCCAAGACTTGTAAATGTATTCATATTCATGGAGGCACAGATGCTAAATTAACTGTGGCAGGGACACATCTCACTGTGCCGGCTTCGCAATCTGCTTCCTCTAGTTACGGAGGGAGGGATTGGGGGTGCGGAGGACAAGGGAGAAAGAAAACAAAGAAGCGAGAGGAAGAAGATGGGAAGAGGAGGAGGAGGGAGAGAGAGAGAGAGAGGGAGGCAAGGCTGGTTATTGAAACAGAGTAACAGCGTGTCGGGGGAGAGAGCGAGGCCTTGCACGCCCATCCTCAGATGAGTGACAAATCAAAAAGTCGCACTGAAACTTCCCCACGCTGCCTGAGCTCGTGGCACTCGAGTGAACACACACCTCTCTCTCTCTCTCTCTCTCTCTCGTGCTAAAGCCAGGCAGATGGAGGGAGGTGCAGCAGTGCAGAGCGAACAGATGGCCGCTCCAAACTTGATATATGAAATTAATAACGTTTCTCAAATAGAATGCAGACACAGGAATACATTGCCTGAATTTTAATAACTGATGATTTTTCCCCTCATCCTATGCATTTGCAAGTCAATGAGAGAAGCCGTGAAACAAATATGCAATATGTCACATTTTGAGGACATTTTTACTCAAGTGTAAAACAAAGAACGTAACCCAATGTGTTAATGTGAACGAAAGTAACAGAGTTTTGATACGGCTTTCAGATGTGTTGCGTGTTAACCTTTCATCTGGAAGATTTTGTCATTTTATCAGTAATGCCTTTAAGTATCTTAACTACAGTCAAGCTATCATCTGGGAAAGGTAGTTAGCTATACAAGCTATTAATAAAACAGCTCATTTCATTTAGGCTGTTATAACTATCAAATGATTGATACAGTATATATTGCAATCAGAAGAGTATTTAGCTGGAACAAAAACAATTACGCTGATAGCATTTAAGTTGATTAATTTACACTAAATACCACCAGAAACATTGAATACTTATATTCTGTGGATGTTAAAGGTTCATTTTTTCAGGAGCCTTTTTAACTTTCTATTGAAGTTTAACTATCGCTTTCCAAGAAGCACACATACATTGACTTGCATTGAACGTGACTCAGTGTTTTAAGAGTATAAACACTCGCTGAAATGCAGAATATAAACCATCAAGTGCCACTTAGTGTGCCGTGCCAAACGTTTTCAACACACTGAAACCACCGCGTCACGTTAAACCTTCTTGACGCCCGTCCAAGAATTCAGAGACTGTCTCAATTACCCCATATCTGCATCTGCTCTGGAAAGTCAGAGAGACTCTTAGCAGATGAAAGCGAGGAGATGGTATAATTGAGAGCAGGCCGCGCGCCGCATGTGTTTTAGCAGATGTAATGCGCTGGAGCAGAATTAGGTTAAAAGGCGGAGGGCTCGTTTTTAACAGTCACCGTTGGCCTCTGTGCCTGTCGCAAGTGCTCATGACTGCGTCGTAAAATTCGCTTCACACACTTTTAAGCTCATGTCAGTTCTGGAAAACAGCCTGGGTATGTTACAGCTTTCTCTCTTTTTTATAAAAAGAGCATATAGTGGGAACCAGCGGGCTGACTTCCCAGCTTATGATGCTGATGGTGAACAGGCCCAGAACTGTTTCCTCCTCACTTGCCCTTTTCAAAGAGAAAAAAGTCTAAACACAAACAATGTTGGTGAGTGCAGAGGCTGCGAATAATCTAAAAAGTATCTGTTTTTTGGCTTTCTTCATCACGGGAAAAAGTCAGATTTTGAGAAATCTCAAGCACAACATCTGTGTTTTGTTTTGTTGCTTTCAATAATTTATTTGAAATGTTGCTCTGTGACAAATGTGCTAAAGACAATACAACACACCTTATACATTTTGCAACAAGAAAGCACCAAACCTTTCAATAACACATCTATGCGAAATTGTGAAGTGAGTTTATGAACGCCGCATTGATGCTGTTAATCCTAGGATGCAATGATACATTATTACATTTCTAAGTAAGAAAATCCTATTTTAATATTAATTCCTATAGTTATTATGTTACATAGATGGGAAAATGAACTCATAACGTGCCCATTTCTGAATCCATCTTGAGAGACTTCGAGATATTGTAACCATCTGGGAAAACTACAGGAAAGAAATGAGAGAAATAATAAGCAAATGGTTCAGTGTTGCAGAGTTTTAAAATAGAAGTGGCACGTTTTCAATAGTGACAAAAGCTCAGCAATGGTTTCACTTTTTCAGTAACAAGCTGGTATAATGTCACACAATGCTACATGATGTTTTTATGTCACATTGTATAAAACATGGAGATCAACAACCTATAGTGACCTCAGGCCACATACTAGTCATAAAATACTTCAATAACTCACTAAATGCTTTTTAACCTGATAACCGTCACTGCACATATTGAGCATACACAGGAAACTGCACTATTCGAAATAAAAATGTTTAAATATGACATTTTTTTTAACATTTTAGGTATTTTTATAAATAATATTTATCTAATTATTTAAAAATATTTAATAAAATATTTAAATAATATTTAATCTTTTTTTATACATTTGTTAACATTTATGTTTATCGTTATGAAAATTGGTCCAATATTTATTCTTGAGTCTTAGACCATTCCATCAATATATCATTTATCATGATTAAAATTAGAATTTAACTATAAAATATTAAAGTAAATAGTGAAATAACACAAGTGTTCCACCTGTGGCAGTTAACAGGTTAAGAGATAATGAGGTAATAAAGTTTAATCATTTTTACGCACCAACATAATATTTGAGACTGTAACTGTAATTGATATCCTAAATGTTTAATTAAATGTGCCAAATAAAAACTTTTTTATTTAATCGTATAATTACGATTAACGAACACCTGACATCATAAAAAAACCTTTTCTTTCCTCTACAGGTATTTATCTAGCGCTGTAAAACATTGTAAACTTAGGAAAGCACTTCTTCATACTATTGTTGCCGCTTTTGATGTGTCGCTTCATTGTCTCCTAATATTTGTATATTGTATATTAGTCGCTTTGGATAAAAGTGTCAGCTAAATACCTAAATGTAAATAATTATGGTATTGAAAAGATATTTCCCCCTTATATAGCTTTATAGCTTGGCTGCACTTTACATTACGAGCAGCTTGATGGGCTTTAGTTTCAAACACTGTATGTTTCCTTCTTGCCGAAGATGAGTGATGGTGAACCTGAGCCCTTCACACATTGTCACACAACAGGAAGTGCTTTGCTCCCATCTTCCCCGAACCATTACTTCCCACATGCCATTATCAGTCACGGGCAATGCGGCAGCAGCAAGGTATGTCTCGATCCACAGGGTATAACTTTCTCCAAAAACAGAAGGTAAAGTTGGCTCTCCGCTCCACACACAGAGAGTGTTACTTACCGGGTATTGTGGTGGTCATACTGTGTCCCGTATGGCAGTGTATTAACGAACAGCATGCAAACACCTTCTGTCGAAACATCTGCGACAGGCACATTTTTAGGCTGCCTTCCAAATCTGAAAAAAGGGAAAGAAAATGTTCTCGATCTGCCGTTTTCTCTGCTTGAAGATGTGCGGCATATCTCTCGCAGATGTGCTTATTTTGTCTTTCTCTTCTGCTTGGATACTTTTAAACTGTTATTCGTCTGTTGCGCACAATGCAACTTTTCACGAATGGCGCCCAAGGACAAGGAAATGATTCAGAGAGATGTTTGGCAAATGTTAAATGAGGTTTTTTTTATTTTGGCTTTGTGATTTCGGAGGTTAGAAAGTCCTTAAGTCTGAAAGAATATTCAGTCTAAAAACATTCAAAGCAAAATGCAGCTTAGAGGAAATTATCGCCTTAAAAAACTTTAATTCAAAGAAGGAAACTTTATTTAGGGATATGGGCTAAACAGTATATTTATCTATGAGGTATCCATTGTGTTTTCTGTAAGCTGTTGAGTTTTATGTTGACACGCTACCTGCCTCACAATCCTAGTAAAATATATTTTAAAATGTACACATAAACCAATTTGACAGCTATATTTACTAACAGATGTGACTCTAATATTGTCCTCTGCATAAACCAACCAGTTGAGAACTTGATCTCGACATCAATTTACAGCAGATACAAGACAAATCTGCCCAACGCTCTCTCAGTCTCTCTTGTGAATGGTGAAATGTTAAGACAGTTACTTTGGTAAAAGAATACAGCAAAACTTTGTATGAACAGATACGTATTTAACACCCCAAGCAGGACTGACAAACTCATTTAGCTTCTCTCTGAACATACTGTACAGTACGTTCCACACAAAGCCTCCTTAAGGAACCAATGAGCACGTAATTACAGGGTTGATCGATTATAAGTGAAAAAGCATTGAAATCTTTGAAAAATCCTAGAGGCAAATTCCTTCACTTTGTTATTTCGAACAAAAGAAACTCAAAAGATGTATTTACCTCCCACTGCAGGCCTTAGTCACATAGTCTGCTTGGGCGTCTATGAGTCAGTGCTCTGTGAAGAACCACACAGTGACTCTCCACGCTTGTTTACCATCACATCCCATAATGCTCTCCCGATGCCTGCCGGAGACAGAGAGAGGCATTCAATAACAGTTTCGCCGGATGAATGCAAAAGCTGCACACGAGTGAAGTGAAATAACTAGGAAAGAATCTGAGACCGTCTGAAGAAGCCACACTGAATGCATATGCAGATGTGACATCTGTGAACTTGACATTACATGTGAATAAAATCTTTCACAGACGTATATATATATATATATATATATGGCCTCATAAGACACGAAAAGCTCTCCCATGACCCCGTGTTAAACGCTCCGATTGCTTTGGCCCTGAATATTCGCTCGGCTTGTTGACCTGTCGCACGGAGATGTTTTTACCCCGAAGTTACACGACCCGTTTGATGCCGTGTACACAAGCCAGTGGCATGGCGAAACGTAGCTGGCCAAAGAGGCGCCTGTTGTAAAAATACACAATGAACCTCGACTGGAGTCCCTGCTCTTTCTCAAGCCATTACGTCATGCATTCCTTCTGTTTCGACTCATTTTCCAGCTTTTCGTGTTTGCCCCCGAACAAGTCTTATAGAAGACGTTCGATGTCGGCCAATTATTTTTTACTTTGAAGGTCATAAATCAAGACTGACTAATAAAATGAAGACAGCCAAGTATAATTTCATGTGTGACTCCAACCGGATTAAAATGAAACCAGATGGGCTGGTATATGGCCACTAAACATATCTGGATCTGCACAGTAAATGTCTGTGTTTTCCTTTTTGCACAAATTACTGCGAGGCTTCGCGGCGCGCTCTAAATCAACGTTAAGGCTGGAGTGAAGAGGGACTCTCGCTTGCCCAATGCACAAAAGCAGGAATGTTCTGGGCTGGATAATCTCTGGGTAGTGCTATAGCTGATCCCTGGTGCTTTGGCCTAATGCTATTAGAGTTTTCTTTAACATTCAAGATTTTATTCCTTCTTAAAGAAGGGAAAAATGCTGGCTTATATTCAACCAATGCTTGGGTTTTCTGGGTTAACCTTTTTGACCCAAATATGGGTTCAAAATAAGCCAGCATTTTTTACAGTGTAAAGTGTGGACAGACTGACAGTGAATGTAAAATATTTGCAGCATTACAGCACTACAAAATTTCATTTGCATTCATTAGCATAATGATTTTAGCGGCTACATGGACTAAGATACAGACTATTCTGAATGAGAAAAACAGCTTTAAAACAACAAAGTGGTCTTTATAGGCATGGATCTATCATTTCTAGAAACACACTGACCGGGTGTGGTGATGAAAAGACATAAACGTAGAGGAAGAAAAGAAAGTATCAACTTTTCCACCTTAAGTTCTCATCCAAGGGTCTCACAATCATGGCAGTCCAAAGCCTGATTTTCTCATCACGCCCGAGATGGACTCGCTCGAACAAAAAGACGGTTTTGTGGCTTTGCAGAGCTCTCAGAATTTATGGCGGACGACCATAATATTTTCGTTCTCCACTACTCAGAAAAAGGCTAAAATAACAGTGCTATCTGGATTTATTAAAAGCTGGGAAAGACACGGTCGCTTCACATACGGTCTTCGAGACTGCCTATTTTCAGAAAGCTTTCCAAACATAACACGACTCCTTCATCTCACAGACTTGGAATACTTCATCAGCTGATGATTAGAGAAAGTTCAGGGGTGAGGGGTCTGTGAGAAATGATTTGGGTCTGATCTCTGCAGCTTAATACCGACGTTTAGGAAAACCCTGCCGTTTAGACTGGCGAAATCTTTTTTTATTGCATTGTGGTTATGCTTGCATGCTGAAGGGAACTAAATCAGAGAGTTTAAGATATGGAATATACATTTGGGAATGTCTTGTTGTTTTACAATCATCATTCACTATGCTGTTATTTCAACTAGGCAATTTTTCTTTCACATTCCTTTACAGTAATAATACTATACTTTATACAATAGTTCAGATCACAGGATGTACATTGAATGAATGGCTGCAGTATATATAAGCAACAGGACGGTAAATTACATTTGAGACATTTTCCGTTGCTGTCATTATGGTCTGCCACCAAAAAAATCCTTAATGCAAAATACATGTGCCATGGTGAGCAACTGCCAGTAAGATAAATGGGAATTGCTCAAGAACAGATTGTAAACCTTCTTGATCTAAATTAGAGGAACGAAAGTAAATATTGCATAAAAAGAAGTTCACTATGATTTGAAAAGTAAGCCATGTTGTGATTGGGTCATTCGAAAAAAAACACGACTGTCTCAGAAAGTTAAAAAATGTAATTCAATTTTCACCCTTAAAATGAATAAAACCAGTATTCTTTGGCATTAAGGAAAATCTTTTATTTTATTTTATTTCTTATATCCATCAGGTTTTCTGTCAGGGTCAAAATCAGTGACAATAACGCCAAACTGTAAAGAAAAATTCTCTGTTGCCTTAAAATTTTAATTAATTAATTTTACAACTAGTTTCAAGTCATTTCAACATCTCACTTTGTGATGTAATTTCTTTGAGCTGAAATGAATTAAAATAAGTTGAAATAATGTAAAAATGACTTAGAAATAAAACTAAGTTGACTGGACTTAGTTAAGTTAGGGCAGCAAAGAATTTTTTTACAGTGCAGTGACAAATTCCCATGAATAGCTAATTTAATAAAAAAAGCATCAAGTTCAACTCAAAAGCTTTATGATGCACACTAAAATCTATACATCATACTCATAAACATGTTTTTTCCAATCAAAATCCTATATACTGCCAGAAACCAAAGAACCACATAGAAAAGTAAATAAGTAAAGGGATACTTCAGGTGTGTGCTTGAATAGATCCTCTTCCTTGTTGACCTTTGACCTTGAAAGAGCTTTCTCACAGATTTATATTCTTGCAAAAACAAAAACAAAATCTAGGGACAGGTTTGTCACCATATTTTGATGACTTTGTTATAGTTTTCTAGGAAGTACATGGTTGTGAGCTTGGCCAGAGTCATCAGAGAGCAGACAGAAGGCAGACCGTGAGTAAACAGGCATGAGAAGATGTTTTCCAGGACCAGGAAGGTTTCTGGATAACATACAAAGCTATACATTGTGTCAAACAACACAGTCTGTAGAAATATCCCTATATATTACATGCTTTGATAGACATTATATACAAGCTCCAATCAGCATGCAAAATGACAGCTTTCAGAAACACCTCCATCAATATTAGTTTAAATGGAAACCCGTATGGGATTTGTTCATCAACTTTATAGTTGGGAAGCTATTTCCTTGGAGAATACAACGCCCTACCCATCATTTTGCCTAATTCAACACCACATACTCAACGTGAAGAAGTCTATTAGTCATGTCTCAAACAGAATCTCGTGGGAGCTTCAATGTGCACAATTTTCAAATGATTCTCTGCTCATTCCAGACACGCACAAAGAATGTAAAAAATGAAGGTATTCCCCGAGCAGCCAGGATATTCTTATCGCACACGGCTCCGTTCGGCCCCATCGGAGACCCTGTCCTGAGTTAATCTCTCTCTTCTTTAAGGATGTCTGACTGGACGAAAAGCCTCAGAGACGACAACTCCAACGGGCTCCGAGCCAGCGCAGCGCGTCGTACGTTATTCGAGTTAAAACTGTCAGCGAGCAGCAGGCATCGCCTTGAAAACAAGTCATTTATCTTCAGAATTTTCTCAGAGGGGACCTGGCTGAGAGATGGGGGTGGGTCATAATTTCAGAGAGAGAAACAAGAGTTCATTGGCCTGAAATGGAAAGAATAAAGAAAGGAAGAAAATCTGCATTTTATCATAAGACGTGTGTAACAGAAAGCAGACCGCTGGTCAGCAACAAATTAGGACTGTGAGTTTCAGTCTCTCTGTGTCACATGTAGAGACACAGTCCAGTCCTGCCAGTGCTCATGTGAGGACAGCGATAGGGCAGGAATGCTGGATGGGGCGGCACTGGGAAAGTGTTGGTATCTTTGTCTGGGGTCAGAGCTAAGTATGGGTCTCCCACTTGATTTCACGCGTCGGAGTGACCCCCATGTAATCTGTCTTGAGAGAAGCCATGTGTGTTTAAACTGAAAGCAAATATTCAATGTTTTTGGAGAAACAAACTTTTTCGGCTAAGATTATACCAGATATGGAAACTGTTGGAAAGGCGGTGAGATATCACAAGGTGATGTTCGCAAGGCTTTGGTTTGATAAAGTTTGCTATTGGTTTGATGGACTGAGCACTGAGGCATTTGATATGATAGACAAATGAGAAAGAACATTATAATATGGAGATGTGAATTGGGCAATGTTGCAGAAATCTACATCTATCCAGAAGAGATGATGCACATATGTTCAACTATAAATGTCATTTATACAAACTGACAAAATGTACATGGAGTCTTACTTTAAAAATTAATTGGTAACACTGTACAATAATATTCTGTTTAAAGCAATGACTTATGAGAAATGAATTAATTAGTTAATAGCAATTCTAACATACCAACACATTTTCACCATTTAAAACAAAATAATTTAACATTAGGTAATACATTTTGTAATACATAAACAAAGACGGGCTGTGCAATGAATAATATATTTACAAATTCATAAGCAACACTTTTAATAAGTGTCATTCACTAATATTATTTATTAACATAATACACTAGATAAAGCAGCAATTAGTTAGTTCTTCATTTATGTTAATAAATTATTTTCAAAGATTTTCAAAAAAGTTAAAAATGTTAAACATTTTTGCAGAACAAACGCAACCTTATTGTTAAGTGTTACTGAATTAATATTTAAAGAAATGTTCTTTCTTAGTTCATGATCGCTAATGCAAACAAATGAAAACTAAACCTATATTTTTAAATCACAAGATTAAATGTTTTAAACATTTTTAATCTTTTGATATCCCCAATATTACAGAGTCACACTTGGGCATCACTGGTTAGAAGTGACTCGGGCAGCTTATGTTGTGTTTAGAGAGGCTGATTAGTTTTAGTCTTTCTTCCTCAGTGACATCCGTCTAAACGACTCAAACTGAGTTTTACACTATTGACCAGTTCAGTCACCACTGAGAGAGCTCTGAACAAACCTCTCTTGATTTTTTTAGAAGGATTTAATTTACACTTCACCTAGGGCAAGTACCAGAGGAGAACACGATGAGTCACACTGTTAATCTTGGAGCCGTTCTGGCTCTTTCTGTTGGCTGGAGGGGTGAGGGACCGAGACCCAGGGTCTGCTGACTCCACTTTTCCATCCTGTTACTGTGAACTTTCTCTCCCAGCAGTCTGGATTGAGTTCATTTCTGGTTTCATATCTGCAGAACGCTATGGCATAAAACTCTAAATTTAGGACTAGAAATTGAAGTGGATTTGAAATAATGGTTTTTGTATGTCGGTGAATTGTACATTACAGCCACGACTGTCATTTAAAGAAATGAGATGGATGAATTACAGTATGCCAGTTGAATCAAACTAATGCATTAATCACATCTATCAATATTTGCGGAGAAAAGCCCTACATTAATAATTCAGAGACATTATTGTGGCAGATGAACGTGAATAGCAAAAATAGGAATCAATTTTGTTTTAAATATTGCTAAATAAAAACTTATTACTGACCTACAGTTCATGGTAAATTATTCTCAAGTCAAGTTCACCTATCCAAGGGGCAATATGCACAAAACACATTATTATACCCAACTGCTATAGTTTTAGTCACACATTTATGCTATAGTTTAAAGTACACTTGCAGACAGACATCGGTACCCATCACGTCTCTCCATCACGTCTCTCCATCACGTCTCTCCATCACGTCTACCCATCACGTCTACCCATCACGTCTCGCCTTTTTAGCATCTTGTGCCACTGTGTGAAGGTAAAAATAGTTAAATGTTTTGAACAATTTCATTTTGCTTTGTCTGGCTGTTTTGGACACACAGAAACACATTATCTTATATACTGTGCTGACCTCCAAATACACTCTTAAAATATATAGGTACTACAAAATGTTCTTCACAGCAATGCCACAGAAAAAAACATTCATTCACTTCTTTCTTACTTGTTCTTTGGATATTAAAGGTTCTTTATGGAACCATACAGCAATAAATTGTTATACTATGGCATCATGAAGCACGTTAAGTTTGAATGAGAAAATTAACATGAACAAATTCTTTACTACAAAATGTCAAAATGGCTCAGGAGTCTTTGATTTGTTTTTATTAATAATAACATAATTTTCAATCTTTATAGCTTTATAAGAATCATTCATAAAATAATCATCTTTATTATACGTGGTATGTGGTATAAATGTACATTTACAATACGGTGCACCTAAAAAAGACTTCAATAATCACTTCACCTTTAAAACTTTATGAACTGTAAACCATGTTAATGTTCATTAGCTTTAGCTGAGGCCAGTGCCCCGATGGGCCAAACAGTGAAATAATAAAGTTCATAATAAAGTACAGCCTCCAAAAGTAATTCAGTTTCTCTATTTACTTTTCTGCATGGCTACACACCACAAGGCAGCAGACCGTCCCCGTCCCCCACATAAACTCTGTGTGTGTGTGTGGAGCCGCGGCGCTCACGTCCTCCTGAGGGGCTTCAGATAAGTGTAGGATTTATACACCTGGTTCAGGCCTAACTCAGTTGTCCTTTTACAGGGTAATGAATGGAAAGTGGATACGCTGCCAGCGGTGGCACACATGGGGCAGTCGGATGCAGTTAACTCGCAAACGCCGGGGAAGTTGTATCACTGCACTTTTAATGCGATAATGAAAGCACAGGCTTCACGAGAGCAAACAGCTTGTGCACTTAACTCTGCATTAAGTGCATTGTTAACTAAGAGCAGTCGTATCCATGAGCTCGCTGAGGGCGGATATAGACTCCAAAGACTCGCTGTCTCGTGCGGTTATACTGCAAGACAAACTATTCTGCTTTAAACACACGAGAAGTGTTTAGGAACTCTGCATCGCCACGTTGCTTAAATAATCATACATCATATGTCCAGGACTAGGTGTGCATTTTATAAACTGACTTTATAGATAAACTTTATGGATAAATGTGGATGAGTGTTACTAACAGCTCTAGCTGAATGGATGGTAAACCAGTGATACGAGTATCATAACCCATAGGGGCTGTGCCTCCCAAACTCCATGTAATCAGTGTGTGAAGACTGTGTAAAAGGACTCTTTATCAGGTATCTGTGTGTGAACAGTATGCTTTAGGAGAGCCAGACTGATGTCATTGCTCTTGTGTTGTCTCACCGCGCTTCTGCGGAGAGCACTTTGTCTGCAGAGCATCAGTTAAGTCAAAGCAGCGTGTCTGCAGCACCTCCCTATCAGCTAATCACCACCAGCCAAAATAAACTCTGTATAATGTCATGAGACCATGTGCCCACCCCGCTCACCTCTCTCAGCCTCACTGTCTGTCTGTCTCGGTTCTCTCCCTCAATCAAAACAACCACAAAATCTCAGACTAGTACACTTTAACATTTAACGAAATTAAGACTTGTTTTAAAAATGGAGCAATTTTAAGCATAAAACCTCTGAACGTTTGAATGCATAAAATATAATAAATGAAATGGAAATGGAAAGAAAATACATATATTCAAGAAACATACTCTAAAAAAAACTGCATGTTTTGAGTAAATTAATGTTGTTAAAATGTTCCACTTTTAAATACTTTTTTTCCCATTTAAATATAATATGTATTGACTTAACTGAGTCAAGTTCACCAATCCAAGGGGCAATATGCACAAAACACATTCTTATATCCAACTGCTATAGGTTTAGTCACACATTTATGCTATAGTTTAAAGTTAGGGTTAGTATGTAATTTATAAAAAGTGAAAATACTGCACACATATATGTTGTTTGTTTGAAACGCTATAGGCAACAATTTTCACACATCTGTTGGGTTCTTTAGATACTGACTGAGAACATTTTGTTGCAGTGATAATAATAACTACATCCCTTCCTTTACAAGCAAGTAAACACATGCACCATCAATTCTACGTGATTAGTTTTTACACACAAACCAAACTACTTCAGTCATCTTGTCTGGTATCCGTCATTCACACATTAGACAACGGTGGCGCCCCTAAGCAGACCGACATGTCCTTCCCCTCCCGCGCCCGATGTATCTTGGGTTCTCTGCTCTCGCTTCGCTCGGCCCCGTCACACTGACGGGCATGTGGCATTCCTAATTAAGACACTGGCACAGCTAGACTTCAGTATGTCATCACCTAAACTCCACAGGCTATTTACAGTCTGTGCATGCCATCATCAAAAGCACTACATGTGGAGGGATGGTGGTCTGACAGGCATCATGAATCTTCACAATAATAGGTCGGCGGTAGACGCGTCCAAACTGTAATTTTTTGGCAATTAAAGTGTTTTAAAAAATTAAATAGCCAGTGGGTGCTTAGCCCACTCTTTACAACATGCTGATCTACAATTATCAGACACAAAAACAGAATGCTATTCAGATTATGTAGCAATTAAAATAAAACTTCAATTTAAAAAATATTACCAAATCTTTTCTATTTTCTGTGTGTAAGCAAGGGTTAAACTGCGAATTCCTAAATCTGTTAAATACTGTAATCTTAAAGCCATAATGACACACCACCAAAACTAAAAAAACTGCAGAATTATCTACAGTAGTGGCTAAAAGTTTTTGCACTTCAGCATATTGGGGAATATGAAATATGAAACCACAAAGAAATACAATTTTATGTTATTAAAATTCAGTTGATCCTCTCTTGTTTTTTATTTTAAAAAAGTCAAGTTCCAGTGTCTCAATAAACTTTGCAAAAACTTTCAAGACATATTTAATAATATAGTTGAATAACAAAAAATAATTTTCAAAGTTGGGCATCAATTTTGGCCACTACTGTGTGTTTAAAACTTTCTGATAATACAAAATGTATATACATGCTAGAAAAAGAAAAACTATTAATATAAAAACAGTATGTACTGTATGTAAATACATAAATAAGTATTACTTTATAATCAAAACCTGTACAGTATGTATTGGTCAAGTAATGCTGGGTCCAAAACCTGCCACTTTTAATAAACTTGCAAAACGAAAAAAGAAGAATATCAGAAATAAAGCTGTCTTTATAGTGATGTGACGTCATCAGAATCTCTCACTGATGAAAGGAAGGCACAATTCCTAATACAACTTTAAAGGCATTTTCATGAAAACACCGGCTTAATGAAGATGAATCGCACGTATCAGACATCAAAAACATGGAACAAAACCATGCAGCATACTCCCTCTCTCAGTATCTGTTTACACTGAAGGATGAGCATGTGGATGTTTGAGTCTCTAGATTAGAAGAACTACAACAGCTTTCCACAATGGTTGAGGACAGATACCTGATCGTCCGTGGTGGCCCAGGGTTCACATCGCGGGAGTGCTGATATGATAGCGGGCTCTCTCGGAGGTCGAGGGGCTGGGCGGAGCTTAACCTCCTCCATCTCCCACTCAGACTGTGAGTGTGTGGGGTCGAGAGATGGAACATGACACGGTGCTCACTTCACCTTCAATCACAGCAACGCTCAATCACCTTCAATCACAGCTGGGAGAGGAGAGACAGCAGTACTGGATAACACACACACACACACACACACACCAAAACACACACACACACCAAAACACACACACACACACACCAAAACACACACACCAAAACACACACACACACACACCAAAACACACACACACACACACACCAAAACACACACACACACACACCAAAACACACACACACACACACACCAAAACACACCAAAACACACACACACACACACCAAAACACACACACACACACCAAAACACACACACACACCAAAACACACACACACACACAAACACACACACACACACCAAAACACACACACACCAAAACACACACACACACACACACACACACACAAAACACACACACACAAAAACACACACACACACCAAAACACACACCAAAACACACACACACCAAAACACACACCAAAACACACACACACAAAACACACACACACACACACACACACACACACACAAAACACACACCAAAACACACACACACACACACACACACCAAAACACACACCAAAACACACACACCAAAACACACACACACACACACACCAAAACACACACACACAAACACATACACACACACACCAAAACACACAAACCAAAACACACACACCAAAACACACACACGCTCGCACGGTTTACGGGGTGTTTTATGGGGACTTTAAATAGACATAATGACTTTTACACTGTACAAGCTGTATATTGTATCCTGTTTCCTTCACGCTACACCTAAACCTAACCTTCACACAAACTTTTCTGCATTTTTACATGCAGTTTTTTCCTCATTACGACCAAAAAAATGTTAAAACACACATACACAAACATGGTTGCTTATTCAACTACAAGAACCTTGCCATGCCAAATTATTATGTTATGATATAATACAAAACATTACTTTATTTGTACTTGATATTGCCTTAGCAATACACTGCCTAGTCTGCTACTTAATTACAAAAATAAATTTTATTATAAATCTAATTTCCATAAAATACAATACTAAATTTACGACATGATGGAAATGTCCCAACATTCAGACAGACTTTGTCTATGATTAATGTGTATATATACTGTTGGACTTGTTAGTGTATAAATGAAATAAACTACTGCTGTGAAAACTACAGTGTAAAGAGAGAGTTTGTTTTCACATAGATGATGTGTAATATCCCACACTCACCGAGCGATAGACTAAAGCTCTGAAGATACAGACTGGAGAGGGTGTGACTGAAATGAGACAGTCCAGCACACGGTAAGGAAACAGAGGCAGCAATGTGAAATGAAATAGATGGATTGCTCTAGTTAGCAAACTAAACATGGAAAATGATTTATGAAAAAGGTTCGAAATCAGTGTAATTTTAGCATTATGAAAATATTTTGCTTTTTCAATCTCAAACAAATGCTTTTATATCTGCCTGACTCAGACTCTCGATGGAGCGGTTTGGACATTCCTTTCCTTTAAAATTGGACATTTTCAGGGAAGAAATATAAAATACACACTTGACTTTGCAATTCTCTGAGACATATGCATTTCGAAAGGCTTTAAAATCCATGTTCAGAGGAAGTTGGCTATAGAAACTGAGAATGTGAGTTTTTTGGAGCCGAGGGCACTTCTGACATGAGCTGTGCAGTCTGAGAAGAGGATCGGAGAGGATATTAATATATTATGATTTTACTGTAGCATATTGCCAATATAAAAGATATAAATCCACTGAATAGCTATTAAAATGCTATCACTGCACAAAACAAGAGCACTTGTTAGCACAAAATCCCAGTCCCAGTATAATCTAGACTGGTTTGTGTCACACAACAAAGAATACACAGGAATTACCTTAACATTAGTTGTTAGCTTGGGAAGATTGCTATTTTATCCACAATAAATTTTGTTAATAATTCTGTTCACAAATATCCATATCTTAGCTTAGGTAATAATATGGAGGTCAATGGGATTCATGTGTAAGAAAAAATGATGAGGATGCAGAAGATCTCTCAATGAAGAAATAGTTTATTGAAGTACGTGAGTCAGAATTGAACCCCGAACATCCTAAACTCAAACCTTTTATACAAATACATTGTACTACCCTTAATGTAAATGAAGTTGCTCCTGTCGTAACATCTGTCATCTGTATGTTAACAAAGTTCAGACATCCTATTGTCTGAGATGGTTCTCTGTGTCCCACACCCATTCCCATTTTACAATTGGAGATCATTTGCTCAGGATGTGATCATCCCAAATGGTCTAGACCTAAAAACATAACCGTTGACTCTCTTCATCTCTATGATAATTAAGCCATTTAGGGAAATGAACATGATCAAACATATATTATGGAGTGGAATCTGGATTGGGGCAGACTATAGATTCTTACACATGTGTTATTTTGTATAGTGGTTTGTAAATCCTATAGCAAATAAAAAAATCACACCTCTCTATAATAGTTCTGAAACATTAATCACAGTCCATTGTAAGTTAGACAATAAAGTTGAAATGAAATGCTATAAAAGACTTACCATACTTCCACAGAAGTCCAAAAACAGGGCTATATTGATGCAAAAATGCAACATGAAATGTATTTTTGTATATAATGTGACAACTAATATCTACTGACATATGAAACACACAGGTGCCCTGATTACAATGCTAAGCCAAGAAGCCATATTAAAGCATACATGGTCACATGATCTCAGTCACATGACACAGCATGGCATTGGCCAACCAGCAACAGACCTGCAATAATTTCATTTAAAGACTATAAGACTATAACTATACAACACAAGGCTAACATGCTTAAACATTGATGCACAATATTAAAATGACACAAAATTGGTTAAAATGGAAATATATATTAAATTTATACTATATAATATTCAAGTTATTTATGTATTTATAAAATATATTTATTTTTATAGTTAAAAAACAAAAAACCTGTAACCCTCACCCTAGACCTAACCCATACACAAACTTTTCTGTAATTTTACATTTTCGTGTTTAAATCTTTTTATTAAGGTATTCAATGAAACAATCCAAAAATGATTGTTACATAACATGTTATAGTTATAAAAAAATAAAAATAAAATAAAATAAAAAACAAACATACAAGCACAAACATATGAAACAAAACAAAACAACCCCTTACCTCCCTCCCCACCCTAGGGACTTAAAATCATGCCACACCAATGGTGCGGTCAACACCACATGATTACTCAGCCTGCATTATCAAGATATATGAGAAGAGGAGACCAAATCTTATCAAAGTTGTCCAGTTTATTTACCATCAGGAATCGAATTTTTTCCAAATGTAGTACCTTAATAATTTCTTCCAACCATAGTTTAGCTGATGGGGTTTCTGTTGTTTTCCAAAACCTTAGGATAAGTTTCTTTGCCACAATAAGTCCATAGGACAGCAACTGTTGTTGAGATTTTTGATTTTATCAGAAATTCCAAATATCACAAGAAGTGGATCATTCTCTAATTCACTATGTAAAATATCTGACAGAGTTTCAAATACTTCAGTCCAGAATGAGATTAATTTAGAACAAAGAACATAACTATGCAAGGGAGTGGCTGAATCAGTCTGGCATTTATAATTTTACATTTTCAAATAAACATTATTGAGTCTGATTAATAATCAATTTGAATTGTGGGGACCACTGGCCTAGGGTTGCTGTGGGTCATACAGTCTCATAACAACTCAAGCTTGAGAGGTGGGCATGATGGAGACCTTTATATTTAGCTTGAAACTCTTTAATAAAAACATCTCGCTTGTACAAATTCATCATCAGCTTCCCCAGTCTGTCTATAATCTTAACACTGGATACAGTTCAGTTAAATACACAGGAATGGATGTATTAAACATTGCAAGCGTGAAGTATGTCAGAACATGTGTGAACTCACTTTGAGTCATAATATTTCAGTCCTTTGAGACACAAGCAAAACACGAGAACATATTGGGAAATAATTAAGTACGGCTCTCATATAACTCAATGCAAAAGCCATCAACACAACCCAGATTTTCCAGCATGAACTACAATCCTAAATATCTCAAATACAGTATGACTGTAATTGTTTCAGTAGCTCGCATGTGAATGTAATTTAAAGTAAACATATGAGGCTTCCTGTCTTTAATAGATCTTATTTAAGTCTTGATTGGTCAGAATAAATTCTCAATTGTTATTAAATTGAACTAAAATTGGCGATGCTACTAACTTAGCTAAATGTTTCAGCAAAAATTATTAACGGTAAAGGTGTGGCAGGACTAAATGTTACATTACTGTCGTTATGTCACAATATATCACAAGTACACAACCTAGCAACCAATTGAATGGAGAGAAAATTCATAAGCACTTAGCTAGAAGGTTTCTCTGCTTTTCTCTCTTAAACAGCAATAATGAAGTATTGAAAAACTATTTAGCGATTAATGGATTCCTGGAAATTCTTGTATGTCATTTGACCTTTTTTTTCAAAAGAAAATAAATATTTAGTTACATGCTGCTGTTAGTCACTGTGTTTTCAGTTCATTTATACAATTCAGGGTGTTTAGTGTCAATGTTTGTGTAACTAATGTGATGCTGTCGTTCTTTTAATTTGTTGTTTTTGTTGCAGATATTTTCTTTCTTATAAGTAAGAAAAATATATTTTAAAAGATATTTTTCACTTATTTATTTAGATAGTTGGGGTTAAAATTCTGTTTTATTTATTTATTTCAGTGATATTAACCTCTTCACGTTTTTGTAAATTTAGATGCAGAAGATTTCAAGTAAATCTTGATGAAATAAATATCTCAATTAATTTTTATGTTTTAATTTATTATCATTATACAATGATAATCGTGAACCCAGTATCACTTCATCAAATCTTATTATACAGGGTTCTGGAAAACTTGATTGTGATTGGCTAGTAGTGACATTTCAATTCGGATACCTGTGAGTGAACTTGACCTTAAAAATCATTTACTTACCAATAAATGACATTATCCTTATAGTGTATTATATCCTAAGCTAAGTATATCATTACCCCCCTTGTAGCTATTTTCTTTCCTCTAAAGTGTCGCTTTAACTGTAATCAAACTACTTCAAATGACAAGTATCCTGGTAAGCTACTAAGCGATAGTTTTAAAGTAACTTCCCCAACACAAAAACGGCTCGACTAATACTGTAGTGGAGAACTAATGAGATCTTTTAAAGCAGCGAAAACACGCTCAGCACGGCCTCCTCAGAACAGACCGAACAGATGACAGTTATTCCTCACAGCATTCTTGCTCATACCACAAAATCGAGCCAGATGTCTCCAGGCTGAGAAGCAGGTGGGCCAGGGCTGCTGCGCCACCCCGTGCTGGCACTGCTTCAAACCTGCTGGGTATAACCTTTAATTTGCATGCTTTTTCCTGGCATGTGGGCAAAGGGTGCCATCTGCCTGGGCCACGAGAGGACCCGCCGTGTGTGTGTCAGTGTGTTTATGCAGGGGGCTGGAAGGATGAGCATTGGAGCGGCCCAGACTGCAGCACAAGGCCATACTGGTGGCCTGTCTCTTCTGCCCAGCACAACCCTCATCCTGGGCCCATATGGTCTGTCCATGCGGACACACACTCGTAACACACACGAACAAATAGATCTGAAAACACACATGCCAGTGCTCTGAGAACAGAGCGATCAGACAAACATTTAAGCTCAGAATCAGAGAGAGAGAGAGAGAGAGAGAGAGAGAGAGAGAGAGAGAGAGAGAGAGAGAGAGAGAGAGAGAGAGAGAGAGAGAGAGAGAGACAGAGAGAGAGAGAGAGAGAGAGAGAGAGAGACAGAGACGGAGACAGAGAGGGAGACAGACAGAGAGAGAGAGAGAGAGAGAGAGAGAGAGAGAGAGAGAGAGAGAGAGAGAGAGAGAGAGAGAGAGAGAGAGAGAGAGAGAGAGAGAGAGAGAGAGAGACAGAGAGAGAAAGAGAGACCAAAATCAGCAAATCAACCAAAAATCTATAGTATACTATACTTACTAATACTATATTATTTCCATTACTTTTAATAATGTAATTAATTATTGTAATGTACTATTTTTACATTAAAACAATACTGTTAATAAGTATTACAATCAAAGTCAGCAGCATATATTTTAGACAGCACACAATGTTTAAATGCTTTATGCTGTTATTTTACATTATTATGTTTTCACACTACAATAATAAGTACATGAAAAATGATTTTAAAGTGAAATATCTCTAACACCTTTCTTGACAGGTTTCATAAGATTTTCCCATAGACACATAATTAATCAAAATATCCCATAAAATGCTGGGAACTGTGAAACAACTGTCAAACAAATGATGGGCAATCCATATGTAAAGACCTTCTATGGAGTCATAGTTCGGCACTATCCCACACAGCCATGTTATCTGAGCCAAACTCCATCCTGACCTCTCAGATCTGTCTTGTACATCACTTACATGTGGTATACGCTAGCCGTTTAACCCAGACAATATTAATCAAACTCTGAACAAACCACATTCAAAGCCCACAACCATAATAACAGCTTCCTTTGTAATGTTGGAAGTGACCTGAAAGAGATTGTCAACGTTATGAATTATGTGTGACCAAATTGACAATGTAATCTGAGTGTAAAAGAAAATATAAGGAAATGTTTTAGCAGATTTGACAGCCTCCTCGTGTTGGCTTTGACTTGAACAAACGTCTTGTTTGTCTGCTTGTAATGAAGTGGATTCAGCTGTTGAGAAGGTCTATCATCGGTGGATTGGCTAGTTGTCACGTACGGTACAGACAGATTTATTTAAAGTGACTTATAGTAAAGTATTGTCTGTTATCGTTGTCCGTCTGTTAGTATGTTATGGTATGTGATGCAATGCAGATTTAATGAGTGTAAGCAGTAGTGTTGTTTTGTAGTGAAGCATGTTGTCGAGCGAGAGGTGTTTGGGCAGCGTGCCACTGCTCCAGGTGGGAAGCTGCTAATCGCTAACGGTAATTCCATAACAAACCCTCCCAATTCCTGCCTTCAGATATACATTGCCAGATCAATCTTGTATTCATACAGTATGACAAATGTTTGGAATAAAACACAGTAAATTATGAAATGTGATGAAATGAAGTAAATAAAAACACAGCTAAAATCATTTTTCTACATAAAATACATAATCTACATAATTTAAAGAAAATATAATCTTGATATTTTTAATACTGACTGAGTAAGACGATGTCAAAGATTAAAATCATTAATAGGTGAAATGAAACTTTGATACTCTAAATTTGATTCTTGGACACTAATAATAGAAAAATACAACCTATAATAGCTTTTTAGCCACAACGGGTATGTCACAATATACTGGTATTAACAATAAGCGTGATATTAAAAACATATTTTTTGAAATTCTGTTAATATTACACATACAGTATGATAATAAATAACTCTAATATCTCTTAAAATTTGACCTTAAGAGCTACAATGAACAGTATGAGGAGATATGGATGTTACTCCAGTATTACTCTTTGCATGCTTGTCTTGTAATTTGAATAAATTATTACATTTTTTTACCCAACTATCAAACCCAGAATTGCACTGACTAGAAATGCTAATTGTATTTAAAAGGTACATCTTATTCCAATAAAGCGGCAGGTGAAATAATCGATTCATTCCACAGCATCGCTCAACACACAAAGGAATTCATTGTATAAGACGCCACACAAAAATAACTCTGATTCGACAATGCAACAAGAAAATTGCGCTAGTTTTGCAAACAGCGGTATCAAGTTAAAATCTTCCACGTTCTTTTTCTTCTTCTGCTCCTCAGAGACCAAGAAAGTGAAAAGGAGAGAGAGAAAAAAGAGGAGCGCAGACAGGGACCTGCTGTGCGATGCATCACAGCGCCTCATCATTGGGCTAATTATGATGAGTATTCTCCCTGCAGGCGCAGGGCTGTGGAAATGTAGAGGCTTTGTTCTCCCACATCCTGATGGAGCTGATGGGGCATGGCGCGGCGTAGATGAGCAGCCCCCCGAATGTGTGCCGCCACCAGGCTCCCCACACGCAGGGAGAGATGTTATCACGCGTGCATGCACACGCGCGCACACATTAACACTCAGCAGAACATTGTGCACGATGAAATGCACCCAAACACAAAGCAAGAGACAAAGAGACAAACATCTAAATAATAGCTAATCAATTTGAACACCAGAGCTGTACATTCAATACAAATGCACACGCTGTCAATAGCGCTACCTGCTGAGACTCGAATGTGCAGTTTTTACAGTAAAATTATTATCCTTCAGCGGTCACTTATTGAATTTTTGGTATGTTATTTGCTACAAATAATAGTGAGTGTACTGTTGTATAAGGACTATGGTTCTTATGTTGGTAATGGGAGATTGAATCTGGTTTGTGACCTTTAATAAAACACAGTAAAAATATATGTACAGTACCAGTCGAAAGTTTAGACACAGTTGACAAAAATGTTTCTCATGATCTTAAAAATCTTTTAATCAGAAGGTGTTTATTGAAATTAATGATGTAGACAAAAATATATTTGTGCCAGCATGTTAATTTATTTAATTAAAAACTATTAAAAATATATTTTTGAAATGGACTAAACAATGAATAAAAAGCAGCATATAGATAGAAATTCCTTCAGTGTTGTTTAAAAAGGTTGAGACCTCAAGAAGCTGAATGATAAAATGTCAGGAGGATGATTTTATAAATTCTAAACAAAGGGTGACAACTTTTGAAGACGCTTCTTTTGGATGCTTTTAGTTACAGTTACAATTGTGTTATTTTATGGTAAAAAAATCTAAACATAAAGAACAGTGAGTAAGTGTTTCCAAACTTTTGACTGGTACTGTATATTCAGCATATTCTTGGCCAGATGCATTGCAAAGAAGACAACATTTTTAGAAATTTCACACACATCTCATCCATCTATCCACTAGTATGCTTATTGTTTTTTGCATAGGATTACAGATCCACAAAAAGAACACCACAGTACACTTATATACTCAAATATTTCATGTAAAATAATGTAGCCTGAGGATAGATGACTCGAGTAAAGCCTCTCTCAAACATACACACATGTAAATGATTTAACTGACACTTGTAGTGTTTGTTAAAAGACCTGGTAAAAGGGAAACAGGTGCGAGTGCAATGCTCACCCAGTGTTTTGTGTTTGGGACCAAATAAAATTTAGACAGTTTTGTCCCCCTGAACACACAATTTCCATATCATTTACCATATTGTGCTTCTCTAAAAGTAAAGTGACCGGAGTAAGCCCTCCTTCAGTTAACAATCTGAATATTGTGTAGGATAAATATCAAGTGATATCAATGACCAATTGTTAGCCTATCAAAGGCCCATATGCTTCAAATCAACTCCAGGTGTAAAAGTGGCCCCAGCTTAAGAGCTTCAGCCCGTCCTGACAATACACAACCCGGGATGCTTTTGTTCGGGGACCATATTGAGTCAATGGCTTCTTCATAATGATTGAACTAAAGGCACATTCAAGTGCAACACTGTGAAGTTAAGTTTCTCTTTCAGAACTCAATGGGAACAGAGTCTTGGCTGGCTCGTGATGGACTACGGCTGCCATTTAGGCAGGCGTGCTCGCGACAGGAGAGAGAGAGGATTAGCGTGCATGTGAATGGGACAGACAGCAGCTCTTTGAGTGGGCAGTATGTGTATGTGTGTGTGTGTTTAGAGGCCCCAGGCGTCCTGTAAGCCTTTGTGACAGCGAGGACGCCGGACCGCCGTTCCAGCTCCTCCACGCCGCTCGGTTCCTTCTGCCAGGTCCAATCATTCTGACCGCACCGTTAGGCTGATTGTTTACAAAGCCCAGTGAATAAACGCCCATTTTCTCTCTGTCCTCCCCGCTGATGAGACCATCAAGGCTCTGGAAGTGGCCCGCGAAGGCGTAATTTCATTTGGCAAGAACAGCGAACACTCAGCTCCCCCAAACACAAGCAAACACACAACAGTGCACATATCCAACTTATCCAACTACTCATCTTTCTTCATGCATGTGTTTAGGCAGCGTTTAAACCTTCTTGCCATTTGTTTTGAGGCCAATTCTATGACAGTAAATTCAATTAATAAGCTTTTAATGTTGAGAGTTTGTCACAAATAAGCTTCAGGGTGTTTCAGCTTGATGTTCAGTGTGAAAGCACATGGAATTATTGGCAAGATAAAACTTTGGAGTAACTTTGGGAAACGATCATCTTCTGATAAGTCTGGTAGTACGTTTGACTACACATCTAAGCTTATTCTGCTGTTTGTCATATTAGAAATTGTGACTTGAAATAAGATTAAATCCAAGTATTGGATTTATTATTGAATACGTTGTAGTATCACAATAGGAATCTGTTTGTTTGATTTTAAGACACTCAGGCTAAAGTAACAGGAGTTGGCAGAACACCCCCCCAAACATATCCCAAGGCTTCTTAAGTGTCTTTGTGTCTGTGAACCTCTTATAAATGGCCATAATCCAGTTTTATTGAGAGAGGCAATTCTGCCTCTCAAAGTAACAACATTAACTGAGATGAATAGAACATCAATGGAGCAAAGCAAATTTGTGGCCCCCATTCAATCGAAATTGCTCTGCAGTTTCAATTGGGTAAACATAGATTTCATTTTCCTGCTTCTTTTTTTCCTCCATTTCTGTTTTAACAAAGAGGCCCGGAGATGTTTAAATGGAAATAGATGCAACATGACAGAAACAAATTCGGCGAGCGCTGCGTATGAAGCAGGTGTACTGGCGATGAAAATACAGTGGTGAAAAATAAACGTGAATGGCAGCGGCTCCACCGGGGCTTTCATCATATCTGTGCTGCAGATCTTTCATATGATGCTGTGCTGATGATGAGGCTCGGCCGTCTGCGTTTGTGACAGATAGATCTATCTAACCGCTCGCAGGCGAACACTCATCTTCAGAAATCAACAGCTGACTGTGTGTGTCTTAAAGTGAGGTCATGTTTCTGTGCTGTCAAGGAAACAAAACCAGAATGTGTTGTATAGCTAAAACAAACATTTACAGAATTATGATACTGCATTTTATTGTTTATTGGAATAAAGTTCTACCTTACGGTTTACAATTCTCTACATCTTACAGTACTGTAAATACAGTAGAAAACTGCAGGGCTGTGTGTGTGTGTGGGCTGGAGCTAAAGGTCGTTCTTACTAGAAAGATTATGAGTAGAGAGGGAGAGATTTAACCTTATGACCTGCCGATGGGTGACTCAAGGAGCAAATATGCAGAGATGAGAGTCTGTACCAGTGTGTATGAAGGCCTGTGATCTGTCTCCTCCACATGCGGCTCGTCTCCGGGGAGCAGAGGTAAGATACTTTCCGTCGGGTACCTCCATGCTCCCAGAAGACCCGGGAGGTGCGAGTCCCACCCGCAGCGCTCTCACCACACGCTTCTGTTCTAATGGCTTACAGGTGGTGAGGCAAGCGACCGGGAAAAAGTGTTTCTCACACTTCTGATTCTTTCAAAGCGTTGAAATTATTCAATGGATTTCCTGTGAGCTCATTATTACAGATCAGGTCAGGTATAGTTAGTAGTAAAAAATTTGGTCTTTATTTATTCATCCTGTTGCTCCAAACACAAATGACTTTTGTTCTTCTGAGGAACAAAAACAGAAAAATTTAGGTCGGATGTTAGTGACTAACAGCGCCAGTTATGAATGTTGCAGTAGTTAATAACTATTTCACAATACTGGGACTTTGTATGATGTAGTGTGATCTGCTTTTGCCCAGTGACATTTATATCTGGGTTAGATTAAGGGCAGGGTTACGGGGCTGATTCATTCTTGCCTTTTTTTCTAATAATCATACATTTTTGTACACTTTACATAGTATGAATTTATACAAAATCACCACATCATAAAATAGTTTTACCTGAATTTGGATGTATTTAACAAGGTGGCTTATGAATATCAGAAAAAAAGCAACGATAAAGGACGACCCTTACCCTGATGTTATCTGGAGAAAGGATTGTATGAATTCTGTACGAATTAGCCAACTGCAAAATACCCATTAATTTCTGTGAGATTGTGATGAATACTTATGTTTCTCCATGAGAAAAACAGTCATACAGGTTTGGAACAACATAAAAATTGACCACAAAAACTAAAAGATTAAGTACATAAATGTATTACATACTGTATATATAAGAAATCCTTTAAACTCTATTGAATAATTTATACAAAATCACCTCATCATAAAATTAGTTTTACCTGAATTTGGATGTATTTAACAAGGTGGCTTATGAATATCAGAAAAAAGCAACGATAAAGGACGACCCTTACCCTGATGTTATCTGAAGAAAGGAAACTGTACTAAAATGTATGAATAAGATTGTCTCTTCATTTCATCTGTTTATTCCTTCACAAGTTAGTTTTAGATTCAGTCTTTAGTAATATTTCATCCCTCCTCAGCCATAACAAATCAGCACGAATCATAATCATTGTGATAATAAACACAACAGAGCTGATTATCACTTTATACCTCCAGATATCATTGCTGCTCATTTAAATCTAAATGTAGCGCTCTGAATGGGCCCGTGAGGAGCCGCGCGTGCCAATGCTGGGACTACATCGAGCCAGCGCTATCGGTCCAGTATGACGGTGAGAGTGTGATTAGGGGGCCACAGGTGTGCCATTCTCATTCCCATCATTAAGTAGGGGCTTGGCACTGATAGGTGCTCGCTGTGGCCACACAATGGCTGCCGCAGCTGTCAAAACACATTACCATTGCAGCTTCCCAACATCTCCTCTTCAGCTCGCACCATAAAACACACTGTAATTACTCAAGTGGACAACCGGCTGTGCTTTCCTCAGGAGGAACCTGACAGGATACACACCTGAGGGATATATTCTCTGTTGGGAAAGCAGAAGACGCATCAACAGTTGGCTGTTTGTGGTTTAAGTAACGGAAGAAAGAAGGAAAGAGAGTTAATATTGTACGGGGAAAGCAGGGCAAGTTGTCACGCTGGGATTGGACATTATGTGTTTGTAAATAAAGTTTTTTTTGTATAATTAATAAACTTTTGTTTTCTCTAAATACTGTATAAAGTTTTATAAATACACAATTCTTGTGGCCTTAAATGGAACTAAATAATATTTAAATAATAAATTATTATTGGGTAAACAATTGAAGAAAACCAACCAGGAAAGAGAATTTTTGACAGTATGCTCCGCTATTGAAGCACGTTGTCAAAAAAGGTCAGCGTGTATTCATTGAACTATATCTTTTTCCCTAGGCAATAACATTGAAAATGTTCTAAAGCTTTTTCTAGCTCTGACTTTAAGGTCTGTGCCTATACAGAAATTGAATTTCAAAACTAACCCTACCCTGTGAAATCTTCACTGAAGTGAAATATGTGACACCTATAGCCCCAGTCACCCCTATATCTGTTTGCTTCACAAAGCGGCTGAAAACAATGCAAAACAAAACTCTAAAGTGTTTCTCGGGTGGAGCTGTAAACGGTACGGCAGGTTTGTGCGTGTTTTGCGAGCCTGCATTGAACTGTGTGTTTTGCTAGGAGTATTTGAGAGTCAAATGCAAATAAAAAGGCCCCGGCTTTTCAGATGACAGTACGAGACACCTGTGTAAACTGCAGCATCACCCATGCCAACAAGGCTTGCTTTGGATCAGACAGCTTGCAGGCATGAAAATATAATCATCAGATGTTAGATGCTCTCTATCTCTCTTGTTATTTATATTTCCCCAGACTAGGAACACGCTTGTGTTAGCTTGAGCTTTAAAATATCTTATCTTTGCGACTGATTGCCACCTGCTCTTTTATGCCTCAACCAAACATATTGGACTAGTGAATAAACATTGCGTATATGAGTAAAAGAAATTTTTGAATGAACAGTCACTCGAAAATAAGACTATAACACGACCTAAAATCATGGCGGGTAACACACTTAACCCACTAGCCAATTTGCCAGGTTGTTGTTTATGGATTCGATTTTTTATCGATATTGTTAATAGATGACTGATTAATGACCGAAGCTTGTAAGGAAATATATGAGTCTATGTGAGGCATATCTGCACAAATTTAGTCTAAATACTTGCAAGAGAAAATTAAATATTGCTTATTTGTGCAAAATCTGGGTTGCATGAACAACATTATTTATTATTTTTGAGCAACAAATGAATGGCGTGCTTGTGTTGTGCCAAAATGCTTCTGGTTAGTTCATACACTTTTAAAGCATTTTTAGAGAAAAAGAGAATAAAGGAAAGGTGCTATTAATTTCTGATTATTAATATAGATAACTAATTAATACTAAATCTGTAGACTTTAACAGTCTGGTATATTTAAGAGATTTTATTTTGGCCAAAATAACTTCTCAATGGCTGAGAACATTTAGCAAGTTGAGCAACCAAATTTGCCAGTAAGTGAAAAGTTAAATTTAAACCCTGAATACGCCGTCGTGAGAAAACTGTGATCTTGATGTTTCACTGACACAGACCTGTGATCTCATGAATGGTCTCTCTCATATCTGCTCTCCCACAATCTGTCCCTCTATAAAATCACAATGCACTAAACATCTAGAATGACCATTGAAAAGAAAAAGCTAAGAAATCAGAGGATGAAAGGCATCCCTTCATAATCCGAGCTTGTCTTTGAGAGAATATCTCTCTCGTTGACCCCTGGTGACCCGTAGGCCACGCCGGGGTCCCTCAGCGGTCTGGCTGTAGGGTGGGACCGCGGCATCTGTGTGATAGAGAGACGGTTGGTCTCTCCTGCCCTTGGGGGACAGCGGCGGACCTCAGAGACCAAGACGGCGGTGGACACGTTTAATTGCATGCTCTGCTCCTGGCCCTTGTTACGGGGCAGTGCCCCTGCTTTCATGCTCGGACTGGTTCTCATGGCCCTTGCTCACTTCCAGTGTCTCCCCAGGGACCCTACATAGACCTCACTGTTCACTACAGACAGGAGACCCTCACCCAGGTGAAACAAAGACGACTGGCTTTAGGCAAAATAAGACAGTGGTGAATATCGGGCTTGTTGTGCCGGTTTATGCAGCGTTATATGTGTGTACATTCATGTGCGTTTCATAGGGAGTGAACGACGGAGAGATTGATGGCTGTGTCTTTTCATAGCATCTGTCTCCATCTTTATCACTGATATTACAAACCCTAAATCTTTTCTGTGTTGTTGTTTGAGCTTAAACGATTTACTATGAAAGATCTTACGTATTATCCACATTATAAACAAACTTTACTCATGTCTGTGCACTGGTAAAAACGGCTGTAAGAGAAACTGAGGTTTATGGTAAATCCGTGGAGCTATTCATATATTAATTTTAATATAAAAATGTTTTAAGCAGATCTTACAACTCATGCACATCTAACATTTATGAATAATTCTCTTGTCCTAACAACAAAAGTGGTGTATTTTATGTATCTCATTCCAAGACAGTTTAACTAGAAAAAATATTATTATTATATTTTGCAGTTTTGGTAGTGTGTAGATTTGTTTGAAGAATCAGTTTACCTAAAATTAATTCGCTAAATTTCCACTTTTTACTTTTAATGCATAGTTTTTCAATCTAATAAAAGCACACGGTGACTGAGGATGTCGTGCACTTCGAAACAACTTTCCCTTTAATTGTTCTGGGTTTTTCTGGCCGAGCTGATAGACATTCAGCACATTCTTTAAAGTTTTTATCTCCTTCCAGTTTTGCACCTGTGGCTCTTGGATATTTTCTGTGTGATTTATTTCTGTGATACTCGCTGGATGTTGTTGTGTGTGTGTGTACATGTGGTTCCTGGTCTGGACAGGAACTGGCAGCGCGCCGCGCTCTGACGGCCAGCCGGACCAGGTGCACAGAGCCCAGGTGTGTTTCTATGAATAACACAATGAGTTTGTGCACACAGAAAGAGAGCGAGCATGCAAATAGACAAAGCGTCATGTCACAGCTCACCTGTGGAACACCTGCAATGTGCTGTCCAAAACACACAGATACATATTTCAAACACGGATTCGAAACTGCTTAATATTTATTTGTCTCCGTTTACCTAACATTTCCCTGTTATGGATGAATGCAGAATGTCTATCTACACTTAAACAAACCCGCATCTCACATGAATCATGTGTCCTTTATTTTACACATTCTCTCTGCTCTGATATTAAAGGCACATCTGGGATTAGGGATCCAATCAGACTATGTTATAGGCAGATAAATCCTGTAAGTCTGGCATTACCACACACCTCACAAAGCACAGAGGTGTACTAATCCACATCACCACAGATCCTGCTAATGCATGCACATCAGATTTACCACCTTACTGCCCTCCATTCTCTACCAGACTGCTGGGTTTCATATGAAAATACAGCAGTTCATTTACTCGCCGTGTTTTTATAATGCAAATCCAATATTGCTTCAGTCGTTACTGTGCATATTGATGTCTGGAGAGACACAATTTTACATGTGCATCAGAGGGCATATTCAAAATGACACTGTATTGTCATGTATAGTCTAAAAATGTGGAAATTTACAATTGCAGGAGAAAGTATGTAGTTTCATTCAGAATAACATGCATTTTCACAAACAAGTGAAAATGCAAGTTTCACCCTTTTGTTTTTGTTTGTCTCATTAGTCAGTAATGCCAAAGAAAGTTTTTGGTTTCTTAAAAAACACAGAAAAGGGTCCTTAAAGGTTATTAACCTGATAACTGTCACTGAATGCACATATTGAGCATACACATGAAAACACACTAAAACATTTTAAATTGTAGAATTTTCTTTTTCTTTTTTCAGTTTAGGTATTTTTAAAAATAACAACATTACCATTTCTGTTAATAAAATATTTTAGTTTATGTTATGAAAAATGTGTTAGATATTTATTCTTGAATCTTAGACCTTTCTATCAACATTCTATCAACTATATCAATAGTATTCTTTAAGTTTTCCACATGTGGAACAGTTAACAGGTTAAAACAACAATTGCAAAATCCTACCGTCTTGCTTTTCCTTCCTAGTCTTAAGAACCTTTTTAAATGACAAAGAGCCTTTTGTGTAACAGAAAGGTTGTGTGGATGTTCTTTATACAACCATACTGCTTAAGAAAGAATGTTTCAGGAACATTTCACAGAGTTGCAAGTACATATTTTTTCTACAACATCATCTAAATTAACTGGTCAAAAACTGTAGTCAAAATATGATATAATATAATAACTCAATTATGTAATAAAGACCAAAACAGCAGCTTCAGCCCTCCCATGACCTTCCAGACAACAAGTGGGTTTGGAGAATGAATGGATCAACCTTTCAGCCCATCTTAACTTACACCAACACATGAAATTGTTAAGGTTCAAGTCAGATAGAAACCTAAAGATAAAAACTACTTTTCTAGTAAACTTAACAGCCACTGAGACTGCCGATATTATTGAAACATGCACTGGTAAATTTCATTCGCTGTGTGTGTGTGTGTGAAGGATACAGAAGATTTTATAGCCTCGCTCATCAGACTGCAGCACAATCTCCAACGCAATTGTATAATCATCCCTAATTGTGTATATGATGCGCAGACTCTTTGAAATGCAAATACGCTGCAGGCAGCTCGAACGCATTACGCCGAATAATTCTTGTAGGAGAAGAACGCACACACGCACACACGTGTGGGAGAAGAAAAGAGAAATAACAAGAAGAAAGGTGGGGGAAACAGAGACGGGCTAAGAATGTTGCGGCGCATAAAGAGACGAAATGGAGAAGGTAGGTGTTCCCTGTGTGGGATTAGAAGCCACATGTAATGTGGATCAGGAGCTCTGGTGCTGTCTGCACGCCCTTAATGACTGTCTGCTACACTGTTACTCACACATATCGGGCTGTGTTATAGGGCCTGCCAGGACCACCTGTTACAGAGGACTATGAAGGGAGGGTAAGAGAGAAGAGAAAGTGAGAGAGAGAGTAAATGAGGCTCTCCTGTGAGTGACCCTCCATTCGTATCTCGCCTGTTGCAGAGAGAGAGAGAGAGAGAGAGGAGAGAGAGAGGAGAGAGAGAGAGAGGAGAGAGAGAGGAGAGAGAGAGAGAGAGAGAGAGAGAGAGAGAGAGAGAGAGAGAGAGAGAGGGAGAGAGAGGAGAGAGAGAGAGAGAGAGAGAGAGAGAGAGAGAGAGAGAGAGAGAAAGGGGAGAGAGAGAGAGAGAGAGAGAGGAGAGAGAGAGAGAGAGAGGAGAGAGAGAGAGAGAGAGAGAGATCCACTGGAGCATGCAGCCAGACAGAAAGTGCCCTGAATACAGAGTACACACACACACACACACACACACACACACACACACACTGGAAATGCATGGAATGTTGAGAGCAGAAAGCAAACACACACAAGCAGAGATAAAAATCCGTACACATAGAATTTATTTTTGTGAGTAACAAACCAGTCATTCTTCACAAAAACATTCTTGCATTCTGCTATAAAGTATAAGTTGTACAGACTATATTTATGGTTTTAAAACATTCAGTTCCAGTCCTTGACTCTGATTGTTCAATAGTTGTGTTTTATCCATGATTAAGTACACAGCGCTTCACCACAGTCGGTCAGGAACTATTTTTTCAACGGAAGAAAGCCTTTTGATGATTTTACTTCATGTAAAATACATATTTTTAATCTTTAATATTTGCATTGTGTGGTAACAGTTTAATAAAAGCAAAAGGTACTCAAGGCAAGTGCTGTATCGTGAATAAGTCCCGGCTGATGGGTTCTAACAACCCCTTTTAGCCGTTATTTATTCACGATAAAGCACAGCCTCTCTGTATGTTTTCAAATGCTTTTACAACCACTATTAATATTGAATTAATAGAGAATATTTTTAATATTTAATAAATAAAATGTCTCGTTTTTACAATTTTCAGGTTTGGGTGAACTGTTTATATTAATTATTTTCTATAATTAATGAAAAGTTTTATAGACATACACTGCAAGTGATAGTTCACAATATAATGAAATTTTGCAGTATACTCAGGCCATCCAAGATGCAGGCAACACCGTTTCTTCCACAGGTGCCGTCTCTCTGGGAGTCAAAAAGCAGATACAAACAACACAAAATTAATCTCTGTGGCCTGTGAAACTTATCAGGTCTGTGTTTAAGGCAGCAAAACAATCGATCTGTGAAAGAAACTCAAAATTATTTACAACCGGTAATGCATGTCACGTACATCCTGGATGGCCTGCGGACGAGTAAATTAAAAGCTCATTTTAATTTTGACATGATTGTTTAACAGTTGTTTAACAACAATTATTGCCATTTCAAACTTGTGGAAAATCCACTACGGAAAGCACAAAAAAGTAATTAAACAAACCAAATATGGGGCTAACAGGTAACATAACACAGAACACACTGTTTGCCTAAAGTTAAACAGATCAGTCTTCAGCGAAACACTCGTAGTCCGCAGTCAAGCCGTACAGACACTTACATAAATCATCGTAAGTGCAGCATTACACACATTTAAACAGGTAATCTCAAAAACTGTAAAAAAGTAAAGATAAAAGAAATGCAGTTAAATCACAGCAGCGCAATGCTGGTCCATGATTATGATTCATCACAAAACTAACAGCGGTTTGTGTCTGAGGGATACACGTGTATGTGTGTGGGAAGGTGGAGCCGGGCCTGAACAATTACTCTAGTTGACATTCTTCACAAGACTAATGAGACAATCTCAGGCCATTGCAACCAGTCCATTTGTCAGCCGAAGCTACGGCGCCACGGAACGCAAACTCCTGGCAGCGCTGCTGAGGTCACGCTAAACGCCGCCTCAGTAGCACCTGATTAATTCCCATGGAAATGCATGGAAATAAAATTCAATTGATCATTTCCAATTAGCAGAGATCTCTGGGACGAGGAGGCAGCCAAGGTTGTAGGACCTTCTGTAGAGCACATTAATTACAGGAGCTCTTAAGATCTCGTAACAGGCAGGGTGTTGGGAATCGATAGGAACGTTGCAGAAAATTTACCATATATCAAGACCAGTGAAGCAGCAGACACTTCATAAGAATTACAGTAACAACGAAGATAATATTAAGTGACTAATGTTGGAAAGTTACACTATGATGACACTGTATGTGAAAGGGTTGAGATGACATTTAAAAACAATTAAAAATATGTTAAGGGCAAAATGCCAATTTACAGTTTTCTGATAGAGCATTTCATCATTTATTTACCCTCATGTTTTTCCAAACCTGTATGACTTTCAATCATCTGCAGAACACAAAAGAAGAGATTTTAAAGAATGTTGGTCCCCATGACAAGCGGGTGAATAAATGCTAAAAGGATTTTTATTTTTGGGTGAACAAACCCTTTTAATGCACCTTTGGACAAAACTGTGTGCTACATGTACAATGTAAATGTATAACTTTAAATGCAATACAGTCCTCGTAGTATAATCTATGATTATGCATAAAGATCACATTTAACATACACAATGCATGCTGCCATTGGTCATCACATGACTGATCACAATGTGCCAAGTCTGAATGTGTGGAACCATAAAGGAAATTTAGGACCTAACCCGAAACAGTCCTCAGATGATGCTAATATAAGACAATAAGACCATAGCAGCATGTTCATTAAAGCATTCAGCAAGCTATAGACATAATTACCGCCTCAATGCAAACCACATTCGGCTTCTACTGTTTGCCCACTACAGGCCACCTGTTGCTGTTAATGAGTGTAGTGGGGTGTGAATGAGAACGGCTCCCAGCTGTAGCATGAGGTTCATGAACTAACACAGTCAAACTGGATGTAATTGACATTGGTGGCACTGGGCACAGTTAGGCCGGGATCCTAGCGTTTAGCTTCCATTGACTTAATGACCGAGGCGGAGGCGCGCACACATCACTAACACGGCCTCTCGGGAGGTCTTCTGTAGCCGGGGCAGACGTGGCAACGGCTGAGCCTCACCTCTTAACTTACACAAACATTGCCCTTACACGCCCACACACGTACACAAAACCAGGCACGGGAGGATAACCAGACGCTGGTGCGAGGGTTAACTTTGGTTAACAGTTAACTTCAGTCTTGAATTGGGCTCTCAGGATTGAACACCACAAAGCTCCGAAACAGATATTTAACACTGAATTTTTCAGAAAGAACACAATACGCTTTTATCAGAATGAACATGTTTTGACAATGTTTATTATTTGATCTCAAGTAGAAAAGAAACAAGCATAACAGTCCACGAGGAACACGAGACTCTTTGTTTTGGTTTGATTCAACCTCGCTATGAAAACACTTGGAAAGCATTCGAGTTTAAATCAAAGACAGACTACAAAAACGTTTTCTTCAATAGGGTATCAGTCCTGAATAAATGATAACAGTGAGATGTCCCAGGAAAATAAGGGCTGAGCGGCAAAGCAGTTGTCCTGAGTTAGAGACATATACCTCATGCAGGGAACGATGAAAACAACTCACACAATCTGGAATGAAATTAGTCGTCGCTATGTGTTTGTACAAGATCCGATGTGCTATACAAAGAGAATGTAAATGAACGTTGGATGTCATCATTATTATTTTCCACCCCTGCTCTCAGTTTCTTTCTTAAATGTATGCACACGCACAAACAAAGGGAAACACTGGCTATCAGAGAACAACACAGGGTTATGCTTTCTTTTCCAAATACTTTAGAGAGATAGTGACATTCTCACACCGATTAATAATACTTCATGTTCTGTCACTGTACTGTATCTGTCTGCACATATGTTTTCAGCATTCATCTGCGCTATTTTGCCTTTTAATAATCACATTTTTTGGTGCTTGATATGCTAATGAGCTTTTGCATACGTAAATTAAATCTAAGAATTTAATCCCAGAGATATTTACATGTTTACAGATCTATAAGAAGGCGTTTGCACTTTATAATGTTACATACCTTACTGTCGGCAAAAATACTGTAATATTTATAGGTTTTCTTCCCAACAGCACAGGGGAAAATAAGACTGTGTTATAAATACAGAACAGGTGAATCCAACCAGTTTGATTAACATTAATCTATTTGTTTTATGGGGAAAAAATTTCTTCAGAGCTGCAGGGCATGTGGAAGTTTATTCAACGCTAAATAATAAAAACAAAAATATCTGTTTTGAGGGATTTTGAGGGATATCTGTTTTGACTCATCTTCTTTTGTCTTTCGCAGTAATAAGAGACGGTATTAAATGTGTAATGCTATGAATTTGCTGGTATGTCATGAGTGTGTGAGGAGAAAAAGTCCTTCAGTCCACGTCTGAGTCGAGGTTCAGTTCAGTGCTCAGGTTGAGGTAGAAGAATGCATAGATCCCTAGCAGGAAGACCAGAACAGCCACAACCACCAGTATGGTGTCCTGCAATACAAGACAGTTTTAGATTATTACAACAAAAACTCTATAAATTGCTCATAAAATAATAGGTTTCATCGTAGCGAAACACACATATGACATGCAAGGACCAACGAGATTCGAAGTTATCGATGTGCCGCAACATATATATTGCGATTTCTCTTTTATACAATTATTTTTTCACTTCAAAAGACATTTATTAAACAACTGAAGTCATTTGGATTATTATTTATTCATTAAAATGGACATATGTGCTTTTTCGAGGTTTAAATATCATGATAGTATTTTAATATTATTTTTTTGTTTAGGTTTATGTAGAAACATAAGAGGCATTTACATCTAGGGTGGCATGAGCTTGGGATAATTTTCATATTATTCCTTTAATGTGGAAGACCTACATCAAATTACAATAATATTTTAAACAGAAAAAAGATGATTTATTCAAAGTGGATGTTAACTCATTCGCATATGCGCAAGACAACTGTCTACCAGCTAGATAATGTTAATACATATTTAATATTGTCTATACAAATTCAGAAAATGTAACTCTCCTATCTAATATTCAGCTTCATTTTGTGGTCTTTATATTCACTTTGCTGTGACACAAACAGGGTTTGGCAGACACAGAGAAAGTTAATCTCCCAGAAATGTCTTCGTACTAATTAAGAGTTGTTGGGAGCTTAATGGTCGAGCTGAATTGATGATGGCTAAAGGAGTGGTATTCAAGCATGAATTAGATTTAAAACAGTCATTTATTACCTTTTGTGCTAAATTACAATGCTCATCAACCTCGGTTTCATTAAGAGCACTCGCGGATTTAAACAAAGCAATTGTTCCTCATCTCGATAACTATTATCAAACTTTCTAATCAAAACTTGCATACTTTCCAGACGTTTGTTGTTTTAAGTCTTCTTTTTCTTAATCATGAATAACAATTAAAAAACATTGCTAGTATATACAAGTTTTGCAGCTTTTGCATGTCTACTAACTTGAGTTTATGTGAGAGATAATGTACAGTCAGCTAGTTGTTATTGCAGAATAAACCTTGATGGGAAGATCAGGACTATCCCACCTATTACACAGCTTGCTACAAGAGTAAATTTTTTAACATAAAATAACGATTTGAAATATTTTATACGCTTAACAAATAAAAATACAAATAGCAATGTAACAAATAAAAATTTCCTATTGGCTTTTTACACGACTAACAGTCAAGGCGTGATGTTCAAACAAGACAATGATTTTAGTCAAATCATTCGTTATATAATCTTATATACAAAAATTATTTTTAAGGTGACGATGATGGATGAGCATGTCTACTTGCCCTAGAATAAAGTAACAGTACATAAAACATTAATATTGTATTTGTTGTTGTTGTATTATTTAAAATATTTAGATAGCACCAGAACACTAGCCTGGATAATACCGCCTAATCTCTTGATGTGCAATGGCCACTGAGGAACAAGCATGACCAGAATCGAAAAATCCAGAAAGCCCTGATGTAATTTCATATTCGCTAGGGAACGTAAATAAAAAGAAATGATTCAAGCAGGATCTGTGATAAAGCAGAGCTTACATCTTCTAAACAAAACCTTAATTCCTTAATACGCTGAACAAACGTGATGATAAAAATGATTCTGCTCAGGGTCTTCATTGATGCTGTTGTTGTTTGATCACTAATCCACAACATCATGTATTCTCATCTGGTCGTCTTAAAGTGTTTTCTTCAAAGAGAGAAACGCATAAAGACTGAAACGACCAGAAGCAGGCAGAAATACAGTGAGAGAAAATAATACCACCACACACATACACCCACCTAACACAGAGCGGCACGCAAATCCACCCGGAGCAAGCTGAGATAAGACACCCAGCAAACAGGAGACTAATAATAATTCTACCAGATAAATTGTAAAGGGCTATTAAAAGCCGCCACAACGTCCATGACTATCTGTGTACAAGCCACGGCGGCAGTCATCAGTGTGTATGTCCTCATTAGCATCCCTGCCCGTTGCATTTATCTTGTTCCAGCCAGACACCAAACAGCTTAAGCCTCTCTTAATTGGAAAACTTTTACATTTCATGCACTTTAGTTTCATATATTACCACAGGCTCGCTTACTTCATTCAACCGCTTTATGCCAATGCCAAAGTGTCATCGCATCCGAGGGACGTCTTTTTGGTAAAAGCTAACAATAAATTGAATGCATTGCCAATAAAAAACATATTATGACAAGGAATCGGTTTCCTTGCTGTCAAAAATGTACATTCTGGAGGCAAAAGATTGAGATTTATAGAGATGTATATAAATGTAGATGTATATAAATAGCAGCAGATGAATAATGAACAAGATAAATAATTTTTTTTATGTACGATTAAAACAAACATGGCAACAATATCTGTCTCAATGTGACACATCAACATCTTTCCTCCTATTGGTTATCGCTGCTGCTCATTTGCATAAGAACAAAACTTATAGTTAAAACAATACCGAAGCATTTGCCAAAACATCTTCCCAAAATCTAAAACAAAACAAATGTGCTTTTACTTTCCTGTACGACAAAAAGACAAAGTAAGTCCTGAGGCATGTGTTCAAATGAATTTGTCAGTATGTGAGAGAAGAGAAGGGACCTTGTTGTCTCGAGGAAGCTAATAATTCAACGGCCAACGTCTCAGTCTCCCACATTCTGATGGAAGATGCTGGAATATTCCCAAACGTTTCACGCGGCTCTCAGCAGCAGCTGCGGCATGCCGGGAAAGAGTTCCCATTCATCTGGCAACAGGCCACTGTCTCACACACAAACATCACATGCTTCCCTGTTTAAATTCTCACGGTCTTCTGGTTTCACAGAATTCACTGGTATTTTCTCATCCTGCGTTCGTAACTTCGGCCCTTCGCAGTCCCGGTCAGGTGCGGCGACATCGCCGTCCAACAGAAACAGCTGAAGAGGGATTTTCTCTTCGTGTTAAGTGGTTGTGCAGTTATCTCGGTGAGATCCAGGTGTGCCGGAGCACCGGCTGCGGTATCTTTGTGGGAAGGGTGTGTGAGGCAGAGAAATGAGAGTTTCAATCTCCATATACAGTCTGTCAACACTCATAAAACACAAACGTGTGATTGGGACTTGTGGACATAGTTTACATACTGTACAGTAAATTACATCGCTTTGCAACCAAGTATGTACACATATAAATATTTGATGGTAATACCAGAGTACTTTAATATATACAGTAGTATCGTACTGAATTATTATGATTATCCATGAAAGATACTGGAAACCATTTGAGAATAACTATTTGAGTTTAGATTGACTTTTACTCAATAGTTAATGTAGTAACAGATTCACAATAACCTCAAATTTACTTTTTAAATCCAGTTGAACACCGGTCATTATTTCAGATTTGATCTTAATTTGAATTATTGATTCATTTTAACATATTACTACACTTATTTTACTATTCACTTTAATATTCTAATTTAAATATGACAAACTATATACAGATGGAAGTCAAGAATAAATATTTGACACATTTTCATAACAATAAACATAAAAAAATTATAAAATAAAACCTACAATTATTTTTTAAAGATTAAAAAATGAAATGTCTAAAATTGAAAAATTGTAGTTTGCCTAGTGCAAGTATATTCTCAACATGAGGTTAAGCAAGTTTTACAGATTCAGCGTGTAACAGAATCTCGCCTTCACACCAAGAAGTCTGCAAAACATGGCAAAACCATGCTACTTATTCAGAACTGTGCTGTAGATAAAACTCAACGTGAATTATGTATCATTATGCAATGGAATGCACTAAAGAGTAAAACGGTTAAAGTTGGCTGGGTGGCTTCTCAATATTCAGCTCTAGGGGTAGCGAGCTGGCACACATTTTTCCAGGCCGGCCGCACAACGCAGCCGAGGCCGCCAGCATCTCCGCTTCGTGCCAGGTGATGCCATCCGCTCAGTCGGGCACCAGGGAGCCAAGCAGTGCCCGCAGCAGGTGGCCAGCCGGCCGCAGCCTCCCCAAGCCGGCAGGCAACATCCCAGCAAACCAACTGGCCGTCACGTGGAGGACAGCAGACCGCACAGGCTGCCAACCCGCCAAGGTCTGTCGCACGGGCCCCGGGACAGCCCCAATCTCAGCTTCAACCTGTTCTCTGGAGCCTGTACGCACAACAACTCGCAGCTGGCACTGTGCGATGTAAAAAGAAAGGGCTGTGTGTTTTTTTAAGTGAGATGAGTGAAGGATGGTCATGGATGGAGGGCATCTGCCAAGTACACCAAGAAAAAAAGACCTGCGGAAAAGTGAGTGGTAATAGTCTAAACCATCTCCTCAGAACCAAAAGGAAGCCAAAGTGAAATACCACAAAGAAATTAGGAGCAAATGTGTGGAGATCAGAAGACTATGACTCACACTACAAACCAGAAAAATTTTACATCCTTCTTCTGAAACGTGAGCCAAGTCAAGCATTGAATCTTCATCTGTACGCAATGAAATAAACTGTTGACAGAAGGAACGGTCATTGCTCACAGCAATAAACAAATATTGTAACCCATGAGCTCACAGGCTCATACCTGTGGAAAGACAACTAGCCCTGAATGTCCCAAAACAAATATTCATTTAAAGAGTCACCAAAACATGCATGTGGATCTTTTTCTCAAATTTAAGCCTTAGTAATTGGATAAAAGACCAATGAGACTTAGAGGAACTATAATGACGGCTTGGCTTTCCAAAAAAAAACTATTTAGCCGTTAAGACGTTAAGAAGTTTTCATCATAGCAAACTAAACCCAATACAAACTAATATAAAGTTTTAAGAAAGTTGTATTCAGCTATGTGTAGCTGTGCCAGTGTTTCTGCACCGTCTCTTTCACTGTGAAAATATTGCAGCATATGAATTATTCATTTGTTTTGGATGGTAGTTGTCAGGTCCATGACCTCACGTCTCAGCATTGCTGCTGTTGTTTTGAGTTCAGCTCCCAATATGGAGTTTTGGACTTTGAGAGAAGTGATAAAACATCATATTGTACAATTTCTCACCCCAAAAACACAACAAACACGCTCACTGCCACAGAATAAATCTTTGACAACCGTACCACTATTTATTTAGTGGGGATTTGGTTGAGATGAAAAGAGAATCTTTACAGGAAATATTTTTGAGGCAGGAGAAAGTCATTAACTGGCTGTTAAATACACAAAAAGTGTGATTAATTATACGTACAATAAAACATATGCTAATTGATACATTTAACACGTTCCAAAGAAAATGTGGGTGCCGTTTGCACTTGCTGTCATGATTAGCATCTGTATTTGAAGCCCACAATATGCACGTCATCCGCCATATTGGAACAGTCAAAGCAGGATACTGCTTCAATTAAAGTTTGTCACACATGTCTGACCACTTCTAAAGTAAAAGCACACCAACAGTCACATGATCTTAAGTATCAAGCTACGCACACAAATGTAACATTTGCCACTTTAATACGTACTACAAGTATAAGCATATGCTTAGCAAACATTAATAATAAATCACACAGAGATGGAAAATAAAGAGTTTTTCAAATTCTTGATTATTATTCTGGAGTGACAGCTCTGAAAAAAGAAAAACAGAAAGAAGGCAAAAGAGATGGAGAGTCGCTCCTCTGAGAGTCAACCAGCACTTCTCTGCCTCATCAATATGGAGACCGCTTGAGTTGCTCTCAGGTTGGAGAGGTGTGATGAATAATGTGTGTGTGTGTGGTTTGGCAGATGGGGAGAGAGGGATCAGTTGGGATTGGGGGAAATAATGAGAATGAGAGACAGCCATCTCACCCTGATTCCCGGAGCACTTCTCTTCGCCTCCGCCTTCAGCCGGGTGGCTCGCAGGGCTGGCTTGGTTTTCTTGTAATCCTGTTTTCCTGAGAGAGAAAGAGGCACGAGGGTCATTTCTGCCATGTGACACTTCGTTTTACATTTGCATTTTGATTTAGGCTGAAAGCTTTTTTATTTCATACTTGACTAAGGTTTTAATTCAGCAAATAAAATGCATTTGCAATCGTCTTCGTCGGTTTTCTATTAGGAATCATTAAACTAATGGATTTTGTTAAAACATTTGCAGTTGGTCTTAATGTATTTGCCTGTTTTAACCCTTTTTAACAAGACTTAATGCGAGGCTGTTAACCTTCTCTAGTACCTTATATGAGACAAATTGGAAATTAAATTATGCATCGCTGTGTTAGGCTGTACTTACTTTAAACATACAAAGTCAAATTTTCCTCACACTTATATTAGAAACATTCCCATAATAACACTACCTAATATGCTACTTTTACCAAAACACTGCATTATGTGACAGTACAGTATGCAATGCAGATATCTGCAGAAATGTGAGGTATACAACAGAACACACCGTACACAAACTGTATCTGCAATGGCTAATACAAAGGTGTGTTTATTGCTAAAAAGGATTGGTTGAGATACGAATGAAAGATTTTGAGATACGGCACTGTACAGTACAGTAAGTGTTTATTATAATATGATAAAAACGGACATTATTGGTTTTATGTATACTACGTTTTATTATATTATAAAATACCAAAGACTGTCTTTCTAAACACTGATTTTAATCTTTGACGTGGTCTTTCTTAGTCAATTTTATAGATATCAAGGTTATATTTTCACAAAATATCCATTACATTGTAAATGATGATTTCATTTAGAAAACAGCAAGTCTTTAAGTTTTCATACACAGAGTCACGTTTGAAAAGACACTAAAGCAAAACGACACTTTTCAGATGATGTAACTTCTAACCATTCCCGTAATGCATTATAAAATGATAACCTTTCATGACAGTATATGTTGTAGAATGCACAGTACACAGTAAACATTACATACATGTTTCATCCAAACACAGCTATTAGCCACTGTTAACACAAATACAAAACCGTGACCGCACCAGTGCACCTGAACGGCAGATATCAACATGCTAGTCTCTCTACACCAAACCCGCCAGGCAAAGCGGCCACCTGGATTTGTGTAAGGTATGTGTTAGAGGAGTGCAGTGTGTCTAATTATAACCAAACACACAAAGAAAGAAAAGAGAAAAGTGGAAAGGCAACAGCTTGGCGGGCAATGGCGGGGGCCGTGCTCGATGGCTACAGCAGACCCGGGTCAGACTCAAGGTCTCCGTGAGAGCTGTTGACACACAGGGGCCGTTTCAAGTGCAACACTTGCCTCATTAAGACTTATTTACATGGAGTGGGGAAAGATAGAGTGTCCTTATCCATCTTTACCAGCAGGGCTGGAGACTCTCACATGCCTGAGCTAGACACTGACCCTTCCCTGAGGACACACAGGTCTCTCCCGCCTTATGGTGCACCTTCTGCGGCCATTATCAGAAAACGTCCTGCTATTCTGCTCCCGTAGAAAATGCTGGGCTGTTATAACAATGGTTTGCAGAAAGTTTTGGAAACTTACTCGGATGTTATTATTTTGAATGAGATTTTTATTGAACACTTTGTTGATTAAACATGAAACTTATTTACAACAATGGCTATTTGGCTAAATAATTATGGTTTGGCAGATTGGGGAAAAAAACAATAAACAAGCTATATATCCCATAGAAAAAATAACCATAGTTTTGATGATTTTGATTACCATTTCTATTACCATAGTTTTACTATAAATAGTATAGTTAAACTATGGTTGTTGTGCTGAACCATAACACATTTGTACAAATTAAAACAGAGAAACATCATCATCAAAAAACACCCACAAAAAGCTGCACGATTGAAGAAATACATATTTAACTTTTTTTAGACTTTTTAGCAGCTAGTTTCTTTGTTTTTTACAGAATTGACATACTGTTGCACGATTAATTACACAATTATATACTCTGAAATATTTAATCACCATAAAGTTTGCCATTGCATGAAATATTACTCATTTCCATTACATTTCTAGTCTTACAAATCACCACTGTAAGTTGTCCATGACTGTAGGATGGACAGACCCCTCATAGGGATGAACGGAAAGCTACAACATATTATCAAAGTCTCTCTATCTCGCTCTCTCTCCATGCCTTTTTCCTATCAGAGTTTACAGCATTATACGCCTGCACCTGCAGAGATTTTACACGGTGTGGAAAGCAAAACCCATTTTGTTCCAAGCCAACTGGGACAGATTAGGTGTGCGTCTTATTTTTCTTGAAACTTCCTGTTGTGGTGTAAATACTCACAACAAACAGACTCAGCCATCTGTTCCAAATGAATAGTTAATTGTAATCATGTCAGAGTTGGAAATAAATAGTTTATATAGCGAGACTTTGCGGTCCTGGCAGTACGCCGCATCACGCGCCATCAAGTTCAATGAGGCGTTTCTCTCTGCGTGAGCACTCGCCGATGACGACTCGCCGGCCTTCTTGGCTTCGCTGTCTCATCGCAATTGGGTTCAAATTGGCAGCCAATGCAGAGCAGAGCTTAAAACACACCTTTGATCATTAATCACCATTCAACTGCATCGTCGCATTCTGCAAACCCCCCAACCCGACTTATTTACCAACAGCAGAGCGGAGACTCTCTAATATAATGTGTCGCTGTCTCCTGCGGACTTGAGCGGTATGACCCTTCAACGCACACCGTGCTGTCAGATGTTGACAGGAAAGTGACGGGATTTAACCCATGGGGTCACAGGTGCCTTTCAAAGCGGACACAGCTGATTTCACTTCAAAAGCCGTGACTCCTCATGCGCAAACAAATTCCTCTTCCATCTACTTCAGCCTGGCTCCTTTCTACAGTCACCGACCTAATTCACAAATTGCATTTCATCACAAGTAAAAATAAGCACTTTTGAAAGGGGTGGAAAGCTATTTGTAATTATTCGTATTACATTATCGCAGAAAAGTTTAGATAAACCCAATCTTCAAAAATAAATAAAATCAAGGGCTACTTCTTTTACATCTTTTACATACTTGCACAATAATAGATTTTTGTTCATTTAAACATTTCCCTGAACATTTTACACAGTGTCTGAAATAAATAGCAGTGACCAAACTTGTTGACGGGGCCATGTACACAAACTGAGATAACGCATCATCCATCATATTTTTATTCAGAGACTTTGCCAATTTGTTAGCCGTGTGTAGGTGCCAAACAATTAATTCAAGTGTCTTCATCAGTGAATGACTAAAAATTGGGCATGCAATCAATGTGAATAGATATGACATGCAAAATCTAGTGAAAGCAAGGCAGAAAGCTGTATGCAATTATTCCTGTTGAAACAGAAAAGGTCTGAAAAACGACAAACCCACTGCCAAAAACAAACACAATATAAAACCTGTAAAAAAGGCAAAGTACCAAGTCTGAATTTTCTGGCTGACAACAAAACCACAGAATAAGTTATAAGTATATATATAATACTGTGAACATTTTTACCAACAGTTTTACCAGAAAAAGACAGAAATCCTGCTTTAGTGCTTAATAATACATCTCATGCAATTTAGTTGCCTTTATGTGAATCCAGTTGAAAAATCCAGTTGGTCTTTCTCAACAAAACAACTTAAAACCAGATAAAATGGAGAAGCACTTTACCAGCGCTTTTGTTTGTACACAGGGGGATGGTCTGCAACCTTTGCACACAGTCAGAGGTAAGTGTTGAACAACAGCTAAAAACACTGCCATGTGTGATTGTGATGCAAAGGTTAGAGTCCTGTCAGCGGGCGGCCAGCGGGTGCCGGTATGTTCGGAAAGGCCCGTGTCACTCGGCTGTTTTTAAAAGGATCTGTAATATCACCAGGCGGCACTCCCGACACGTGACAGCCATTCACAACACACCAGAGGCCGAGATATCAAAACCACACAGATACACAAAAATCCACATTTATACAAAATGACGGTGGCAAACAGAGAGAGTTAATAGACAGGGATGTGTCTGAGTGTTTGCTCATGCGAATAATTGCTGTACAAAAGCAAAGGGGACGGTGGGAATGATCTTGACTGGAGGGGGGATGACCACACGGTCCTGAGGAACCCTTCTGATGGTTGACAGCTCTCTCCGGTCTATTATACAGCTTAATAACAGTATTTACACTTACTGTGTCTACAGCAGATCTACAAGGTAGCTGACATCACAATAGCTTTCCTTCTTTATGTCAAGATAAAAATTACCTTCCCATTACGATCTCAAATTACATCGTGTATTCTCCTTTATGCTATTTTCAGGTGCATTTTTTGTTAAACAGCGATTTTTTTTTTAAAAATAGACTGATATAGACATCTTTCCAAAGCAAAAATTTGTGCGGGGAGAATCAATTGTCCAGAACCTGCTGTTATGTCTTTGAATTGATGAGACGCAGAAGAAAGAAAACTGTCTGAGATTTGCGGGAGTTCAGCTTGTTATGTTGCCATCGCAGTCACGCAGCACAGGCACAGTAAAGCAAGCTTAATAGTCCTACTAAGGAGTGCGATATGAACTCACAAAAAATCACGCAAGCCGAGTATGAGACGGGGTTCTTTCTGCGGGGAGATGATATCGGCACTGTAGCAAATAGAATCAGATTTCAGTGGAAAGAAAAAGTGAAGTAATTTTAGTGCCATCACAAAACTAAGTCAGTATGCTCTTGGCAAGCGGGTGAGAAAAATCCAATAAACAGAATGATAATGATGAACTTCCAGACACAGAATGGATATAAGCCCTCTTTTGCTGTTTGCCCCTTTCCAAAACAATGAATATCAACAAAAGCACCTGTTTGTCACTGCACATTTTTTATATTTAGTGAGGCCTTGATATCAAATGAGAACAAATGAACCATGGTTTAATTATGGTATTTGTATTACATACATTTACCATTATTTTACTACAGAAACAATAGTTTCACTATCATTCAAAACTATGGTAATAGTTTAGCACAATTAATAATTCATTAATAGCACAATTCGTCAAACCAAACGTGGTTACAAAAGCTATACAATATGTGATAATATAAGAAGCTTTAGGTTTGCACAATCAATTTTAATTATATTGAAATGTATGTTAAATAAATGACACAATCAAGATGTATGTTTCATATTATTTCTTAAAAAAGAAAGCATCATTACAACTTCTGAAAGAGTTTTACTGTTGCAGTACATAAAAACAAACCTGACAATGATACTAAAAATTATTGCAATATGCATATGTCGATAAATTGTGCAGAACTAATGGTTACTACACATTTACTGTAATAAAACCATGGTTAATTTTCATAAAAGGTGGTAAATTCATCATATTAATCTTTACCTGTTAACTGTCACTGTTAACTTTAATTTTTTCACTATTTACTTTAATATTTCATAGCTAAATTCTAATCTAATCACGACAAACTATATATTGATTTATTTATTTATATTTTACCGCCATATCAGCACTAATGGCTATATTCATGGCAATCAACAGTATTTCAAAAACACATCAATATACTAAAAAAATCAATATACTAAAACAAACATATATACCAATAACAACCATAATGATAACAATTACATACAATTTTTCAATTTAATAACTATATTTTGATGGAAAGTAAATGGAAAATTAGTAAAGTAAAGTAAATTTTCATAACAACATTAACTTGTTTAATGTTTTGTAAATCGTATTAATAAAACATCAAATTAAAAAAAGATTTAATAAAATATCTAATATCTGTATAAAAAATTGTTGTTCAGATTTTCTCAATATGTGCAGTGATAGTTATCAGGTTAAATGTTGCAAATTTATCTAACTAATATTCACAATAAATTCATTGTCAAGTTATCATAAAATCTTTTTTTACCATTTTATATTTTAGGAGCAGAAATATCCAGTCTTCCTTTTATACCCACTGTGTGCAACATATATTTTATGCACAGCATGTTAAACTTAATAAGAGCTCTGTTTCTGTGTGCTAAACTGAATTTGCCGTTGGATAAATGTCACTTATACAGCTGTGCACGCGTGTTGTTTCTCACAGCCCTTACAGCAACCAGACTGGATTCATCTTAGTTATGAAACAAACCCCATGTTCCTACCACAGCTGGCATACTAACAGGTAGCTCACATGATTGATAGGCTGTAGAGAGCTTTGGTTAAGAAAACTACAAGTTTAAGAAAGCCAAAAGTAATGATTGAGATGTTGCATTCGGGAGGCTTTAGCCCTTGAACTTTATTTCCTCTGATAGCTGATAAATTATGAAACAGAGAGAGACAATGAATCATGTCAACAGGATGTTCACTCTGTCAAAGACTAACGCAGATTTTTCTTATCCAGCTAAACAAGACGATTCAGACTTGTATATTTCGAGCTTGTCTATTCCCAGCTGACAATGCTGATCACAAAGTCTTTTCACGCGTAACATTCACAAGCAATGAAATCAGAATGCGTCAAATGAAGGAGAAAAAGCAACATTTCAAACTCTCTATAATAAAACACTGAATGAATATTTGATTAAAGTTACGAACATCCATATTTATAAATAAAGCCTAAGGGAAAGAGCTGTGATTCTTACCGATCTGTTTACGGTACTGATCCACCGGCAACTTGACAGAACTTGCATCCTTTTTTCCCATCCTTTCACACCTGAGAAAAACACAGAATGATAAATATACCAAGTATAAGCGAAGAGAAGTAAAAGCAGTGAAAAATCAGGGATTTAAAATGTTCCTAAAGTTCTTCAGTAAAGTGTATGACCCGAATACTAAACAAGAGCAAATATTTTCTTTACTTGGGCATTAAAGTGAACATTACCAAACATGACCTGATGAAAAGACATCGCTGTACACAATCACCAACAGTGTCACTTTGACACATTGAATTTACAAATGTGGTCTAAAAGTAAACAAAACCGATCCTCAAAATCAATAATGTTTTAAAATGCAAAGGTCAATTTGAAGGTTTTCCAATGCCTGTAAACCACCATGCTATTAGAGATTTTGTGCTAAATTTTTGTACAAAACGTACAAGAGGCTGAGCTTCATCATGAATAAGTCCCAGGTGAAGGGCGTTGTTACGCACAACACAATGTTACCACACAATACTAATATTAAAGCAAAAAAATATGTATCAATGCAACTTTCAATAAGTAGTAAATGATGTTTTATTAACAAAGTTCGGGAGGAGCGCGTCGGATACTTAACGTAATTAAACACAAGAGGAACGCAATCAAGTTAACCAACACCAAGAGGATAAATACACCCGTCTTTCCTCTACCCATTTTGACGGTTACCAGCATCCCTCCACCACCCCATCTCCTCACTTCGAGTTCTTACTACACCTATACGGGGGGGTACTCTGGGTTCGGGCTGTTCCCGAGCTCGGAGCCCTTCCCCGGACAGCACGCCAAATACGCATTACTATACCCCATATGTAAGTGTGAACTCGTGAAAAGTCTTCCTTCCACTGAAACTGATACACAGAATTGTTGGGTGAAACGCTCATAGCTGTGCTTTACCATGAACTGGAACTTACCGTTTTATTATTATGGATATAATATGCATAATATATATAATCTAATGTTTACATTTGCTTTCACTGAATGAGCTACAATCACCATATGTATGATTTGAATGCTTCGGATCATTCAATACACGTTACACTGTCCATTTACATGAAAAAAGCAAAAACACTTCATTTTACACCACTTCGACTTTCCTGATCTCAGACTGATTACCATAGCAACTGAGAAAAAATATACTGGAGAAGAGAAAAGACTTTATCTCATAATGTACGCTACAATCGTTAGAATTTTGAGATTGGTAATGGGTTTAGTGCATTAAACCATTATCCATATAATAACACCAGAAGTTTCGGTATAATGTGAGGTGGTCATTAAACCTTTTATCAAAGCTTCACGCTCCTCACAATACTATTCTGCAATCAATACCGTTTCCTCTGTTAACAGTCAGGTAAAGAGTGCATGAACCAAAGGGCACATCTATGTGTCTGATGATGTTTAAACCCCTCTGACCTTTTCTCTCTCCTAGAGAAATCACGCAGGAAACTTCCGACCCAGTTCGTTTTGGCTCATAATCTGCAGGTCTCGTGAGGAAAGGTGTGCTAAGATCCCAGAATGATTCGCATAAAAACAGAGAAGTGCAGAGGTGCATTAAAATAAAGAATTACGAGGCTGTTTTTATCCTTTCTCGAGGCATGACTGTGCTGGGCAAAACCTCCTTCATGTAAAATGAGTTCAAGGGTCACCTTAACATCCCGCTTTTGATGTCTTTAATCTTTACTTTAGGTTGATTTAATTACAAGGGCTCCAACAACAAAGCACGAGAAAAGGAATTAAATACTTTCTCAAAGATACCGGAGGAAAGGGACCATTACTGTGTTTAGACAACAGTTTAGGTCAAGCCCGGGGGCATGACCTACAATGACCAAACACTTCCTTTGTAATGAGTGCGACCAACACGGGCTGCTAAGTGGCGTACCTGTCTATCTGTTTAAAACTTCTAAATCTTCTTTCTGCCTGTATAGCCTTAGGCTTTCTAATCTGTGATGATTCAATCAGGGACCAGAAAGCTGGACTCCGTTTGGAGATTCTGTAGCTCAACTGGTAGAGCTCGCCTTTGCATTGGCAGTCCAAAAGGTCATGGGTTCAATTCCTAAAGAACACACACACACTGATCTAATGCATGCCTTAAAATGCACTGTATTTAGCTTTGTATAAAAGCGTCTGTCAAATGCATGAATCTAAATGTAAAACTACAACACATTACCATTCAAAATCCCCCAACTAACAAAACAGAAATTAATAATAATTCAGCCGCAGAGACAAACCACTAATTACACCGAGGCTGTGAATGTTTACTAAATATTTTGTAAAATTAATAAAACACATAACTGCCATATTCTAATACTTGTCAACTGTGCAAAGATAACAGTTTCCAAACGACAGAAAGTGGATGAGGTCGATGCACAAACAGAGGAAGGCAGCCAGAGGCTTTATGTACCAGTGCTTTGAAGAGTCAAATTGAGACCAGAATCCTTTTTCAGAAGCCAAACTACAAAGGTTTCAGTCTGAAAGAGATTTAAGATTAAAAAAAGCACCTTGGGCATTTCGTTTTAAAAATTAATTAAATAAAGACACAATGCAATTTAATAACCAAGTGAAGTTACAATGAGAGCAACACAACTTCAATTGTAAATGTTCTTGAAATATGAAAAACCTAAAAATCTATAGAAGATGTGAGTTTAACCTCGTAATAAAAATTTATTAATGGCACAAATGCTATAGGAATCCAAATGTATCACAAAAGTATCTATAGAAACAGACTGCAAAATGTGAGATGAAACACTAACAGTTAGCTGTGAAATCAACCAAGAACTGTAATTAATGCCCTGTTCTCCAGTTCATCTAAATGCCACGTAAAGAACTGGTTTCCAGTTTCACTTTCATCCTGCCAGCAGTGCATCATCCAGTTCCTGGTCTCTGATCTAAAAGCTCAAGACAGTCTCCAAAATGATCCAATCAGAGCACAGCAGGCGTACCAATCGACCAATCGCTCACTTAGAAGGAGGCGGGCTCTAAATCATGTTTGCTTTTTTTTAAGAGAAGGTTAAAGCGCGATCGTTATAAATTATGCTTATTGGTTCTCCTGCAATATTTGAGAAATACAAATACAAGAAAACGTTCTTCTTTGTGAAAAACAAGAGTTATACTTAAGAGCGTTGCGGACTTACCACTTGATAGAAAGGAACAGTCCTTTCCGCAGTTCCTGGTTCAGGTTGTGGATATCAAATGAATGTGTGAGGCAGCCAATCAGTACTTAGTCCCTCTGCGTTACGTCATCAAGAGGGCGGGGCCACAAGCGAAACCATCAAATCAATAGTAAAATGACTTGAGCTTATAAATATAAAGTTTAAAGAGCGTATCATTATAAATACAAGGCAATGTATATAAATTCTATTTATAAAATATGAATGTATATAAATAATGTATAAATAATTAGATTAAACAGAGTTAATCTGTAAATATAATATTGTTTATGAAATATTATATCACTTTTTGTATGACTTCATAATCATGCTTTTATGCAGCTATATAATAGGAAATATTGGGCATAGACACATGTGTTTTATATATTGTCAAATGTTTCTGTTATAAAAGCTGATTTCTGTGGCCTTGTGTGATATTCTGTCTGATGTTCATCTTGTGCATCACATGTGGATCTCTTGAAAACACAGATAATCAGTTATAGGTACATTTGGATGTCATATACTAAGCCTTTTTGAAATGTGTTCATTGTACATTGCTGTTATTTAATATCTTGAGAAGGTGTGGACAGTTCTGCATTAAAGATAACACATTTAAAAGGCCAAAAACACTGCTGGGTTCACATTCACACAATTCAATTCATCTAATAAAGCCTGTAGGCCTGACATAATAATAATTAAAATCTAAATGTGTAGTACGTTTGTTGTCAGCATGTAGCACATTAAATGTCTTACGTACAGTGTCTCGGGGAGAAGGCTAATTTACCTTAACAGTTCCAGGTGTTTGTGCTGCAAGATCTTTACACAATCCTTTGAAATTCACAATGTGAAATTTTGCAATGAAAGAAAACGAGAATGTAAAACAGAAAGAGGGAGACAGCAAGAGACCAACTTGTTTTCTCCACTCCTCTCTCCCTTTTTTGTTTTATTTAAGGCTAATTTCCATTTCTTTTGTTTGTGTTGAATTTTGTCTGCATAATTGCATCCAGTCTTATTGCTGCCTGGGGCAGTGTGGATTATGGAGCGGGTTGCCACTGCTTGTAACTTATTGAAGTTTAAAATGATTTTCTGCTCTCCTATGGGCAGCTGATTTGAGTGCAGCACAGCGGTAACTAATAGATCTAATCTGCTTATAATGAGACTGTATAACACATTATTTACTCAGCGGAGAACACTGATACAGAGCAATTTAACACTACTTTCATAAAGTGACACAAGTGACATTTGTGGATGAAACTGTAATGACCTGTGTGTCCTTTGGAGTCATTTCTGCTGCAGTGCATCGTGGTCCATTTCTGACAAGTATGTGAAATCAAAAATGTAGCAGAAAATAGATAATAATTGCAAATAAATCACAGCTACTCACTAGTCAGCAGTAGGGATACAAACTATATGATTTCTAGTATACAATACATATAATGTAGCTTTCCACATAGCACAAAGTCTCTGGGCAAAACAATATTTAAATAAACCTTTGCGATCTTCGCTGAGGGAGAGACTGTGCTTACCATGTGTTTTGCATAATTAATTTCTCATTTGCATGCTGCACTAAATCTTTTGTCATTAATTCAAAGAGGTTAAGCTTTATCACAATACATTCTTGGGTTAGAAAAAAGATGATTTGCTTGTATGTTTGAATGTGCTGAATAAACTGTCCAGTTTTCTGGCAAGTCGATACTGTTTCAAAAAGACATTTATATCCCACAAGACTGTAATTACTCAGTGAAAAGCAGCTCTTGTCAGAGAATCCATACTTCAACTCAAGTGACAAATGAAATCAACACATGATTCTGCAGTATTCAACCCCCATCCTTGTTTTGGATGCAGCACACAGCTCTGCCCCCTAAAAAATAACCAGACTAGGTAGACAAATAGCAGCACCTTATTTTTGATAAAAGATTTCTTAGCAAAGATTTACTGAAATCTATTTTTTATACTTACAACAGACAGGAAATTTAGCTGAAGGTGTGACATTCGTTTGACTGTGTATCCGAGCTTATTTTAGGTTGTGTAAGGGAAACACTAGACAATTGCTTGAACAAGTACAAGGAAACATTTCACCCATTTTATCTACACTGGGTGCAGAGCAGTATTTGAATTTGCATGTATTACCAATCCTAATTTTAATTTAAAGTGATTTTCCCCCCACCATCCATTAGTCATGGTAAATCGATAAAAACCCACTGGGAGAATGCTTTGCTAATGACAGACACACAGTTTCGCTAGAGCACTCATCAGGACTATCTTTCTCTTTGACTCTCTCTCTCTCTCTCTCTCTCTCTCTCTCTCTCTCTCTCTCTCTCTCTCTCTCTCTCTCTCTCTCTCTCTCTCTCTCTCTCTCTCCTGGCAATGGTCTTTGATTGCAATATTAAAAAGAGTGCAGGGAAAGGAGACGTCCCCAGTGTGTTTTAAGCTAAATGACTCGGACACCCTGAATGTGTAACATTACATGTATATTTGGAGACATACTGTGGCATACTGTAATTTAATTGCATTTTGGCTTTGCAGTAATAAAAGCCAATAGTAATAAAATGAATAACTATTTCTGTATTTATTTACTTCATTGTGAGTGATCAGAACCTTGATGCAAAATAACAACCAGCAAAAAGACACAAGGTTCAAACAAGACGAACACGCAATGTGGTTTAATCATTTGTAATATAATGTCACATGGTTTAAGACATATTTCTATGTCTCACAGTACCGGATGAGACTGTGTTATTAGTTTTCAGTGATTGTAATGGGAAATAACATACCTTGGAATGTCACTGTCCTCTATGAAACAAAATTAAACAAATCCGAAAAATCATACAACATTTAAAGAGCTCCCGTAAAATACAGTTATTATAAAAAATCAGTACAGTTGCCTCACCCCCTCCAAACACACACACTCATTCGTATAATATATTTTATCTTCTTCCATGCCTGAAGTCTATGGTGGATTTCTTTGCTTTATCGCTGTAACACAGGCGCTCCTTCTTGGCAACAGTGTGCAAGCACTGATAGCCACTAAATGATTTTGGGCTCATGAGATGCACAGACTCATAAATGCCTCATGCACTGATAACTGCATATCTTACCTTTAAGTTTGTGCTGTTCTCTATACTAAGCCCTCCTACTGTATACTCCTGTACTTTCCTGTTAAACTCCATCCGAAACATTAAGTATTTAAGCTTGTCAAATTGTCTTTGTAACAGCTGTAAAGAAATAACATCACTGTGTTCACAACAAAGTGAAAAACAAAGCTTACATAACATAATGCTAATTTCTTGGCTATCGTCTGCATCTAGATATTTGGGAATTACTCAATGACCTAACCTTGCCATAGACTCCAGTCTCTGAGAAAGATCAAGACCCCTTAAATGAATGAAATCTGAGACCGTGTGAAGTATTTCTGCAGGGAGAAGTTTAGAGAATATTCTGTGACCTGGGAAACTGAGTTATTGAATTAAGGAGCATGTGTTTCTGTGTCCAGTACGCTTCAGCAAAGACTTAATCACTATCTCACAAGCCTCACACCAGCTGCTCCATATTCTCATAATTCTCCCGGCTAAGACTTGCTGACTTCTAAAGACGCTCTTATTAATACAGTTTGACACTTAAACCTTGATGGGGTGGCAGTTAGTTCAGTATATCTGTATTTACCGTCAGAGGAGAAACAGCAGTGATGGGCGGCTGTCCGTGCAGCTGTGGAGTTCAGCTCTTTAGGGAGCGAGCGTTGTGTTTACACAGGTGCAGCTGCAGGCCTCCCTCATCAACACATTGAACGCATCGGTCTCACTGTTTATACTGGCAAGTCCAGCTCGAAAGCAAAGGCATATTCAGGCTGGGATTTAGCATCAAACATAGCTTTACATCTAAAGTATATGGCACAGATGCTAGGGGCATAGCGGACATCTGCATTAGTAATGTTGAAACATTACCCTAATCACCCGAGACCCTGGACTCTATGGGTGGAAGATTCCAGACGCATCGTGACTCGCTAATTTCTGTTGTGACTTGACCTCTACGGTAATTATCCTTGAACTTTATAAACAGTGGTAGCACAAATTAACACCCATAAATGCTAAGCAATCACGGGCAGATGCTGCGGTTTGTAACCGGCGTGCTGTTCCCCGAGATGCGCGCTCAGGTTTCAGACGTCGTAAATCTGTAAATCGCAGGAAAATTCAACCCCACTGTGACCGTGCTGTGGTTAGGGCAGAGAGGCCCCCATATTATCAAAATGAATTTGTTCTTTGTTTTACTCCCCCGACAGGCTACACGGGCGAAGGCATTACTCTTGATCTTCTCGCGAGTTTGTTTATATTGATCTGCCGTGTGTGCGTCAGCGGATCTCCCTGCCAACTGTACCGTTGCCAAGGCGAGCGGGAGTGAAAGCGGCAGGCCCCAGGCCCCGTCAACAGCTGTGTCACATATGCCGCTGATCGATATAAACAAACACGGTCGCCCCCGTGCGAGACACGATTGACAGGTATGATTCATCTCGTTCAGCCCCAGGGCGGGTGAATAATAAGTACAGATAGATCATTGCCCGTCCCAGGGAAAGAGCGCCGAGTTAGCGGGGGACACGGGCGAGATCATTCGCCTCCCACGACTCCCCGCGCACGCCGACGCAGCGAGAGCAGATTAAAGCCGCGTGATTCCACCAGTTCTTTAATTCCAGAAGTTGCACACTGTCTGACTCGGAATAGATGAATTGGGGAGCTGGGCTCATCAGTAGACCGAGGTTACTGAAGAGAGTATTCAACACAGTCAGTGGGGAGGATTACTCAAGTGTCAGAAGGCAGGGATGCTGTACTTAGCGCGTACGAGGACCGGAAAGTCTAGAGTTAACACACAATGGGGAAAGCCATTTCAGCCATGATGAGGAGTAATGGCTTGAAACAATATTCCCCCGGGGCCTCAAATTGAAACCCGAAACTGTGATATTGTTTCATCTCAGCGCAATTTGAAACGTCAAAACGACTTTGGCGAATTCGATCCACTGAGCACCCAATGACGGCCGAGAGCCATTTGGAGAGGCGCCATAGTTCGCATCATCTACACGTGTAGATTCCCACAGACGACACTGTTGGTGGGTAACAGCGCTGTTTTGGCCTGTTTGAGATGGCACACTTCATATACGGCATTTCACTGTTTCATGTGGAGTGTGGGAATTGTTTTCTTCTCCGTTTAGCCAAAACAGCTAGATGCTGTGCTTAACTGTGGAAGATTTAACACGAATGCTGTGAATGAAACCCCAGCAACTCTCAAGAGATGATTTTCACATATTCACACCAGTTTAGTTAATCACTGAAAAAGGCAGCGCTACAGTCGAGATATTCAAGATTTTACACTATACCAACAAAAAGCTACATAGCACAATATATTTTTTAATCTATAACTATAACTTATATACCATAATATATAACAGAGACAAATCTGTCTTGTTCAATCTTTATGAATTTAGACAGTGGATTTCTACTGGAATGGAAAGATTGCAGCATTATTTTAAACATAAAATTAACCTTAAAAATAAAGGTGCCAAAAAAAGCTATACAACGTTTGGTTCCCTAATTCTCCCATTCTCTGAAACGTTCTTAAAATCACAATTTTATCTTTTAACAGTCTTACTGTAACTTTTTTTTACTACAAAGAAACTGTTTTGATACAGAAAGGTTCTGTGGATGTTGAAATTGAATGTTAAAGGTTTATTTTAGAAACATTGAGCCAACAATAACTCCTTTATGGCATTATGAAGTGTGTGCTACACACGTTATTTCTGTTTATCTGAATCATTACATGAACCATCCATCTAAACGATTCATTAAAATGACTTAAACAGTCCAATGCTTCATATGAGACTTGGGTTATCAAGCTTGATAAAAAGCACTGCATTAGTTTTCTGTTTTGAGTGAGCTATTACTTTAAGGAAAGATTCAGACAAGGTACATTTTAATCTAAAACCTAAACTGTGTTACAGGAGTATTTTTCTCACAAACTTTTGAAAGTTTTTACATTAATATTGGTAAAGCTATCGCATTGATTTCTTTCTCCACATCAATATGTGTCTATATAAATAAACTTTAAAAAATATTCAGTGCACATCGTGTATCCTGCATAGTAATGTAAGTTGGGTCAGAACTTATTTGCTTTTTGAATTTACGTGTCAAAGCAACGCTCACATCAATATGAGTGTTAGTAGGCAGTTTTCATCTCCATCAAGTACACGTAAAGTCCCCTTCAGTAAAGATCACCATTATAATTAATTGAGTGTGCTATTTAATCAGGGGACATTTAGATATGTTTGATTAGAGGACTGAAATCAGAGCCATTGTGTGGAGTTCTCATTATTCTCTTGAGACTGACGGCAGGAGAGCAAAGACATGCTGAGAGTTCAGTCTCTTATTCACACGAATCATTTGTTGAAGTTCACAAGACAACCAAGATCTAACATCTGTGATTTTGAGATGAAGACAAAAAGTCTACTACACCTTTTTACCTGTATTTAGATATCATTAAGATATTATTTACAGTATTACTTAATCTCTGAACCAAAAGTAGTGCTTTAATAAATACAATAAGTTTTCTCCCTGTTCAAACTAAGCAAGTTAAATAAAATGAAAAAATTGGAGAAATTACATAGATACATAATACAATAGATAGATAGATAGATAGATAGATAGATAGATAGATAGATAGATAGATAGATAGATAGATAGATAGATAGATAGATAGATAGATAGATAAGAATAGGCAGATATTGATAAATTATTCATTGTTTGATTCATTTGCTCCTGAATTATTTATTATGAGCGTGGGCCCAAGTTGCAAACACAATAGATCTATCAAAAGTAAAGTACCATGAAAATATGCACTGCAAATGCCAAAATATCAACTCCATCATGGTCCAGCGTTCACTTTTTATTTTTCTATTAGCCGCTGTTCCGCAAGACGAGGCACAAACACAGAAAACAGAAAAGCGTGATTTATTTGTTTACTTTACTCTGCAGTCATTGTCTAATGAAACCACTCCAATTACAGTTTAATGTGACTTAATGCACACATTCTGTCTTCAAATCAGCCTCTGTAATGGCTGTAATATACATATTAGACAGTTTAATTAGATGGCACTTTAATTGTCTTCATGCAGTCCTCCATTAGTAGGATCTTGGTTTAATGCTGCGCTAGGGTGGGAGCCATAGTTTCCTCGCCTCAGATGGAGAGATTACTGTAAAGCCATTTAAATGCTATATAAACCCAGTCTGCGGGGGAATGCGTAATGGCAAATGTATGAGCCATCAGCTAGATTTGCCTGGCTTTGCTGTGGTTAACATTCATGATGGTACATTGTATTGCACTTCCAGTATTTCTACGTTGTAAAATTATCGGTTGTTAAAATGTATTTGTGCTACAGATGATTTCTCAGTGGAATACAGCACTCAGTACAGTATCGCTCTGTATCCAAAGAGCTACATTATTATCTCCAGAGAAGAAAGATGAGTAAAATGCTCCAGATCATGTATTTTAATGGTGTAAACAGAAGTATTGGACACGCATATAAGCCTTGAAACACAGCTCTCTAAGGCAAATCACAGTTTTTCATCTTAGTTGTAGACACACAAGTTCTTCCGCATCATCCGCATGTGTAGTATCCCCTTGCGCTTCATGCAAGCTAGGTCAACACGCCCTAAACGCAATTCCAGCAGCTGGACTTCACATCACCTGATGAATGACTTACACGACGTGTCTCTTGCGATCACTACCGTTCACATGCTTTAACAATCATGCGCACGCCCACACTCGCTCAGACATCAAAAGACATTAAAAAAGAGGAGATTTTAGGTACACATGCAGAAAATTTGAATCTTCGATGGTTGCCAAGGTTGCATCCTGTCTTTCTATCAGACGGTTTTTTATTCCAGTGTCAGAGACATTACAGTTCTAGCTCCAGACACTAATTATGCTGACATTTTCAAATACACCTTCTCCTCTCGTACAGTATGTGACCCAGACGGAGAGGAGCAGAGACACTGTTGCCGGCATCACTTGTTCCACTGGAGAGTGATGTCAGAAATAAATGGACTTCCCATGTGCACTTTAGTCAATAATGTGTTCCAAAAGCAACCCGTGGGATGCGGTGAAATGGTCTTTCTTTGGCCAGTTTTACAGCAGATTACTGTCAGAAAAACTGGAGAATTTGCATAGCTGTACACTGATGAACGAATCGGTTCTCGTTCTGCGCTTGGCCTAAATACACAGAAGTGATGGACTCCGACTGGAAACGTCTGGATAACTCTATTTGCTTTTGTCATCAGGTCTTTATAGCCCATGAAACTTGTGGTTAAAGACGTTTTCTCTGCTAAGATTGATACCGTTAGTCTGGTACAGTAATCAGATGAAATAAAACACAAAGAATACACATGCAGTTCAATCCTTTCTTATAATTTTTTTCACATGATCTCTTGTGCATGCAAGCGTTAAAGCATTAAATAAGTGTTAAAATATATCACCATGTTTAAACTGTGAACTTTATTTAAACTTTAAACTTTATGAAACTATTTAACATCTGATCTGGGATAAAGATATTTATTCATTTATTTATTTACATTGAGTTTGGCTTTATTAGCCGAGCTCACCGTGATGTCCACACACACTATGTCATGTTTGTTATTGAAAGCAGAGATACTTTGATTGATTGAATCCCCTTGTCCTCAAAACCTGTGAGAGATCAAACATAAAAGGTGCTCGAGAGAGAGAGAGAGAGAGAGAGAGAGAGAGAGAGAGAGAGAGAGAGAGAGAGAGAGAGAGAGAGAGAGAGAGAGAGAGAGAGAGAGAGAGAGAGAGAGAGAGAGAGAGAGAGAGAGAGAGAGAGAGAGAGAGAGAGAGAGAGAGAGAGCAAATTGGCCCTGCACTGGAAGGATTGGTTCAATCAACCTCCAACCGTATAATTAGTAATTAGATTGGGATTAAAGTCAACTCAGAGTGGAAGAGCGTGGCCAATTCAAATCAGCATATGAAATGTGATTAAATTAATGGGAAAAAATTGAAATATTAATGTTCAGATTTGCAGCCGGGTCTCAGGTCTCGGCCATCAGTCATGTGCCGTTTGAACTGTGCTTAATTACTGACTCGGAGGGAATTGGGGGTGGAAAGGGAATATTCTGACTCTCTCTTCTCTCATATGAGCGCTAAGCAGATCTCCATCTTTATAGCAGAAGTTGCTGGAGTCGGACACGATGACCCGCTTTAAATGTTGTCTAATGGTATGTTTACACAACAACAATATACTTAAAATGAAAAAGTTTTGCTTTGGGGTTTTGAAAAGAATAGAAATACAGACAATGACGAATGCTGGATAAATACTGTACATGTGTTTCTCTCTGCACATGTACAGTATTTATCCAGCATTCGTATAGCTTGTACAGTCTGTATTTTTAGTTTATGTATAGGTACATTTTCTTTTTTTCTTTTTCTTTACATTTTTATATTTTTTACTTCATTGTTGTATGCCTGTATTTATTTATGTAGCACCGTGGTCCCTGTGAGGCACGACATTTCGTTCCACTGTATGCCCCCGCATGTAGCGAAATGACAATAAAGCTCAACTTGAACTTGAAATAATCAATGTGACTGTTTAACAGTGAAAAGTCTGATGTCCTAATTGATTGGCCAAGACACATCAAATGTTTTCAACACAGTGTCATTTAAAAGTCCTTCTAGAAGATGCTCGACTCATCTATTAGCTAAAACTTCATGAGTTTTTCATTACTCATAGCAACTCCTCCTTTTCTGTCATTTCCCAGACACAGAAAGCAGAAGAGAGATGGCCATAGTTTCAGAAAAGAGAAGGCCACAGTTTCACTGGGTCAGACAGAGGGTCAAATATCAGATATTACAATGTCATTTTACCGCTCACAGAGTCATTTCAAAGTGTTGGCAAGGTCATAATACACTGCTCTCACAAATGGCTAAAGGCAATTTAGCAGAAAGTGAGTATGTGTGGGGGAAGAGTTACCGAGGCTCTTTGATTCCAGCAGTGGGGGACCAGGCGAATGTACAATTAGTCCCTTTGACCGTTTCACTTTCATATTAAGTTCCTGTCAAACATCAGCATAGACTGGAGTTGAAAGTTTCATCGTGAAATATGCAATTGGTGTGCCGTGATAAAAGGATTAATTCTTAACTTTATGACTATCATTAACATATACACGGCTGAATGGATTTAATACAGGGGTTTCTTATGTGAAACTTTTCAAAGTTCAACTGACAACCATAAATTTCTAAATTGCCAAAAGGTATCGCCTGTAAGACATTAAAATAACATTTTCAGTTTCATTAAGACATGGAAATAAAACCATGAATTTTCTTTTTCCTCGTATATAAATAACTCTCCTGCCAGAACAATACTGTAATACGAGTGATAAGAGCCTCGGGTTATATTGATTTAACTTTTAATTCTGCAAACCTTACAGTTGTATGAAATAAATGATACTAAAAATATTAGTAACACTTGACAGTAAGTTGTATTTGTTAACATTATTGCATTATAGCTCTAATAAACTAACAATAAACAATACTTCTACAGTGTTTATTGATCTCAGTTCATGTTAACTTTAGCATTTAGTAATACATCTTTAAAATCAAAAGTCATATGGTAACATGAATTAATGCAAATAACATGAACGACTGTATTGGGATTAACTAACATTGACAAAGATTAATTTTAGCTGAAAAACCATACTGATCACAGTTTGTCATTCAATATTTGTTCTTAAATAAATATGCATTATTACATGACTTCTAAAATGAATTTACTTTCTCTATAATAGATTCAAACCTAAATCACCAAATCTTAGGTAATCACTTAGAAATACTTCAAAAATCAGAGTACTGTTTGTTTATGAAAAGTGCAGCTTATATTTTTATGAGAGCTGTTAATGTTTTGATGGTGAGAAACACAGCTCTGTAAATGTGTGAAGAAAGTCTGTACACACTGGTCTCTATGCTTAGTCGTCTGGTTAGTTTCAGTTGGACACATGCCTGGCTGAGATTGAGTTCTTATGGTAAATCTGAGCCTGTGTTTCTCTCTCACTTACCAAACATGAAGTCAACAGTTCAACGCTGCTCAGTTGAGATCTGTTGATCCACAATTATATTTCCTGAAGAAAATGTAGGTGGTGTTTTACACGCCAGCATCATGCAGAGGCTTTCTGGGCGGTTGTCAGGGTGTTGCTATGCGTTTGTTAATGGTTTATCTAGGTTAGCAAAATCTCAAACTGTTTTTTTCATTATTTAAGTCATGAGTTGAAATGACTTAACATGGGTTGAAATAATGTAAAAACAGTGAGGCAGTATAGATATAAGCTCATTTATATATATATATATATCCTCATTGAAAAGTTAACAACAACTGTTCAGAAGCATCCCAGAAACCACTTTAAAGCTAGATGATAACAGTGATCTTTGACGATAAAAGAGAAATCACGGTAATGTCAGAATAAGGAAACATTTCACGATGAACCCCGCTGATGTGTTATTCAAACCTTTAAAGATCTTCAGATCTTATGTGAAGGGGACGCCATCATTCACCCCATTAATATGCATGATGTGAGTAAGCTGGGCGTGCACAGACTTGAGGTACAGTAAAGAAATACAGAAACCTGCTTCATGAAATTTTAAAGTCAGCACAAACAATGGAAGAAATGAAAGGTTTGGCAGTGGCAAAGTCTGCCCAGGGGGGTAAATTTTCAAAGGCGAAGAGGAGCGGTGTGAAGTGCTGTCTCTGAGCTATTACTTAACACGAGAAGGAGAGCAATTTTACTGAAGCATCAGTCTTGGCCGTGCTGCTCAGCATGTGTGAATAAACATTTCTGTTAGATCACAGGTTTTCTGCTTAGAGTACAGAGGCATGATTATTTTCTTTAGAGGTTGTTTTCCACACTGTGAATAAATAGTATGCGTATTATATTACATCTTGAGGTACATACCTAATGCACAAGAGGAAAGGCTTGAATAACTGAGTGGAAATAAAATATAGAGATTGTTTTGTGGCGAGGTTCCTCAAACCATTCATTTATTTTATGAACACATTTACACTGTGTTCTGTGCCGTCCAGACTGATTTTGATCCTGCGAAATCTCATTTGTGACGGACATCAATGTTAAATGCAACTTCAAAATAAAAAATGTATCTTTGTCTAAAACAATATTTATACTTATAGTATATTTTACCACATTTGAGAATATAATTTTTTGCTACAAAGCTTACAGAAAATACAGAAAATAGACATAATAAGACCATTATTAGTAAATAATACGTAAAAAAAATCCATAAAAACAAAATAAGCAAATTTACACAAAAGACAAAATACATGTAATATGTATATTAAAGCACTAGTACAAATGTATTATATTGTATATCGCAATTATGTGCAAAAGTGTGTTAAATATTAATATAATGTATGTGTATACAGTGGCACAAAGTATGATGACGCATTATTTGAAAAACATCTTTAATGATGTCTAGTATACTCTTCTGACTACATCAAGACTTCCAAATCCACTGATTAGTTAAACCATTGACCTTAAACTAAATCAAAGCCATTTAATTCGAACGATCTGCTCTGAGTCACATGGAATATGCAAAACAATAAATCACTTCTCAGCTAGAGCGAATGAGACAGACAAAAAGACAGACACATGGAACAAATTAAAGAGGAAGACAAAGGAGGTAAGGAGAAGCCTAGCTATTAAAAGTCATCTACAAAAATAGATATGTCTTTTTTATTTTACAGTGCACATGGATCTGAATAGGATTGAAGCAGACTGCTGAGAAAACTGTCTAACTGCCAGAAATCAGACACTTCTGTACATGCTGTACAGTTTTATATGCGCTACATCTTGAGAGAGATCAATGCAGTAACAAGCTGCATTTTCCACATTGCATTCTCGAGACCTTTCTGATGAAAAGGTTTCTGCTTTCTACTTGCCTTTTTTCCAAAGCCATCATCGCACCGAGGGAGTAATGCCATAACAAGCTTCATTAAACACTAAAAAACACCAGCAAGACGTTTTCCTGCAAGCATTACATTTCAAGCTCTGCTCTGACAACACAATTGTTTAATTCCATTAGCTTTATATGACAAAAGAACACATGCAGTACTGTAAGAGCGTATATTGTACATTGTTATTGTACAGTATAATTTTTAAATAAAGGTTTTTTGTGTAGTATGTGTAACACGCTACACAGTATTTTGTTAGGTAACCAAAAAAAATATGAATTGGTTTCATTAGTATTTACAATAAGGTTAAGGGTATTTTCATGTATAGTAAAAATTATATTATGTAATGCAGCAGTAAACATAAACTAACAATAACAAAGTAATTTTACAGTGTGTTTTAAAATCCTGGTTGATGTTGATTTTTATATGTATTAATACACTTTTAAGATCATAATGTACAAATTTACATTAATTTATAGAACGTTATTGTAACGTTTTAATGTTACTTGTTGGTTACACCAACCAGTAGTTTTTAGGTGTTAGCTCAGTTAGAAACAGTGTTGTGGAAATCTGAGAGATCTGAAAGTGACTTTGAATATTTGATTCTGCCTTGTGTTTAAAAAAAACTATTCACAGAATTCAGTTTCAGGAGTGGAAGGCAAAGTATTGACTTACAGAACCTGATACAATAGAAACCCAGAGAGTGGGACTGTGGAGGAACTGATGAAAAAATCTTCTTGCTGTTAAAACAAAGTGTTGCGAGAGAGAGAGAGAGAGAGAGAGAGAGAGAGAGAGAATGAGAGAGAGAGAGAGAGAGAGAGAGAGAGAGAGAGAGAGAGAGAGAGAGAGAGAGAGAGAGAGAGAGAGAGAGAGAGAGAGAGAGAGAGAGAGACACTTAAGCACATCTCACTCTGTGTATAGGCACCTCTGACCTGTACTTCTTTTATTGCTGGCAGCTTGTTTGTGTTTGTCCCTGTGCTGTCCTTGCTCACAGAATTGACCTGAAGAGTTCAAAAGGAGCTGTAAGCCCTGTGTGCTCTCTGATAAGAGCCTCTCCTTCTTACTCTTCATTTCTCTCTCTCTTTATATCGGGAGACTTCCAGCACTTCATCACACACTGCTTTCATTCAAAGCTCCTCTCAGCCCGAGTCTGATGGGCCTCTGATTGCTTCTTTAATATACATAATAACATGCATTATACAAGCATTGCCAGATGAGTGAAATGGATAAGCTTATGTACCTGGTTGGACCAAATTCTGAATTTAAATTGACTTGGCAACGCCCCACTGGTTGTTTGACTGGGATTTAAATTGGAAGGAGAGGAAATTTGTAATAATACAGAAAGAATTACATCATTCATTTTGATTTATTATGTCTGATATGTTTAACCTGTTAACTGTCACACTAATCATGACAAACTATAAACTGATGGAAAGCTAGAAGACTCAAGATTAAATATCTGACAAATATTCATGACAGTAAACATGGACAAAATAATTTAAAAAGGTTCATGTTACTGTAATTTATTTAAAAAATGATCTAATATCTAAAATTAAAAATTGTAGTTCATTGTAGTTGTGGATTTTTATGTGCATATACTCAATTTCTGCCGTGACTGTAATATATATTTTTTGACAAATTTGACATGTTTCTCTAAACTGTGTTGAATACTGTCAAGAGAATTAAAACACCCGTCAAAACAGCGATTTTAATTTTAACCCGCACCCCTACAAAACAACCAGAGCATTGCTTTTAGTTCTATTTTTAAGTATAGCCATTTATATTTAAGGCAAATTAAAGCATTTTGGGTAATAGGTTTCAGACACTAATGATGATCTGGAAGATATGGGGAATGTTTGGGAAACAATAATTATTTTCGTGATTTAATTTGGTGCCACCAACAGTGCTGAAACTTTTACAGTCATAATGATCCCACAATTTTTCACTTAGATCTTTGCGCAATCCAATTCACAAACCCAAACCATTTAATGGAATCCCATCCAAACACGAGAAGAAACCACCTGCTGTGATATCGCTCGACTTCATTTGAGCTTCGTGATGTAATCGACGCTCTATAGAAACCGACTGCAACGCTTTGAGAAGCTGCCAGGTTCTCATTCTCGGGTTGAACCTGTGCCAACTGACTCCGCCGATGACGACTACCTAAAGCTGCGCTTCCCGCTGGGTCGCGCATGTTCACGCGGAGATGTTTACCCGTTTCCATCATCAGCCGCGGTGAGAGAGCGAAACACCTGTCATTCCCCTCCACGCCCTGGGTCACATCTGTTTTCCCTTAAGACTGTGGAGTGTCTGCTTCAGGCTCCGGGGAGGCCTGTGGTTTTCCTGTGTGACATGTTCTCCTCTCAAGTAACATTTTTGCAGCGACTTTACAAAAAATTGTATGCGGTCCAGTGCTGCACCCTGTCTGCAGACGTGATGTCATTGGCAAATCTTTATGTTAAAGAGTTATGTAGGTTGTGTTCGGCATGTAGATGCTGTAATTCTCACTTTTAAACGTCACACCCGCAGACTGTTCGCAGTCTATTTGCAGGTGGTTTGATACATGTTGCACACATGACTGGAAAACACTTTCTCACATGCAGGATTTTTTAATAGTCTGCATGGAAACTTGGAAAGTTGTGTTTATAAGCACATAACCCTAATACTAAAAAACTGAATGTGCATGAGCAGAACTATATTATTCACTGGTAATTTATACATATTATACACATTTTAGCCCATTTCCAGCCTGCTGCACCATTATTTTCTGCACCAGTCCACTGTTGTGGTATCAGGTATTTCATTCACCCCTAAAGGGCTAAAATAGTCATTTTAGGTCAGTCAGATGGTGTCTGTCTTTGGCAGATTTGGCAGATGCAGTGCTAACAGTATGATTTAATGTGAACAGAAACCATGTGACTGTGTGTTGTATGAGTACCTGATGGTGTAAGAAGAGCATATCAAAGTGATCTAATCTGTCAGTCAACAAAGCACTGAAGCTTGACCAGCCAACATTTAATTACACTGAATTATTTCATCAGTGTCACAAAACATCTATTATTCAAACTACATCGCTTGAAGAAATTTATTATGGGAGTATGAGACTGAATGACTTGTTTTTAAGAATATAAAATGCAAGAAAGAAATGCTTTAAATGTAAACTTTAAATGTAAAGAAATATAAATAATAAGATAAAAACAATTTTGGTGAAAATTTTTTAATGATATTTTGAATGCAATATCATGTATTTTACCGAATGGTAAGTTAAGTTTAATATATATATTAAATATGTATACAGTATATATACAGTGTATATATATATATATATATATATATTCACATATAGGCCATTTTAGCCCAATTTACCTGAATTTACATTTAATGTATAATGTTTCCTATTTAATTGACATTAATTTATGTGAAAAGTGTGTGTGCGCATACTTCTATTTCTCTGTTTTCTATCTGAGAGAAGCACAGAGGCCATAGATTTTTTATTTCAAGCAATAGTGAAGCATGATAGCTGGATGTGAATGCAGAAGGTGTCTGACTCCACAGGCAGCAAACCCAGCAGAGCCTCAGTTCAATCTCCAAGCAAAAAAAAAACAGAATCTGTTGCCAGGGTCGACTGCAATTTCACCATCCAGAACAACACTGAATCTCCTGATCTCTGAGTCCACTATCTGATTGACGCACACACACACATAACATCTGTCAACCCGCAGGAACGACCTGCTCTTAATGTGTTTACTAAAATCAGGAAATGAGGAGGCGGTTTATTTAATAATTTATTGATTTATTGTGCTTTTATTCAAGTATTTCTTGGTATTGCATGGGAAAAATTAGATTATCAAGGGCTCTATAAAGATATGCATAGTACCTGTTTTTTTGTGTAAGTGGTACTTTAATAATGTCATTGAAAAATGTCAAAAACGAGTTTGGAAGAATATTTTATCTTTATTCTTCTGCATTGTGCATTACTTTCGATTGGGAATAAAACATTCAAATTAAATACATTCAATTTCTTTTGTTTTCAATATTTGTACTCCATGGAGACCAATATCCACAGATTGTATAATATATGCTATCCTTCACACAGGGCATCATGCATAAAGATAAGATAGCAGTTAAATTCTCTGCAACATTTCCATCAATTTTACAATTTAAAAGCAATAAAAATGTATTTATACGTTTGAGAGAAAGAGACTCAGAGCTATTATCGCAAAGTGTAATGGAAAAAAATGATGAAGCATTGCCATTCTAATGGAGTGCGACGTCTCATCGAGAAATCGCACCACGGCGAGAGGGAGAGCACCTATTTTCATCTTAGATCTTTTTGCTTTCTAACTCATCAATCTGGGTTATGCAAATGATGCTTTAATTTAGTTAGGTGAAGCCATGTAGGAGAATAGCACTACAATCTTGTTTACTTTAATGAAGAATGTTTTCAGCACAGTACGCCGTTGATGGGGCATATTAAGTCATGCTAGTTCATTAAATGGAGACGAGCGTTGGCACCAAACTAAACTGCTCTAAATTTAACACGCATGCAGCAGATATGCAGAACGTTAGCTGAGATTCTGCAGGAAATAGTTGGAAAATAAAGGAAACTCTTTTTTTGCCTTTAACTTTATCATTGACAACATTGCAAAAGTGCTGCACAATCACAGTGTGTATCTGCAACTACAAACCATATATAAATATAATACATCACTGCTTGATCACAATCACTTTGATTTTGGATTACTGTATTTATGGATTATTTGACTTCATTTTGTATTTATTGTAATGAAAATTAATTTTAAATATACTGAAGTGGCACACACCATTACACATAACATATTCAGGTAAATTATAATAATGTGTCTATGAGAATTTTAACATTAGAGAATTATGACTATATTTATTTATATGTATTAAGGATTAAGATAATTATTTAAGATGAACATTTTTACTCTAATTTTACTTTAACTGCTACAGTATGTCGACATTTCAACAGACTGATGACTGACACAAACATTGTGCATTCATAAAATGTAAGGAAGCAAGTATACACAAAAGTGCAAAACACCTTTTAGCACTGTCGCATCCGCATATCTATATAGATACTTTTCACGTGTTTGTGCCAGATGGTTCACATTATATTCTGCATGTTTTGCTTTCCATCCCAATCTGAAATGTTTAACACCACCACTTATATAAGAAACTAAAGTGAAGCATTTTCAGCTGTCTGACATGTGAGACACTTAAATATAGAACAAACATTGACTTGTATGAGTTTAATATTCCATGAAATTCTTAACTTTTAACTACAAGACGACTCTTTATTATGTGGATGAAAACACTGCTGAGAAACACATCTGATGTAACTGAATCTAGTGTCAGGTTGTTTTAAAAATGAATGTGTCTGAAGTCAGAATGCTTTTGCATTTTTAGAGAAAAAAACATGACTTAAAACATTAGTAGGCAGAACCCACATTAGCTCTTATTCAACTGGGCTAAAATTGCTCAGTAAATATATAGCACTTACATAAATGTGCATTGTTGAAGAAATAACTTTCAAGGATTTGCACAAGAGCGACTTTCCAGGAGGGCTATAAGGTGACACTTAACATCCTAAAAATGGCAGTGGAGGTAAAGCTTAGAGTTAGATGGCAATTAGACTGGCCGCTGAACCCCCACCCCCCACCTCCACCCCTTGAACCCCCTCTATATCTTTGCTCAGCGTGAGATGAATAATTGCTATACGCTGCACTGCAATTTCTGAGCACATTACACCATGTTATGCACTTCTATAGACCATATTCTCTTTTCTTTTCCACCGATCGGTGACGGACATTTTTCCTCCCTGACATTTTGGCAAATGACCCTTTCTCTCTCCACAGGGGCCGCCGAAGAGGGCCCGGCTCCACCCGACACATTCACACTTCACTTGTCAAGTAAAGGCAGGGCCGATCATCATCTGTGTCTGACGGCCCCCGGCCCGATCTATCCGTTCCTCCCCCTGCCTGCCTGACAGGTACCCTCTTTTTTAGCGATTCATCATCCATAGGATGGGCTTCATCCCTCATTGGAGTGGCAGTTTGCGGATGGCTGGGCAGTGTGAAAGAGAGCCCGGAGAGTAAGACAGGCAGGTGAATGGACTGCAGGGTCACTGCTCCAGGTGCCGAACGGCTGACTGTTGTGCATCATTACAGCCGGGCAGAGGAAGATGGACTTCTACAGTACATTCAATCACAGATACATTCACTCCCACCACACACACGTTCATCTACCCACACCTTAAAACTGTCCTTTCATCTCACACAGACACACATACACGGGTACAAATGCATTTCAGCATGAATATTTTCTCTGGCGTGGCTGATCGTAACCAGTAGACCATCACAGCAGGTCTTTCAGAGGACAGGGTGGCGCTTACATCCATCAGTGTCATGGTTACTGAACTGCTGAGAAGAAACAGATACTTATGAAAAAAAAATATTTTCCATTTTCCACAAGTGTGGAGTGCCTCTAAAAAGGTGTTGAAAATGTAGCCATAAGATACATATAAGACACAAAATTGTAACTTTGTATCATCTAAGAGATGTAACACTGGGTATATTAAAGCTCTTTCCGGTACAAAAGACATCACAACAGCTTGCAGAACTAATGTGTAAATGGCGAAAAAATGAAAAAAGACAGAAAGCTGATATGGTATGTTGAATAATTTGGGTAAATATTCAGTATTTGTCTTTTAAAATTAATATCGCATTGCATGCTTTCTGCTTAAAACCTGTTATTTCACTATTCACTTTAATATTTCATATTTGAATTCTAAACTAATCATCAACTATATATTAATGGAAAAGGTCTAAGACTCAAGAATAAATATTTTTCACATTTTTAACAATGATTAATGTTAATGTTAAATAAATGTTACATTTATTTAATGTTTAATTAATAGTCTCTTTTCCTAAACGTATAAATACATTTTTATTGCTTTTAAATTGTAAAATTGATGGAAATGTTGACAGAGAATTTTAAAGTTGTGAATCAATATTGTTTATTTTTCACCAGAAAAGTTACAGATTGCTTCCTAGTGAAATATAAATAACAGGATTAAATTATTAAATACTTTTGTTTAACTTAAATTCATCAAGTACATTTTAATAAACAAATTACAGCTGAATCCACTTAAGATCGACTTAAGATTCGCTTGACATGACCTTTTAAAGAGAATCTAACATATTCTTTCTTTGAGTGTGTATATTTCACTCAGTCATCTGTCGCACATCTGAGAGCTGGGCTTCATGTGGATGATGTGCGCAGGGGACCCATGCTGAGAGAAACGCTTCAAGCCTCGCATTGTGAGCTTTTTCCTTTGGTAACAATTATCCCGAGCCACCACAGAACAAACAGCAACGGCGGCGCCTTCATATTTGTCTTCATGGCGTTCTAAACATTTCAATCACCTCTTGATTTTCTTCTGTTTTGACCGCTGCATCAAAATCCATCTCTATTTGGTAATTACCCAGCCTGCCCGAACGAAAGGCCCGTGAGTGAGAGAGAGGCAATGCAGTTCTTTATTGTCACTGTGTGATTGGTTTAGATCTCATCGGCTCCAGAGGTGTGAAATGGTGGAGTGCTAGCCGCGGGGCAGCCTCCGTCTCATCACTTTCAGCATCCTGCTGGGCCCGCCGACATTAACTTCACGACACACTGAGGGTAATCAGACGCCCGGGAGACGAGAAAGAGAAATAATTACCATGGGTGATTTCCATAACTGTCTCCAGGAACAGATATCTACTCTGAATCTAATCAAAAGTTAATCTGGTGGGAGATAGTCAATGCAGCGTGACAAAAAGATTTGTCAGTGTAGATGCCTTTGTGCTGGCTTTTGCTTTTTGATGAACGTTGCTTCATGCTGTGGCCGTTCCGACCTTTGTACTGCACGAATCAAAAGAGGGGATCAAGAGCATTTATAACGCCTGCTTTCTCTATCTGTCGTTTACAGAGGAATTTTTCTCAAGGACACTTGTGAACACCTTTAACACAATTGAAGCATTGAGAATGCAGAAGAAGGATAAAATGGTTGTTTCTATTAATGCTGTTGAAGGCCTAAATGTTTAAAGGTTGGACGGAAAAAAAGGATTCCAAAGGTGGCACTAGCGTTAAAGCATAAAATATGCGCTCAACCAACTACATCAAGTGAAAAAGGAGTTACAACACTTGCTCTATTGAAGTAAACAGGTTTGTCTTGTTTCTGTAGCTTTAACCAGTAGAGAAAGCAATTTCAAGATCCATGCTAGCAAATTTAGGATCATGGTTTTGAATGTCACAAAATGCACATATTGATAAAATATGATTAAATTGAATAAAAAAAAAAGTAAATGTAATAGATTAAACAGCTGTTCACAGGCAGCTTCAATACCATTTTTCTTTGCCACAAAACAACCACCAAAATATAATTGTATATCTATAGTATCTATATCATCTACATCTATATTATCTATTCTTTATCTACATCTATATCATCTATTCTGTATCTATATCATCTACATCTATATCATCTATACTGTATCTATATCATCTACATCTATATCATCTATACTGTATCTATATCATCTACATCTATATCATCTATACTGTATCTATATCATCTACATCTATATCATCTATACTGTATCTATATCATCTACATCTCTATCATCTATACTGTATCTATATCATCTACATCTCTATCATCTATACTGTATCTATATCATGTACATCTATATCATCTATACTGTATCTATATCATCTACATCTATATCATCTATACTGTATCTATATCATCTACATCTATATCATCTATACTGTATCTATATCATCTACATCTATATCATCTATACTGTATCTATATCATCTACATCTCTATCATCTATACTGTATCTATATCATGTACATCTATATCATCTATACTGTATCTATATCATCTACATCTATATTATCTATTCTTTATCTACATCTATATCATCTATACTGTATCTATATCATCTACATCTATATCATCTATACTGTATCTATATCATGTACATCTATATCATCTATACTGTATCTATATCATCTACATCTATATCATCTATACTGTATCTATATCATCTACATCTATATCATCTATACTGTATCTGTATCATGTACACTTTATCTACATCTATATAATTCTACATCTATGTCTATTTAATCTATATCTATTATACAAAAGTAAAAGCATCAAACTCAATGGCAAACACTGCTCAGTGTTTTTTTCCACATGAAACTTATTCAAACCGGTGGATTGGAGAAATGAAGTCATCTGCAGACTAGTGAGGTGAGTATAATTTGTTTGCCGGGCTGTAATATTCTGTTTCTCCCCAGGTTAAAACACAATTACTTCCTTGCAAACACAAGCAGATTAAATAAGCCATGTTTGTCCCTTCTGCCATCTGCTTCATGCAGAGCTTGTGAATTGACACTATGAAGAGTGTCATCTGTCTCATAACCTCGTCTCTTTCTCTCTCTCTTTCACTCTTTTCTCTCACTTTCTATGATTCGACACATTTTGTTTCCTTGTGTGTTACAACAGTACTTTCAGTCTAAGCTCTTAAAAATAAAGGTCTTCTTTACAGCAAATTTAGGAAAGAACTCATATTGAGACTGCTGTTTTTGTTTGTAGTAGGTTAAAGATGTACAAACTGTATTATTTCTACAAAATGCTTCCATTTCTTTTTTTTTCACAGCAAATATATATAAAGAAAATAATTATTTATATAATATGAAATTCAGCATAACAATATGAGCAAATAACTGAGTAAAAACATTACATGACTTTGGACTCCATTTTGCCTTAAAGACAAGATGCATGTAAATCATGATGATTTAATTTCCTCTCTTTGATTATTGAAAAACAAAAATAATCACTTAAAATCTCTCTTTTTTTACCTAATACTAGTTAAAATAAAACTTATGCTTAAATTAGCATCCTCTCTAGAACTTCTCATACGTGTTTAAGATACACAAATTGTGTATATTTAATATAATCTAATTATGATTGTGATCTTTTGTTATCTTAGTTAATGAGTCTCATCAGGTATTCAGTCATGATTAAAAGAAAGCTCAGTGTGCAGGAGAAGTGAAGCATGCTGGGATACTGTTGTCTCATCAGAAGAACCATGTTTGCTTGTCAGAACTCCAGTGGTTTCCCAAATCCTTTGTGCACATGCTGGCAAAAGCTAGCCCTCTCGTTTTCCAAATTATGCCACGAATTTCCTCTCGTACATGATGAAATTAAATAAATACAATATGCAAAAGCATGCCTGAGCTAATTAAAACAGGCAGAATCACAGTGAGTAAGACACAATTAATCAGAGGCTAGAGGTGTGAGGAGCAGGGCAGAGATGGTGCTGCTCTTTGTGTACTCAACTCCAGGTATCTTTAAACTGCTACTGAGAAATCAAAAGTAATATTTAGGAGGGCAGACTGGACACCCCTTTTTATGTATATAGTGAATGTTAATAAATCTGGGTAAAAATGGGACTGCTTATTCTGATATACACTAGTATTTTGACATACAATATGTCTATGTCTATCTATCTGTCTATATATGTCTATGTCTATCTATCTGTCTATATCTATATCATCTATATCTATATGTATCTATGTCCACATATACATATACATATACAGTATACATATACATATACATATACATATACAGTATACATATACACATACAGTATACACATACAGTATACATATACATATACATATACATAATACATATACAGTATACATATACATATACATATACATATACAGTATACATATACACATACAGTATACACATACAGTATACATATACATATACATATACATATACATAATACATATACAGTATACATATACATATACATATACATATACATATACATATACAGTATACAGTATACAGTACACATATACAGTATACATATACATATACAGTATACATATACACATACAGTATACACATACAGTATACATATACATATACATATACATATACATATACATATACATATACATATACATATACATATACATATACATATACATATACAGTATACATATACATATACATATACATACAGTACATACAGTGTACAAATATAGCATAAAAATGTGTTGTAGAAACTAACATACGAAAATCTTTGGGCCTGTAAGTTAATTTGACGCAGACTCAATAACCCACTCGACTGATTAAGCCCAATCGTTCTTGTTGGCAGGAGCTGAATGTTGCTTAATTGCAGAGCTTTTCCAAGTCATCAAGTCCATGTCTATCCTCTAATCAGTATTTAAGAAAATTCCCAAATTTTTCCAAAGGGATCTTTGAAACACAATGCTTTTATTTTGCCTCTGTATCACAGACTCATGAAAAATGTCCTTAATCACACAATGGCAAGTTACATGACAGATGGTCAAATTTATTTTCTTTCTCCTTTCCATTTTTAGGTGTTTTACATTACACCGAACTCCAGCTGTTCGTTGTAAAAGGTCAACAAATCTGTGCGTACTCCATCAGCACACCAGAATAAAGATGAGCGTTTGAACAATAGCTCAGCTGTAATTTCATTTCTCTAATGATTCTTTCTATTCATCAAGTCATGATCTGGGACCAGAGCAATGTCACAGCTCATCCCCACCTCTCATCTCTCTGTTGGCGCTGCCGCATGTGCTGATGAACATCATGGAGCTGCCAATCTCCAGCTTCGTCATCATGCTCTCCCACTGTCTGGCTTTGTCCTCCTGTTTGTTTTACCTTCACGCTCACGCAAAACCCCCCTCGCTGTAACCTACATGTGCGAAAAATGACTGCAAGGTCAGCCGCAAGAGTTTGATGGCCACTGTGCGTGTTTTGACACATATGTTCTTGTTCTAAGTGTGTCTGATATAGTTTCACTGTATTTATTTACAACACAAAGGGCACATCTGCATTCCAGAGATGCAGACATGCTAAATGCCTAATGGTCTCATAATTCATACGCTTTCACCATGTGCAGCAAAGCAGGACTGATTTATTGAAAGCCCCAGAGAACAAGCATGTCGTGTTTGTAGTGGTGAACTCCATCATTTTGTTATGGGTGAAGCTTTGAATAGACCCACACTGAGCTGATGGTCAAATAAAGCTCCTGTCCCATTGTTTGGCTGGACTCTACAAATTGAATAAATCAAGGGTGACTGCACTTATTAACCTCCATTCCCCCTGCTGATTGCTGCGATCCAGCCCGTGAAATGTGTAATGAAAGAAGGAAGAAAGATACAGTGACTGGAGGAAAATGCTTTTAAATCTGAACATCTGACAGGCAAAACATTAACTGATTTTATGTCTACATCTCATGTGGCGTCACATGTGAGTAATCTAAAGAAACAGAAGGTGGGTGGGAAAGAAAAACTAAAACTAGTTAACAGTCACCGTTCATTAGGAGGAACACCTTTTGTTATTTCCCTATTCACTTTAATATTTCATAGTTGAATTTTAATCTAATCATGACAAACTATAAATTGATGGAAAGGTATAAGACTCAACATGAAAAAAACATAAACAAAAAAATAATCAAATAAAAAAATTAATGTTACTGTCATTTATAAAAAAAAATATTTATAAATTACTTATACATTTTTTATAAGTAATTTATAAAAAATATCTAATATCTGAAAATTAAAAAAATGTAGTTCAGATTGAATTTACATGTATAATTAATTTCTGCTGTGACAGTTATCAGGTTAAAATATCTGAAAATCAACAGAAACCTTTAGGACTGTCAATTAATAAAAAATTTACTGAGCTTAACATTATATATATAAAAAATAAACACATAGTTAATCCACATAGTTAACATTTTACATACATACACATGAAAACGCGTATACTTTTACTCTCACATATATTCATGAAAAGAATTTCATGCAAATTTCTTTCGTTAATCCAAAATATCTATTAAATTCCTTATCCAATACATTTAGAATTTAACCGCTAATTATGAAAGTCCTTTTTCAGGAAGACCTGTTAAACAAATGAGTTCTTCCTCACAATCTTTTCAGAGATACCACCTTTTTAAAAAAGACCTTGGCTGGCTCTCCATCTTTTGTTGGAAATTAATTGGAATTTGCTGAAACATCTTTATACTCTATCCTCACATTAATTTGTGTGCAAACTTCAATGGAAGAAACAAGAGAGTGTTTATATTGGCTGGGTGAAGGAGGTGACAGACTTCAGACTAGCGACTAGCATGAAATGTTTTCAAGCAATCTTTAAACCATGTTTTCTGTTTCAGCGCACACAAACTAAAAGCTTAATTTGTTATAGTGCGGTGGCAAATGCCAAGTTTGCAATAAGAGAGAAAAGGGAGAAAAAATCTGAACTTTAGTTTCTGTGAAAGAGCTGTGAATAGCGGCATTAGACAAACGTTTCTTAATATGCTTTTCAGCTGTAGCTCTCATAATAGCCTCTGAATTTCATTGCCATTGTCAATTAGCAAAAGTTTTTTCCGTATCCTTTTTAGCATTCAATTGACCAAATAAAACTGAGCCCAGTAGCACAAAAGCAAAGCTTTTCATCAAACCTTCGGCTGAAAACAGCTTCACTTTAGTGCAATTCTGAAGAAAAAATGAGCGCTAATATGTAACTTCTCAAAGAAAGTTGATGCTGACGTCAAAGACGGTCTCTTGTACGGATTACTTCTTTTTTACTGTCAGGCATTGAGTAGGATGAAGCGGACACTTTTCTTTTCTGGGTGAATCCATGGATGAAGGATACAATGCTGTTCTGAGTGACAAAATGGCCATCATTATATTTCTCATTATTATAATCCCTCATTTAACACATTCAAAATGATTTAATTAAAATGGTCCATTGTTGCCAGCTATGAATGTCTTTTTCAGATATTTCTTGGCACAGATATTAAGTGGCACGTATTTTGTGGATGAATTGCTCATTTTGCTGACCAGTGTTGTGATTTTTTACCATTGAACAGACATATGACATATTCAGTCATCATATTTATGAAGATTAATACAGTCAAAAGTCTGGAAACACTTACTCACACAAATGTATTATGTCGTGATTTAAAGCATCCAAAATAAAATGTTAAATTTTAGCATTAAAAATAGTCACCAAGAATTTGTAAAATCATACTTTTGACATTTTATCATTCAGCTTCTTGAGGTCTCAACCTGAGAAGCTTTTTAAACCGCACTGAAGTTTCTATCTATGCTGAACTCTTATTGGCTGCTTTTTATTCATTATTTGCTCCAAGTAATCTATTTCCAAATTATTATTTTTTTATTATTAAATTTGAGTTTTTAATTAAAAAAAGAATATGTTGGCACAATTATATTTTTGTCTAATTTCAAACATTGACATTTAGATTAAAAGATTTTTAAGATCATGAGGAACATTTTGGTCAATTGTGGACTGGCTGTATTTGCAGTTTTAAGATGATATTGAAACCTAAATGTCCAAAACCAGTTCCACATTGTCCCCATAAAACACCTTACAGCTTCTGCCCCACCATTGAAATAGGAAACTCACATGCACTTTTCTGGAGAAACACCTGCAGTCAGACCGGAGGAACTTTTAATGCACCTCATGCGGCGCTGCTGCAGATTGAAAGGGAAGTAAAGAAAGCCAGCAGTATGAGATTGCTGTTCACCTCTGAGCGAGACTAATGCATTTCGTTGCAGAGCGCAGCTTGAGCCTGGTGAGGAAAAACCACCAGGTCAGCAGTGACAAGCGCTCCAAAAACTACCCAAGATGCAAAGCGCATCATTTCCACGAAAGTAAAGGCCTTTATTCAAAGTAATTTTAGCATGATTTGGTGTCCTAAGTGCTTTATAATGGCGCTGAGTCACCGTATTCCAAAGCAACAAACTCAAAACAAGTCCTCCAAAAAATGTCTAAATCTTCCAGTCAATACAGTCCTTCTGTTTCTGTGCATTATACAGGCACATTTCAATTCTGTACAAAGCCATCGCCTTTCCTTTCCAGTATCTCCCCACTGTCACAGCTGCTTCCCAGTATGCCGTCCTCGGCGTCTCCATGCCAGCTGAGGGCAACACTGGAAATCTCAACCCTTGGGTAATACCAAGCAGGTGCTGTTTTGTATGTGTGTGTGTGTGTTGGGTAAAGACCCAGCTGGCCACCAGTTCTCAAGCCTCAGCCCAGCCTTAGGCCGGTGATAAAAGGGCCGTCTGAGCTCCCGGGAGCGCTAAGTGTCTTGTCAGCCATTGAAACTCTAATGGGCTCCCACCATCACACTCAGCATTCATGGCCAGCCATTATGATGGGGCGAAACCAATCGCTTTACTCTGCCTGTTGCAGTAAAGAAAGCTGGAGAGGCCTGTTGAAAGTCAATCGTATGCCAGCAGCTGTGCCGTTCCTGAGCTGTCCTTGGGTGGAGGGGCCACCTGGACTTTCTCTCTGACTTTCTTTCTCTCTTTTGCTTTTACTTTATGTCTCTCGCTATTTCTGTCATTTCTGCGCCATTTGCTCACTCGATTCAGTTGCCAGTTGTCATTTTTCAGACACGGTGGCTTTAAATCCTTTTGATCTGACAGCAGTCGCCTGTCGCTGTGTCGGATACGCAACTTTGTTCAGATAACATCTACTGTCAACATCTTAAAATAAACTTTAATTAACGATTTCTTGGTTGTTAAATCGGGCACTGAAGCTATGCTATAATGTGAATGTAGTCACGGCTAAAGGTTGTTGGCAGCTGCATGATATCCTCACAAAATAAATGATAGTTTTTTTTTGTAGTTGTAGTAGTTTCGAGAGAAAACACAAACCAAATTGAAATTAAAATACACAAACCAGAAGCAATACTGATAGTCTATAGTCAATATTCCTCATAAATGTGCACATGAAAATTAAAATAAAATAATTTCATGTTCTTTGAAGAGTCATCTCTTTTCCATTTGTTGGAAAAGAGATGAAAAAGATCTCTTGGAAAAGAGGAAAAGAGATGACTCTTCAAAGAACATGAAATTATTTTATTTTAATTTTCATGTGCACATTTATGAGGAATATTGACTATAGACTATCAGTATGAAAAAAGTCTTTGGTAAAAACTTTATGTTTCATTGTAAGGTTGCCATTTGCATGAAAGTCATTTATAATTCACAGACTCTTTGTAGTAATAATAAAGCAGCAGTAAAATGTCTAGTGTTTAGGCAGAGCCACTTAAACCCAGCTCGATGCAAATTTAATGTCTATCTTGTCAAGACGCATCAAACCGTCTGCTCGCTAAAAGTCTCTCGCATGTCTCTCTTGCGTTCATTCTGTGTGACCGTAGGGTTAAGTAAGCCTGTCAGAGTCTATGTAATGAGGAAAGAGGCTCTCAGTGACCCTATTGAAATCTCATTGGATTCCATCTGAGTCACTTTTCGCTCAAGATGGCAATTAGTGCAAATGTCTCTATGTGGACGTTTTACTGTGTTGCTCTGGCTCTTAATGTCATGTCTAGTTCAAAGGCAATGTCAGATATATTACCTTTAGGAGCCGCCGGGTCCTCTTACGCAAACACTGAATCTCTAATGAAGGGTGAAAGGAAATAAGATACGGGCTTCACTACACTTGTGCGTCTTATTCAATAAACCAATTCAGTTTAATCAGGCTGTAAATATACAAAAATAATCATTGTTGTTTTTTTATTCAAATTACGCCTAATTTGACATTTATTTGACATTCTCCCATGCAAAGCATGCTGGGTACCGATAACCTCCTGTCCAGTTTTATGCTTGAACATAAATGTAAAACATAAATGTAAAATTAAGCTTTGATTTTGATTACACCAATCAAAAAACACAAAACAGTTTGCTGGGTCACATAAAGTATATCATTTGACAACTCATATGATGTTTCTGTGCACTGTTTTAAGTCAATGATTAAGTGAAATCAAGAAGAAAACAAAGAAGTATATAGATATATAGAAGTGAGACCAAGCAGAGAGAAAGAACAGTTGTCAAAAATTCTCTTGCTATAAACTAAACCGCTCGCAGCCTTTTACCCGCAGCACTGTCACAGAAATACGGTCAGCATCCCTATTAAAATTCAGCCGAGTCGCACTAACCCGCTCAGGATACACTCAGCTAACTAGCTTGTCTGCCAAGTCCAACTCACAGCCTCCGTGCTTTAAAAATAGAGCCCTTTTCTAATGCCTACGTGAGTCACGGATACCATGCATTTCATTCGCCCCAAAGCTAATTGGAGCTCTGTGCGCCAAGAGCCTCGTGCGCTGGCACCGTCTCAAACTGTGATTTCTGCAATGACAGAGAGTTTATCTAGGCTTTGGGTGAACTGCAGCGAGTGGAGTACATGTGTTTTCGGGGGAGGAAGGACAACAAAACCCGGTTAATTGTTTAATGTCGAGCAAAGCTCCAATAACTCAACATGTGCTGTTATTGGCAGACTGACAGATAACATAAGACAGCAGGCACAGAGGAAGTGTTGGGATGTCAGCCGCGTCACATGCAACAACGAGAGAGGGAGAGAGGAAGAGAGAGAGAGAGAGAGAGAGAGAGAGAGAGAGAGAGAGAGAGAGAGAGAGAGAGAGAGAGAGAGAGAGAGAGAGAGAGAGAGAGAGAGAGAGAGAGAGAGAGAGAGAGAGAGAGAGAGAGAGAGAGAGAGAGAGAGAGAGAGTTTCTCTAAAACTCTGCAAAAAAGCAGCATTTCTAAATAAGATACTGTAAATGTACGGTATTAGGATTTACTCTGGCTGTGAAAATTTTTCAATAATAAATCACAGTCATGTAATGACTTTCTTATCATTAATGTGATTAATGAGCTGCTGAAATTTGGCACTAAATAAGTAGATATTTTTCTTTCTAAATGTACTGTGTTGCATTCAGTCATCTTAAATGAGAGGTGTTATTACTTTTGTGCTAAAATACTTTAATCACAGCATTATACGCTTATAAGTAAATATACTGTAAAATACTATAAGTAAATTATTCATTGTTTGATTCTCTCTTAAGGAATTTTTTAACTAAGTTTTCAACTAAGACAGTTTTCAAGACTACAGATCTTGGGTGTTTTGGCCATTTGTTTACAGGTTTTAAAAACAATAAAGACATCTCTGTGTAAACTTATGAAAATATCATACGTAATGTACCGTTTACATTTGTTTCTTTACAAAAGTGGCAACTACTGGCCTGTAATACAGCATTTTTGTTTTTTGATTGTTTTAACAACATTGTTTTGAATAACATAAAGGATCATTCACCTTTAAGAAAAGAATACAGAATAATATGTATAAGAATTTTTGCCTCTAGTACACAGTAGTGTTCTGGTCACGTCCTCATTAAAATTTTAAAGGCGTTTACCATATGCTCTTACATTCTTTATAATATTTGCATGTTACTCATAATATTTAATACATGATAAATAACTTTGGCAACTTTGAAACATACTCACTGCATGGCTTTCAAGAACGACGATGCCACATCCAAAAGCAATATCAAAAACTGCAAAATCAAACAATGGCCAAGCGTATGTCATCCATGTGTTACGCTCTATATCTATGTTATCGGTTTTATGGTAAATTATCTTCGTCTCCAAATTCGCAGGTTATAAAAAACGTGCGGGGGGCTAATTAAGGTAAATAGACTCTATAAATGTGTGCTAAGGGGTGGGCAGGTGGCTTCAGCCCATATGAATAATGCATGTGTCCCGTGGCTGTTTTATGGCAGGAGAATGCGATCCATCTTGGGAGCCATCATCTGCAGATGTAATATTTATGACATGATTCCTGCCCGTACACAAATGTGCTCATTGTAGAGGTGATATCCCAGAGATGGGCATCACAATGCCAGTGGTCACATGCCACTTTTTAATGGAGAAAAGGAGACGCAGAGCAATGTCTAACATGTGCGATTCGAGAAAGAAAAGAAATACTTACATCACTTCACACCATTTCCATTATGCATTCTTTTAGATAAAAATGGGTTTGTGGTTTCTTAAGCCCTTGGCTTAGAGATACGGATGAACCTCTCTTTCTTTTTAAAAACATAATGTGAAATCCAATGAAATACTCCACAGCTATGATGCATTTTTGTGTAAATATTGCTGGATCTGTAGCCAGTTCAGGCAAAGAAATATAATACAATGACGTAAAACATAACTTTCACAAAACTGTATGAAGGCCAGCGTTCAACTGGTTTCTCATAGCAGCCAAACGCTGACAATGAAAAGAGAACAATAAACTGTTTGGTCTCTCTCTCTCTCTCTTCATTGCAGCTTCCATTATTGCTTCTTGTTAAAAGCCAAGGGCATTGCACTATCCACACACAAACACACACAAACCATTTCTATGAAAGAGTATGACAGTATCAGAGGTGAAGAAAGAGAAAATACACAACTCGAAATGCCTTTAGCGGCTGACACTAGGCCCACGCACCTCCTCCCCTCTGCTTTCCCTAGAGGGGTCGGAGAGGGGAGGGCACACTGGGGTATCTAGAGAAAAATCAGTCCCTAGTGGGCAATTATTCATGTGCGAGCAGTGTAAGGGTGCTTTCTGTGGGTGGTAGAGCACTGGGTAAACGCTAACCCTCTGAGGGAGTAGCACTCCATTAGAAGTGAATCCATCACCTGCGACGAGCACTTTACAAAAGAGAGACCAGCGAGGCTATCACTGTCAATGTCACATTTCTCCCAGTACACAACAAGCACAGCCGTAGAGGCGCGGTCCCCAGGGGGCTCGTTCGGTCCTCTTGCTTTCTGGCTTGTTCTGGTCCGTCTAAAAGCGAAACCGCGTGTGTGTGAGTTGTTTGTAAAAGGCGTGTTATGTGAACACCGGTGATCGCTGAAATTAATTGTTATAGATAAAGGGGGATAAACACAAATCTGGCATCCCACCATGTGTTCAGTATCACTGGGTGTAACTAATAAATACAATATTTTGTACACTGTAAAATAGTTATATATTTTACATGTATTGTGTAATAAAAGTCTGATATTATATTTAAGTCTACTGTAGGTGTTTGGTACAGCATTATATTAGTTTATGACATACAACACATTTACACATTTCAAAATAGATTGAGCAGCATTGTGTTTTATATTCTATTTAAAAACAGAATTTATTTAGCTCATTACACATCATTTATTTACAGTAAATGACAATTGTAAAGGTCATCACATCAACAAACTACACATTTCATTTCGATTGCTTTATTATCAGATGCGTTTAGCTAATGATGTGTTTCAGTCTCTCTGTTCTCTATTTTTATTGATGGGGTTGTGTGTCATAATGGCTTAAGCTTTAGATAATTGGAAGGTTACTAGTTCTAGTCCCATAAAGAATGACAAGCACCATTGAACAAGCTCTTAACCCCAGACTGCTTCAGGGAGATGGTATCTGTGTAATAAATGTACTGTAAATCGCCTACCTAATAATAATAAATTAATTTATTCTTCATCTAAAGCCTATAGTAAATAAGCCCATTCATTTGCGCTTATAGTTCTTAGTCAAAGCTATGTGTCTACCATCAGCAGAGTGTTATTTTATGTTTGTCGGGCAAAGAAACTCCAGCCACGCTGTGTCAAAAAAGTGAAGCTCTGCTCATAAACATTTCAGGAGCCTTCAGAGCCTTTGAAACAGTTCTTTCAGAAGCACAGGGCCGTGTATCTATCCATATTTTATTCCACCTCCGCTCTCTCAACCACAGGGAAACATTTCAACTGGCGCAAGCGTGTCCCTTTACCTCAGTTTTTAACGCGGGGCAGAAGCCAGCGCAATATGTATTAAACTAATTAAACGTCTAAATCAAATCATTAGTCGAAGGTCTTTTTTTATCCCTGCGCCCGAAGTAAAATGAGTTAATTTCTCACCTGACTCGAGACGCTTTGTTTTATAACCTAATGCTATGAAAGACATTGGCACTCCACCAACACCGCTTTTCTCTGCCACTTGACGCGGCGAGCCATTTGTATATAACGCTGGCACTTGCACAAACAATCCAGCAGTTTGATTCTGTGTGGTCTCTTTCCAATTGGTTGCATCCAGCAGAGACTATGAGCTCTTTTTATACCGTATAATTAAAACTGTGGCAAAGCTACACGTGTGTAGGAGTTAAAAAAATAACAACCGCCTGAGTAACACGGGCTGCAGGAGCGGCATCTGGTGACATCCGCTTCAGTTTTGTGTGTGGTGGTACGTGGGAGGGGAATATGGGTGTGTGTGTAAGTGTGTAATGAAGGGCAGAGGGCATTTGGGTGTGTGTGCTATATATACTGCATTATAGCGGGACACATCTGCCACTGCTGTAGCTGCCGTGCCTGGTGTCTGCTCTCTGGAGAGACTTATTTTGCCGACTTGACGTGTTCTCAGCTGGAGCGGCTCTCATCTCTGAGCTCCATGAGAAATCTTAAGGCATTAAACACACACAGGACTGAAACACAATATAATTATTCATTCAATTTTAAGGCAGACATCATTTTGTTTGACGTCACTGCAGGATTGTCTTTGTCTTCATTAAAAATAGTGAATGTTGCTACTCTCCGATTGGTTAAACTGATAATGTTACGGTTCAAGCGATCCTCAGTCTCTTAAAGAAAGGAGAATTACGGTATCCTTAAAGAAGCGAAATTGCATTTCACAATGAAAAAGAGAAACAGCTCGAATGCATTGCTTGAATTATTCTGAAAAATTATTATTCGGAGTTCACGTGTCACGGGTGGATGATGCTCCCATAATTTAATGAGAGTTTAAAGAATAGTGAGAGTCAAGGAAAAAGGGGAGATGAAAAAAACATTTGTCAATTAGTATGTAAATGCATGCAAGCGACTCCTTCAGAAATCCAATCAGGCTGTCACCTCGGCAGGGGGTGTTATTATGAAGCCCCTGTGAAGTGTGGCTTGCGAGTTGCCATGCAAAATAAGCCGTGTCCACAGACGAGCAGACACTGGCACTCGATCTGCTGGCTGACACCAGCGACACACGTACACACACATTTATGTTTTCTGTGATATGAGCAATGTTGAAGAACACATTGCGTGTTGATCCGCTGTGCCAGGGCTTCGCTGAGCCCGCACGACAGGGCGTGAACTTTTATGTCAAATAAAGCGTAATGGTGACATTAAAATGCATGTGGAGGCTGTGAGGCCAATGTGTCATTAGTTTTTTAATGGCCCATGGGTGACCGGCATAAAAGCTTGAAAGTGCAGGACCTCGTCTCCCTAATTCTGCTATATAATGATGGTCAGTGAATCATGATGAACAATCACTGAAGTACTGCTTCAGTCTCTGCGATCTCTTTACATATACCTGATTTCTACTAAAATATTCAGTACACTGCAGGAAAAAAGTATTCTAGTAAAAAATGTAAATCAGCATCAGCATACATTTTTGCATACGAGTTAATCTTGTACAATTTGACATTGATATATTAGTTAAAAATATATGTCCAGAAGTCCACGCTTTGAAAATTTATTGATTATAGTACGACGTGTGTGTATATATATATATATATATGAAATCTAAATAAATAAATCTATCTAAATGAAATTTGACTTACATGAATTATTTTCATATATGCACAACTGTAACTGGATATGAAGAATTTTTATAACAAAAGAATTGTATTTTGAATATGGAATGGATACAATATGTATGTACAACAATTATTTGATTTAATTTCTCATTGTCAGATCAATACATTAAATACCAGACTATAACTAAATAAGTGACTCACCACTCACACAGCCAATGTCAAGTCAAATGTCCAAACAAATGTCTTGTCTTTACATTATTTTTGGTACCCACATCCTGTTTGTTTTTGATATAAAGTCTATAGATTTTTTGGGAAATATTGGCCACTGTATACCTAAATCTCCATGAACATGTGACATCTTCCTGTATAAGATCACAACACTGACTTATCATCATTTACACCAAGGTTTGCTGCTATTCATTTCAGATAGATCCTTTGAAAAACACTGGTCAACCACGTCTATGATGGTTACAGCCCTGGACTGGATTAAAATTCACAACATAACAGCATCTCAACCTCAACAGTCCGGTTGATTCACTTCACACAGGCATATTACCTTCACTCTCTATTATCACATGGTAGGACCTCAGCGTGTATTCTAGAAAAAGTCACTTTACAATATGGTCTCATCAGATTCCGACCAAATTAGACTTGAAAAGAAAAGAGATGGAGTCTGAGACATTAAGGAAAAAGAGGAATCCATTTTCTTCTCCCTCTCCAAGCGGAATAAACCAGTATGAAGTCAGGCACCAATGAGATGTGAACCTAACCGATCCTACCGGGAATCACTGACAGAAAAACAGCGAATAGTTTTAATATTCCCATAGAAAAAAGGTGTTCTGGGAAGAAACTCAACATGGCTATTGATATCATCATGGTCAGATGAAGGTCAAAAAATGAGTATTTGTATGTTTGTTAAATGTGCAGGCTGATGTTACAGTCACAATGTGGCACTCTTATGTCACAAGGGCTTTAAAAGGAATACCACAGCTCCCCCTAGTGGAAACCATAAAAGCCCCTTCCACTGTCCAGTCTAAACCTCTGACTTTGGCATCCACACAGCATCCAATAATTTATATCATCTATTGTTACAGTCACCTAGGCAACCGAGTAAATCAGTATGTGATGTGCAGAGAACTTTCTCTGTCCGTTTTCTCTATCTGATCTTCTCATCTTTTATACATTATATTTCTCCATCTATTTCCACATGAAGGAAGCCAAATCCCTCTTTCTGTCTGCATTTTCTCTCTTCTACCTTTGCTTTTAATCTTTCTCCCTCTTTTCCCTCTTCTCCTGTGATTCATACAATCTTTCAAGATCATTCAAGTTTATCTTTATCTCATGAACATTAATAATCAAACATGGAAAAGGAGAGACTGATTATATAAGTTTAGAAACCTGAAATTATATAAAAAGTCCTCCAAGTTTCACAAAGAAAGCCATACAAAATTACTGCGTACGGTGCGGCATCACAAAAGCAAAAAAACAAGTGTACATAAACTGTAAACTATTTACAAAAATAGATTATCTTAGCCAATATTTGTGTGCTATTATTTTTATACGCTTACATGCAAATAGCAATTTCTATTGACATCAATTCATTGCAGAGCATATCAAATCAGTCATTGAGGAGGTTCAATCACAGTTAGGGTGCTGCCTAAAGAGACAGTTGCCTATGTAGGGAGCTGTGAAACAGAGCTTAACAGCCTTACGTTTTTTCCACAGGTTTGTAAATACAGCTGGGAACCCAATCATCTTTTCACACCGGACCAAAGAGACTCGTGCCTCACTCCACCCTGTCTTTCATTCCCTAATGGAGAGGAAATCAAATTCTGCAGTCTTCTGCAGTCTGCACACTACAATAGTTACAGAGCAGCCATCACGATTCCTGACCCAGAATACAGTAGGTGACTGTATATACAAGATATTATGTGCACAAGGTGAGGACAGAACCTGTAAATAATTCAGCATTATACAGAGTACTCAGTTGGAAGTAGCAGGCGGTCCGGAATGTGGTACTGCAAGGTGTCTCTGTGTGCATTTTTTAAAAGGAAATATACGCTTTCTACATCCTTCTCTTGTTGTTTTTGATGTTGGTAGTATAGATGGACCTCCTGCTGTGCCTTCATCTTCCTCTGAGCGTAGGAAGTGGACTGGACTGTCTGAGAGAATCATGCATTAACCTTCTCCTTCAGGAAATGCAAAGCCCCATCACATTAACCAATCCCCTGCTGTTCTGTGCATCAAGTGACACACAATCTGACTAAGGTGTTTCTGTCTTGAAAACTACTTACTCATAATATTTCTGCAGTATATAGTATGTAAGGAATATCAGGATGTTGTACAATGTGCTGTACCTGTACAAGGCTACATCGGATACAGTAAAAGAGTGTTTTTGTTTATAAATGCATTTCAAGCATTTTCCAAAAGTTACTTTTCTACAGCAAAGCATCTGAAAATGTTTACACTGTATACAGTGAATAAGTTAAACGTACAGTAGGATGCTTCAATATGCATCATTTCTGTCAGGCGTTTATTTACTTTGTGCCTCTTTGAAATGTTGAGGATAGACAGCAAAGCAGCAAAAAGAACTGCAATATACAACGTCCTCCATCTTGCTTTGGGTTAAAAAAGTCACATGACTTGCATCCCTACAAATGCATAATGGTTTTTAAAAAAAAAACACTCTCAATGAGGATGGAAGGGTCAAAACTAAGAAAAAAAGATGCATTTTTAAATAAAGAACAAAGTACACGGCAATTTAGTTTGAAACATTTACTTCTGCAAGGAACATTTGAAGTATTTTTGTATTAAGAATTTTTGTAAAATAATTGTAAATATTTCACTGTTACAATGGCTGTGACTGAGGCAATTAGTCACACTTTTGGCTTCAGTGACTGGCTCAAAAACTTCCACTCCTTGAAATGATTAAAAACACAATTATATATATTTTTCGACCAACTATTTTTTATCTTTATCACAATTTGAATGCTTTAAGATTTATTCAAGTACAGGCCGCTTTGATGCTCCGCTAGAAAAGACGATCAAGATAAAAATGTAACAGCAACACAACAGCTGTTCCTGTAAAGACTGTACATCAAGGTGTACAGTCAACGCTATAAAATTAATATTACAACTGAAATCGGATTCTCTCTGTGTCCTCCTCAGACGTACTACGATAAGGTGAAGACGCCCTTCCCATCAGCCTCGGCTTGCGTGGCATCTCGAGTGCCCCTGAATCTCTGCCAGCAGTTTGTTGGCCTTCCTCGTAAAGCACAAGGCAAACACGCTCTTGTCAATGGCAGCACGAAATCCAAACAAGCCCGTATAATGCATTCGCTGCATGGCTACAATGAAATGAAGAAGCTGTTGTCTTTCTCTCTCTCTCCGCTGTCATTACTATTTTACAAGCAGAAGCTTCATTACCAAACCATATGCTTGGTAATCACGAAAGCTGTGGGTGCATCTCTTATATGATGTGGGACGGCTAAATTATTAAACGCGCCGTGCTGGCAAGGCCCGATTCAGATGTGGCAGCGAGCCCAGTCGACTTTCACACACACACACACACACGAAAGGCAAAAAACAACAACTTCAAACACCTTTCCTGTGCATTTAGTGTAATGAACAATGTCTTAATTGAGATTGCCTAATTACCCAATTTAAAGATAATTAATATGATACTAATTAGCATATGTAAATGACACATTGCATAATTGAGGATCCCTGTTTTGAATTAAATGGCTCTAAAATGAAAACGTGCACGTACAAAAAAGAAGAAAGAATGAATGAAGACACAAAGAAGCCATCGGTGCAGCAATGCAACCGTCAATCACTCTTGTGGTACGTGCACTTTGCAGATGTTCAAAACACATTATCGAATCCAGTCGAATCATGCATAAAAGTCTGCTAATCTAGAGTAATTAAACTGCTTATGAAGTAATTACCATTGCAGGTATCTTCCAGTACAAATCTAATGCTTTGTTCTGGAGGTGCATATTACTAGGAATGATTTTTTTACATAGACATCTTATTTTTGCTGATAAATAAAAAAAGTGTGTTGAAATCATAAAGCATATTTAAAAAAAACTTGCATTAGCAGCTGAAAGGTCATGGGTTTAATACACAGGAAACACACACACACTGACAAACTGCATCTGCTATGAATGCACTGTAGGTCACTTTGGATAAAAAATGTATGTTGTGAGAATCTCCAGTCACATTATTCATTGAGTCATTGCACACTGAACAGATCCTGAAGCTGAATTTTAGCAGCTGATTACTGTGTATGTGTGTGTATGTATTGATAAGCCATGAGAGCCTCTCGAGCAGCGCCGCCTGCAGAGATGTAGTGAGCAAGGCCAAAGAGCGAGTGCCATGTGGCACCTGGGTCATACAGCTGCAGGCCTCCTGAGCCCCAGACATCACAACCCTGAAGCTCTCTGACGCGCCCCATTTGCACACACTCACTCATAATTCCTCGTCCATGCTTGCAAGCACGTACGGTGTATTGCACACTCCAGAAAACACGCTCAAACCATCATGTGCCTGACAGAAATAAACAACACACAAACAGCCTGGAACATGAATATGAAATGTGTGTGTATTTTGGTTTTTATACAGTATAGCCTTAAAGGGATAGTTCACCACAAAATAAAAATTTGGCACTATTTATTCACTCTCGTGTGGTTCAAAACCTGTATATAACTCTTTCAAAAGAAGATATTTTGAGAAATGTCTTAGTGGTTTTGTGTCTATACAATGAAAGTCAATGGGGTTCAATGTTGTTTGGTAACCAAAGTTCTTCATTTTTTGTGTTCTGCAGAAGGAAGAAAGTCATACAGATTTGGAAATGACAAGATAAGTACGTGATCAAAGAATGTTTTATTTTTGGGTGAACTTTCCCTTTAAAGTCAACCTGAAACAAACATTGTAATTGTGTTTTGTTCCCCATTTTGACATATGCAGTACTAGCCAAAAGTTAAAAAATTTACAAAAATGTTTCTCGTTATCTTAAAAGTCTTTTTAATACACTTTAATTAAAAATTATTAATATATTTTTTATAAAAAAGTATATTTTTAAAAATAGATTACTTAGACCAAATAATAAATAACATCCAATACAATGACATTCATACATTAAATACATTTTGGCTAAATACATAGCATTACATTTAATGTACCCAAACATATTTTGGGGACATTGTAGGTCACACAGACTAAATAAACATAAGTTCCACCGTCTCCTCTGAAACAGACTTCCTATAACAGTGCTGGCACCTGTCACTGTTTGACATCTCTGTGTTGGATCAGATCTGGTGTCTCTCTCTGGCCTTGAGACCTGTCTCTCTGCCCTGCGCTGTAGAAGGAAGTGTTCGTCTCATCCTCTCACCCCAAACGCAGCCCTGGCAGGGGCCATATGGCGTCTGCTGCCTCTCTTCACCAGCCCCGCCCCTCTCTGCCTTTCACACAGACAAATCTCTCTCACCCCCTAAACCATGTGCTCTCACATTCCTCCGTTCTCCTCATCCCACCATCCGCTCTTCTTCTCTGCCTCGAGGTATTCTCATGCCACTCTGTTCCCTTGAGGAGTACACAGGCGATGTGTTAGTCTGGTTGTGTGAGGAAACATGTGCACACGAAGGAAGCGGAAGATGAAGATGTTATATTGTAGTATGACAACATTACTGTGCTTGATGTCACTATTCCAGATGGGCGATTTCATGCAAATAGCCACCTTACCATGAGTTTTTACCATACTGAAAGCTCAGATCAATATTTGATGGTTTAAATACCCATGTGATGTCTCTCTTAAAGTTTTTAAAGCATTTATTATGTTTAAAGCATCATTTTTTATAGTCAGGTAAAGTGCTGTATTCAGAATTGTTACATCCATAAAGGTCCATATTCCTCATACTGTAAATGAGCACATGAAAATTATAATAAAATAGCTATTTTATGTTCCTTGTTTCTTCTTCATTTGTTGGGTATTATTGCTTCTTGTGCATTTTATTTCACTGAAATCCTACAAAGTATATTGCCTTTTAAACACGTATGGTCTTTTTTATCACATCCACAACGCATGTTTTTTAAATAGATAGCTCGTGCATAGACTGATGTCTCTATCAACAGGGCTTTAGTAAAATATTAACAGACGGTTTCAAATATTTGGTTAATATATACAATATTGGCAATATAAGTACCAGTAATGGTGGGTTTATTGTTGACACACATGCATTTTTCTAATAATCATGCGTTTTGTACCACCTACATCACATGAAATCGCAATGAATAAAGCAGCATGTAGATTGCATTTGAACTACTCCTTTACTTTCTAAATAATCAAACAATTTGGCCTTGAGAAAGTGAGCATTAACTACAATCCAAACAGAAATAATATGCATATTTTATATCATTAAAATAACAATCGGGAGCTCCACTGGAAGCAGTCTCTGCATGCTTTCCTTCAGAGATTCTTCACTGCACGAGTTTACACTGTCAATCAAACCTCAGCGCTCGGGTCTGTGCCACAAACACATCCCTTTAGAAACGTCTGCATGGTGTGTTAAGAATTAATTTGTGGGGAAAAAAATATTTGCTTAAATTTGCACTCACACACACTTTTGCACAGATACTACTTTCTCAACTGAAGATTTATGAGTTTGTCCCACAGGTGCTGTGTGGATTTCAGTCACTATAAACACCACTGAGCAAATCTCTAATGAACGGTCCGACGGGTCACAGAGCCCACCAAATTACTTATACACACATACACAAACATTCACATTTGCTCCATAGGCCTGTCCTAAAATCTACTAAGCATCCATTCTACACTTTCTGTTTCTCTGAAATGCTACAAATAGAGTGAATCTGCAAATTTAACACATAAATATTGGGTGAAACTGTTCATTTTTGTTAAACTGAACATCTTTTTAGTATTGAGATAAAAAAATGTATAATCAATATCTTTATCTAACATTTATCATTATTTAGAAGATTGTTGTATTCATATTAATATATTCATATATTTATTGATATTATTATTAATATATATATATATATTATATTGATACGTTTGTTAATATTATTAATATATAAATACATTCATATTAATAAATTGTACTGACATACATATTAAGTTAAAAAAAAATTTTTTATTGAAAATACGTTTTGAAGAATTATGCCTTAACAATGGGTAATAGGGTTCAAAATTCATTATTTCATTATAAGCCTTGTACTAATAAAAATGCAACTACAGTGTTTCTCGGAAGAAAAATGTAATGCTGATATATTTATTAATATCTAACATTTAATTAGAAGTTGTTTACTATACCAAAACTTGGTAAAAGCATTGACATTTTAAAAGTGGTTATATTGTTGACCTCTATAAATGACAATCAAGTGGTTACAGTCAGTTACAGTACAAAGAAATACTGTACTTATCTGAGCTTGTGGCAATGCATTCTGGGATTTCTTTTTTCATTAATGATACATGCACTGTATTATATTATGTAGTGTTATAATTCTACTGTATCTTATAAGCCTACATCATTTAATTCCCATTGTCATTTTAAAAAGCCTTTGCATCTGATGCCCTATAATGGTACACATCTCTCTCTATCTACCTTATTCCCTTTCTTCTTTCACACACACACACACCCAGAAAGACACTCAAATTGACACAGTAACCAGCTGACCCATGACAGCCTCAGTACCCTCACTTAGCAGTGTGTAACAGTAAAAGCCCACGGCTCTAAAGTGCACACTATGAGTTATGTGAAACTGTCACATTTCATCAGAGCAGTTCCGTGCTGTGCCTCACAAACAAAGAGAGACAACAGAGCACTTGAGACAGAACCAAGACTGCAGTAAATAAACTTTAAACAGTATCATCACTGTCTGTGACCATGCACACGGGCATCTAACCTTTGCCAAAGACCATTTACTCATGTGGAAAGAGAACAGTTTGATTGATATGACGAGGCCTACATGCTTCTTTAGTTTCTGTACTTTTGAGTCCATTTTGGGGGTGGGAGAAAAAAAATCGATGCATCGGGATTCTTTCTCTAACGATTCTAAATCGATTCTCAAAGATTCAGAATCGATTCTATGTCAGAACTTGTTCATCCTGAATATAACTTTGTTCAAATAAAAGCAATAAAATTAAACTTCAAGTTGGGAATACTGTCAAAGAGATTCTAACTATAAACAAAAAGCATAAAAACTCTTTATTTATTTAAAATGCAAATTTATCATATTTGCAAAAAAATTATATGAAGAATCGTTTTGGAATCAGATCGTGAGTCCCAGAATCGGGATCGGATCGCGTAGTACCTAAAGATTCCCACCCCTAGTCCATTTTAGCATTATCTTTCTTTTTCTTCTAAAACCTAGTGAGACTATTAAGGTAGTATTTTAAGGCATCATAGGTGCACATTTGACTTTTCCAAAATTTATGCAGGATAAATATGTTGCTAAGATACCGATCCCTAGATTTGACCAAATTCTGGTGCAGTTACACATGTAAAAAACAATCCCAGAATACATTGTGAAATGTTTACTAAAAAAAAAAAACGATGGTGAAAATGACAATTTTACATTCAACACTGAAAAGCTCTTGATGTAGGTTTTTAGGATGGTTTAAGTGCTGCCGTAGAAAACATCTGCTTACGTAGGCTGTAGGCAGCAAGGAAGCTTACATTTACTTGTCGTTTGTATCTTAGATTTCTTTAGTCTTCTGTAATGTGATAACTGCCTAAAGACTCCAGTATACTCAATGGTTTAATAACCCAGAGCTCTTGGCGTACCCTATCAAAAGGATGTTAATCGAATTCAACCAACATTTTCTAGTCTGTTAATTTTGTTCATTTTGCACACATAGCGCTTTTACCTCTAAATCGCCAGCTGCTTGTCCATCTTTTTCATTATCACCGTAGCAAACATGCATTACAATGTAAACCTGTAGGCTGGTCAGCTCACGCTCATCTATTAGACTGGCTAGGAAGGTGGGTAAATTAGGAGGTAGACACATTTCATAGACACATTTCCACAGTTTCAAACAACCAATTTCAATTGAAATATGAGGCCCTTGCAACTTTAAAACAAGCAGGTGTGTCCTTGAAACACAATTCACATACAGACCTACATTGTTCCTCATTATTTTTCAAAAACACTTTTCAACCAGCATACTCAGGGTTATATTAAAACAAAAGATTATTATAAATCATGAGGTGTTTATAGGTGATGAACTTGATGAACTAGCTAATCATGGCACTACTCTTTTACCTAAAAACTAATACAGTTTATAATAAGATAATCCTTAAAAAGGTAATCAATATGTGGTAATGAAATATAAATTTGACAACATTTGGTCTAATTAGCCACTTAAAATGACCAATTACATCATGAGGCAACTAATGAAATGAAACTTGATGTGATCAATTATGTCACGTTTATTTGCTTATTAAATTACTAGAAAGCATCAGTTAAAAATCAAATATAAGGTCATCGTTATGCAAGACATACTGCGGCCATTATTTTATCTGTGTGATGAGATACTGCCAACATATATAACATAAATCTATTTATGTCCACCCTTAATCTACATTTGATGTTTGAAACAATGACCCTGTTGATGTTTATTTGAATATAAAAAGTAAAATGAATAAAAAACATATTTGTAATTATTAAAAATACTGAATATAATTGATATAGATCAGAGAAGCGAGAGTTAGATAACCTGCCTCAACATAAATAACTTCAAAGACTTTATCGTTCTAAACGAATTATAAAATAAAAACATTTTACAGTCCACTATTCAAAATATGTATATAGCCAGTATTCATTGTTATCATTACTGTTATGATTACATCTTTTTATCCTCGTCTCTTTCAGATGTCTGGTAATCTACAGCTGCAGCTCTCATTTCTGTCCATTAAAAAAACATAAAACGAACAACATAATCCCCCGTCAGCACTACAATACACATTATCACTTGTAAACATTTCTGGAGATAGCATCTGTAGTGCTGGATTTAATGCAGAACAGAGACAGAGAAACGGGTCTAAAGCGCACATACACACATTTTATTTATTCAGACCTTGTGTCTCTGTTTAATTAGTTGTTTTAATTTCACGTCAATAATTCATTGCGTTGTTTCAAGTATTTTGTTGACGGCTTGCTTACATTCCCGATATGCTTAACTGTAAACCCAAACGCCCTTCAGAAGTGAATCTTTCGCCAAAAACTAGTTTCAAAGTGATCAAGTCTGCCACGAGTACTAAGAACAGAGATGATGCCAATACAGATATCAAAGATTTCTCTCTTTTTACAGTTCTTTAATATGTTTGTGTGATCATCAAAGGGTGCAGAGCTCAGCCGCAGGCATTTTAAGCATGCTTTAACACGCTCTTTGGATGCCACATCACGTCAAAACCCCTCTCTAAATTATGAACGAAGCGGTTACCAATTACCATCATCTCTGCTGTTTGATGCCGTGGCATTGATGGAAAAAGATCCAGGCGGGCCTCGAACGCATCACCGGTATCTAGATTTCTTCGGCTGCTTTACCTCCAGACAGCTTAAACTGACCTTGCAGCCGTTGTTGTTGTACCTGAAGACTGAAATGAAAGCTCAGGGACCCCATCTGTTCCAGTGTAATGACTGTGCTATTTGAAGGCAGGAAAGGTTCGTCTGGAGCAGCTGGTATCTTTCCCCGTGACCTTTTAGCATTCCTTCCCTCGCCATCTGACAGATGTGTCAACTCGATTATTTCAAAAGAGCCCTGAATAAATAACCAATTGTGAGCGCGGGCTAACCTAAAGCAATGGCGAAACGTCTCTCTGTCTCTCTTTTCTCCCACACGCTCCAACACAAGTAAACGGGCGGTTACGTTAAAGTGCTTCGCCGGCCCACCGCGAGTTGCGAGACGGCGCTTTTCTCCTCTCCCCTCCTGATGTGGTTTTTGACTAAATGGCTTTTTGGAGCCGTTGACTGGTGGGCTTCTTCTCCGGGTCCAGAAGAGGACAATGGGGTGAATTGAATGCCATTGTGCAGTGTTTGCCCTTGGAGCCAAACTATTAGCCAGTAGAAGGGGGCGGGCGGGCGAGAAGGCGGGGGTCTCAGGTGTCGCTCGCTGGCATTGAATGGATTCCCTCTCAGGCTCGGAGCGCACAGCTGAGGAGGGCTGCGGTCTGGGGCGGGGGCTAATTGACTCACTGAGTGATTGGAGGACTGTGAAGAGGCGACCGCAATCAGACCTGCTCTGATAGAGTTTGATGCCTCCCTAAATAGTTTTCAAATGGAGGAGCAGGTGCTGTTTTCAAGCAATCCAAACCCGGGTGTGTGTTTGTGTGTGCGTTTACATGGATGTAGGTGTTTGTTACGAAGCGTGCACGTGTGGGAGAAGGTGCACATGTGAATCTCAGTCCTTAGATGTTGTTAGTGGTCAGGGCTGGGATAAGCTCTTCCCATATTTCATCTCCTGGTCTCCTAGCTTGGAGGGTTTTGAGGCTTTGTAAGCCTACGGGTCTCTAGGCCCTGCACCATGATGGGCGCTTTAACGCTATTTTGTCAATCACTGTTACTTTGATGTATAGGAGTAAAGCTCCTCATCAATGCAGCGCACCTTCGGGGGTGTTATGGGCTCTGTCATGGCACTCGGCTTTACGGAGGCCCGCACAGACAAATCTGGCTGTGATGAGATGACTGGAATGTAATTTGGTTATTCCCTGGGGACTGCACACATGATGAGCTGTATAACTGAAGCCAGTTAAGCAAGAGTCCAATAGATTTCTGTTGTGTTACTCATTAACTATTAATAGCGATTGCCAACGTGTATTACAGGTATTCTTTTGAACAAAAAATCCAACTTTTTATTCCCTTTCCTCACAAGGAAAATCCCTTTCTTTGTGGCCTGTCCCTCACCATTTTCAACGTTTTATTGCCTTATTAGCAAGCATGCACATTTGATTAAAAGTCTATTACTGGTATTTCTTTGATTTAAACATATTATATTAAAGTAAAAGGAGCATTATGTTTATATTCTCTCGGGTTATGCCACTTTTTCATTTCATTGACTTCTCTTCATTTAGTACGCATGCAAATGCGAGATGATTCTGTATAGCACAATCTACTATAAGTAGATACTATATAAGTAATATTAAAATTATTTTTCTATAAAAACATCTTTAATTGTCATAGAATATTTAAGAAATTCTTAAGTTCTAAAAATGTTACTTTACAATAATAAACAAAAACATATAACCAACTAAACTAAACTATAACTAAAAGACTTTCATTGAAAGCCCTTAAAAACTTGACATGTATTCCATGTATGCCAGGGGCTAAAATTAATACTTTACAGCATTGAAAGAGTTAAAAAATGACAGCTAATCGCAGCTTTCATACAGTCAAGTTCATACATGCTTTCAGCAAGTCCTTTACATTGCTGTTGGGTGACGTTATGCTATTCCTGAGGTTTGTTTTTGCTGGAATTAAAGAGTTATTAAAATGAAATAGAATATAGGTAAATGTAGAAATGCTGATTTACAGTGAAATTTACAGTGATCCGTTTATTCTTTCCAGAACTATATATATATATATATTGCATCTCAGTATTTTGAAAACTTTGTCAATCTGTACATTAAGCTACAGCACTACCATTAAGTAACTGCACTGTGACAAAATGAATAGTCACATGACACTTCCAGCTCACGTGATTGGCTGAGTGATCATTACCAAAGACGGCAGGTATCACATCACACACTTTCTCTAGATATTATAGCCCTTCTTGAATGATACACATAACAGCTGTAGTGTGAAAGCATGCCAAGTAAAACAATGTTTTTAAGTAGCAATAAACTTACAAGGTTTTTAAAACAAAACACAGACCCTCAATTACTCAAAATTGTCAACTCTAAACTAATTACTTTGAAATGAGTCGTGCAAGTCTCCGGAGAGGCTCAAGTTCAAAAGGTCTGCGCACCCAAGAGGATCCCAGTGATGCTGACCCACCCCAACACGCAGATCCACCCCTAAATATCTCGCAGAGCTCCGTCCGGCTCCGCGCCCCTGTCAGCGGGGTTTCTGGTCCTCGTTTGTCATTTCTATTGATTCGGGGGAATGACAGATGGTGATTATGAGAGCCTGAGACAGATTGCCTTTATGAGAGTGGCTCACGAGCCAGTCATTTCTGTTGCCGTCTGTGCCAGGCGTATGACTAGCTGGAGCAACGGCATGGTGTGCCGTTCTGTCATTAAGATCTACAATCAGGCACACGCCACACCCCCTTCCATTCTCTGCCTTTCTGCAGCTCTGTAAATATGGAAAAACGACCTGCTTGTAACGTTTAGAGCTCTATTTGGCTTCTGTTTGGGATTTGTCAGCAAGCACTTGGACAATTCTAGGTTTACGTTGTAAATTGTTTCGATGGTCCATCCGTCGTAACTCTGCTCCTTTGCCGAAATACCAAAACATGAAAATGTGGGTCACCAAACTATTCAGTCATGTAATTTATCCAGACATTGTCCAGCTGTGGGCTGTGTTAGCAGGAGCTCGGGATGCAATCTCACCCTAAGAGCTATTTGTTAGATTGTATGTAATGTATTTTGGATGGGCACTTCAGCAAACACGTCTTTGTGCTACATACATATTTCACAAACCGTGAAAGATGAATTGTGTTTTACTGCAACAACAAGGCCACCGGAGGTAGGCTTCCTGACTTCCAGATGGGCTTAAGAGTCTTAGGAGCTTCAGATCTGCAGAAAATTGCAATGCATGCTATCTTTTGTCCTCTTTTGTTTTCTAAATGTGTCTCGCATAGTTACGAAAACATGCCATTTTTGCCATCTTCTTCTGAATAACTGTACGGAGCTTTTCAACTTTTCAAACGGAAAATGTTTTGTGATGAAATGAGTAACTAAAAAAATTCATTTTTGCTAATTATGGCTCAAATTTATCTTCCCTTATTGAATTGATCAAGTCAGTGTTGTTTATTGATGAGTCTGTCTACACTGTACCATATCAATAAACTCTGACAGAAAGAATGAATGAGTCAGATCCAAAATAAAAACTACAACACCTACTACAAACAACAACCTACTGTTTTTCATTTCTCACTTCTATTAAACAATTTTTAAATTAGATTGTTCATCATGTCATCATCATGATTGTTCATCGTCTTATGAGTTGATAAAAGGATCTTACTGTACATAAACACTGTCATTAAGAACTGGTTAATTATAGGTTAACTAGTCGTTGTCATTTTGCCAACTTTTAAATTAACACAAATTTGCTGAGCCTTATCCAAAACATATTTGTCTGCAAGCTGAATCACTGTACATACTGTGCAGAACGGCACAATAAAAATTCACTTAGCCTATTAGGTAAGAATGCCCGTAACAGCCACACACACGGTAATTTAAAGTGCTTTATATTTATGACCCAGCAGCACACTGACCAATAAGAGGTTTGGTATAAGAGCTTCCCTAAAGAAACCTCTCGCGGCGACCTCGGTCTCATGGGCGCTGTGATGTAAATGTGCTCGTAAACCGGCTAAGGAAATAGGGGGGCTAGTTGCTTAATTGAGTTTTATTGAGCCTTCTGTTTCATTTGGGGGTGGGAGTTAAATTGTTATGATACTTCAGACCTGCCGTGAGCATATTGTGCCACAGGCCAATATATCTGGTCCATTACGGTCCTATAATTTAACACATTTAAATTGACCCTTCTGATGATGGGGATGGATATGATATGGAGATGCAGGATGACACGGGGTTATCTTAAAGGACGGTATAAACAACCACCAGAAACATTTTAAACATGCTAATAATAGTAAAATATTGAAATGCAACACATGCTACAGATGTATGAGAAAACAAGTACAAAAAACAACATTGAGAGCTTTTTTTAGAGGTGCACTACTGCCATCTAATGGTAAAGTAAAAATAACCACATGATTGTGTCTCTGAATCCTCAACATACTGTGAAAAATATTAAGCTGTATTGTTGATTTGTCCAGTGATCTTCTTTGTAACCAGCTAAACCATACTGGGAAACAAGCTTGAAGTTTCTATATACAAAGATTTTAAATGCTTTCCATTTTGGTTTCCAAAACCACTATCACATTTCTTCACCATCTGCCTTCATGTCTGAGATAAAAGTCTCTCTCTCAATCATTCATTTCACACAGACTCAGACAAGAAGACAGCCTGTGAATGTGAGAAACACACTGTACAGATGCTGTGGCTATTATTTTGAAACCGAATCAACAAAAACATTAGATATTTTCTTGAAAACAAATAACTTTAACTAATCTATAAGCATTTTAAACGACACTTTCACCACAGATTACTGAACCATTGCGGATCTACACAAACATGTACAGCAATGAACTGGCATATTTTTCCAGATGAAACCTTTTCTCTCTCCCAAGTGAGCGTGCTATAATTTTCAGGCTGTCCTAAATATGAGAGGATATTAATATACGTTTACATCTGTCTTCTATTAATATTCATGCCTGGATCCACATCTCTACACAAAGCCAATTTTCTGGCCATCTGGGTTATGGCTGGTGGAGGTGATGGATCCGTTTGTATTTCAAAGGCAGCAATACATCATGAATTCCCCTCTCCGTCGAGGTGTTGTGCGCCTGAGCAAAAAATGGAAGATTTTAATTAGAAAATAAAAGATGGTTCTCATTGGCACCCACATCTCCCGCCGGTCTTCCGGTGGAGGACAGCGAAAAAATTTTACATACCCACACATGAAGATATTATGATACGCATAATTGCACCTGATTTAAATGATTTTATTGAACGAAAACAGCAGATATGAATTTTATGATTCATTTTATTTTGCACAGTATTTAGCTGTGATGAATTGCAAAATTAAATTTAACAAGATGTGATATAAACTGTTCCTGTAACACATACTATAGCAATATCTTTGGGTTTGATTTCCTGAAAATGCATGTACTGATCAAATGTATACTTCAAAAGCATGCATGAAAATTATCATTTTTACTAATATGATAAACATTGAAGTTTGTATAACTAAACTTTTAAAGAGTCAAACACTTTAAAAAGTAAATATCCAGTGTTATGAAACTTAAAAATCGGTCAAAAGTGTAAGAATCTATAGTCTGCCCCGATCCAGATTCCATATATGTTTGATCATGTTCATTTCCCTAAATGGCTTAATTATCATAGAGATGAAGAGAGTCAACGGTTATGTTTTTAGGTCTAGACCATTTGGGATGATCACATCCTGAGCAAATGGTCTCCAATTGTAAAATGGGAATGGGTGTGGGACACAGAGAACCATCTCAGACAATAGGATGTCTGAACTTCGTTAACATACAGATGACAGATGTTACGACAGGAGCAACTTCATTTACATTAAGGGTAGTACAATGTATTTGTATAAAAGGTTTGAGTTTAGGATGTTCGGGGTTCAAATCTGACTCACATACTTCAATAAACTACTTCTTCATTGAGAGATCTTCTGCATCCTCATCATTTTTTCTTACAAAAGCGCTCAGTAAGGATGATCATCATACAGATAGTACTGCTATCATACAGACATCAATGATCAGAAATGTGTGTGTGTGTCTCACGAGAGCAAATTCTGTCTTTCAGGCACGGACACTTCTTAATGATTAATGCTGGAAGTTAGTCCATGAACTCTGACCGCATGCCCAAGAGACCCAGAAGCTTCACAAAGTAACCGGTTTTATTGCAGAGCTGAGAATCAATTATGCTAACAGTTTTTAACGAATGCACTTCAGGGAACCAGACCTGCACTCTTGCCGATTTTACCCATTTGCATATTGATGACATCAGGACACTTTTTGCAATGCAAAAGAGAAATACGCAGAAAACTGTGTCTAAGTTTGACATCCAATCTATTGTTCATGGCACCGTAACACACACACACACACAAAGCCCACAGGACTGTGCAGTGTTTCTGTAGTCTGAAGTCATTCTCAATTAGCCAGTGAAGCAAGAAGTTCTGGAAGCGCTCCAATATGGCATCTCTAGGGATGGGACAGATATTCTGTGTTCAGGAGGGGCAGTCTATTACAGCGAAGAGGTTAACGTGCAGTAAAGATGTACTCAGCTGTTTGTATAGCGTGATGGCCGCAGTTTGGCAACATCACCAGCTTCGAGATGCATTAAGGATGTTCGAACATAATAAAGATTGATATTAATATTAAATGGGGGGTGGATAAATAAATTATACATACATAACACTTCTGTGCAGTGAGCTTAAAGGTACAATCAATTTTATGAGGAGAATTACACAGCCGATTCAGCTCTAATGTATGTGCACTTGTGGTTAATTTACATGCACATTTATGTTCTTTTTTATACCAAAGCTATTTACAGTAATGTGCACATTATCCAAACAGGTAGCTCCAGTTAAAGCACATGATATACAGTAAGCTGTTCTTGATGAAAGTGTCTGCATGCAACTGTACTGTACAGATGATGTATATAGAGAAGACAGGGGCTGGATGTCACATGGAGATGTGGTCACTTCATCTCATAACCTGCATTAATCCCCATTATTTCCGCATCGATTTTGATTAACTTGACTTTTTATAACAAACGTAAAAGTCCGACAACTTAGTAATAACTTTATGACATACATTAAATATACATTAGCAAACATTAAACTGAGTTCTCGAGCAAAATCCTTTTGTGAAATAACTAAAGAAAAGATTTCTTACCTTTTAATGGAAGGGATTGCTTTGCACGTGACATAAAACCGCTTATCGATTCCAAGTTCATCATTTTCAAACACAGAAGCACTGCAGGGCGTTTCTGCTTTCTGTAAACTCGAGTTTATTGTGGATTTCATCATAATCTAGCAGTTTAACTTCATTTGCATGAGATTCGTCCATGCACTTGCTCGCTTTCCTGCTTGCATTTAAATGCGTAACTACAAACGTCAATACAAGGCATCTCATGCCGAGTTCCAGTATTTAGGATATTTCCCATTTCTACCTGTACATAAAATAAATGAAACGGTGCTCTTTTAATGTCACTATACACTTTTAATGCTTTAATCTTACAAAATCGTTGGTAGCATTATTGTTTTATTCTTGCTAAATATATGTTTAATGTTACTAACAACAGACGGTATTTCCGGGTTTTATGTGGAGAGTATCCCAATTCCGAGGTGATTGGAAAGCAGCTTCACACCTGATTGGCTGCTGAAAAAGCATAGTTTTATTTTAAAAATTAAACTTTAATTCAACATATGATATTTTAATGTTCTCCACACAAGGCTTGCCACATTTAATTAGAGGAAATAGGATGAATACATTTCACTTCATTTGTATCCTGGGACAGATGTGCAATCACAATATACTCAGATTTTAATGCACATGATTTGGAAATGATTTATAAACGGGTAGTTTGCATGTAAATGAGTTAGTGAAAACCATCACATTCTTCAGTATGAATGAACACCACTCGGGTCCTAAACATCACCATAAGGTGCAGGGTCTTGCATTTTAAATGAGAGCAGAATGCAACTAATCAGCAGAAGGTTTTGCTCTCATTTCATATAGCACTGACAGACACCACAGAGCACATAATGACAGAAGCAGGCAAGCATGCGGACAGACCGCTGCTGGTGATTGGTTTGGTGTAAGGACCGCAGAGATGACTTGACCCCCTTAGAGAGCAAAACACTGATAAGGTCTCACCTGCAGGCAAGAGGAGTGATGCTCAAAGGCCCCAGTACGTCTCTCACACGACCCTAGACAGCCCAGGCTCCTGACATATGTCAGTCCCAATCTGTTCAGTGTGGGAACATTTCTTACCGACATAACCCGTCAGTGCGGCACAGACGGCCACCAACACGAAGCTCAGAGAGCCGTGTGTTGATGCAACCCAATTCCCGCTAATTGGTGTTTTTGTAATAACACCATCTGTTCCTTAAGAAAGTCAGACTATGTCTATAAGACATACTTTTCTTAAACAAATGGATACACCAGACAATGCAGTATCTCTGGGACAACATCTACATCTAGACATCTGTTTGTTACTAAATTCATATGAATGTATCATGTCCTATATGTAGTTGAGGTCACATACAACTATGACTGTACTGTTGTAACTAACGCTTATGCTTTAAGATAGTATGACATATTTCACCCATTTATTCAAAAAATGATGACTTTGTACAAATAAAACAACTGAAATTGCGTGGAAATTAATACATATTTCAAGGGAAAATATGCATTTCTGAATGTTTCCAAGCAGCTCTGATGTGAACAACAGTAAGAAAGATATCGCCTGCCATCTAGCGTTTAATAAGCGGTACTGCAATTCCCGCATGATCGGCACAAACAGCGTCTAAAACCGGATTCACTACGATATAAACCTCACATCTTTATGGGTGGTTTATAATCTACATTATCATTTCACCTAGACATCCTAGAAATATATGAGCGTGCTATTAATGTTATCAGATAACGATTAAAATAAAATAAAGAAAGTGAACGGTTTAGCTTTACACTTCTTAAATAGAATTCATTGCACACAGCTAAACACAAGGTGTTTTACACAGGCAATCTGTTACAGTGGGATCAATTCCACGGATGATTAAGTCTGATAATGAAGGTTTTTGGACATTCTCCACAGAGGCGCAGAAACAGCATCTGGTGACATTCATGAGCGCATCAATAAGAATTCCCATTACTTTCAATGATCATGAAGTCTGCTTTTGGCAATGTTACAAAGCCAATAAAAGCGCTAAGATTTGCCATATGTGTATGTTAAGAGGGAAATTAAAGTCAAATGGCTTCATTCGTAGTAAAGAGATAGAAAGCTCAATGGGTAATTTGTGGATTTTGGCATTAATGCCTTTACATTTTTAAAGATTAAAAGTTAACCTAGACTAAATGGTTATTGTCCCATTTAACATTTTTATTGATTTGTTTGTTTTGCAAATACTCAAACATATCTAATTAAAGAAATGTATATGTTGGCACATATCTAAAACAAAAATTAAAATGTACACCTTCGTATTCGTATTTTTGTCAATTGTGTCCGTCTAAACCTTTTTGTATTGTATTTATGTTAATTTAATTGCTATTTTTAATTGCTATTTTTTATTTTATTTTTGTTACGCTTGTAGTTCATTTGTTCGTCGGTAGATGGCGCTTCTTCAGCTCCATGGTAACGGCGCACAGCGTTCTTTCACTCGTGGAGTATCGGCACAAATCTTTTACTGTTTTTAATACAGATTTTTATTTATACATTTTTAAAATATATTTAAAACTTGAATTATGATGAGCCGCACGCCTGATGCAAGAGCAAGGTAAAAGTTGCACAGGTTTTTTCATAAAAGCTTGGAGGCTAACTAGCATGCTAAGCTAAAAGTCAACAGTAGTGCTTCGGCTTGGATGTGTTTTGAGGCTGGGAATGATTTATTTACCTTCTTAGGTGCAAATAACAGTATGTAACTACAAATGTATGATCTGCTAGTTTACAGTAAGACTGAATCAGATAAAAGCTTTCTACTGACAACATTTCCCAGTCATCTTCATTCTTCTGTAATGCACATTACAGGGACTCTCAGACCAAACAGATCCAGGAAAGCATCACCCATGTAGAGAAGCACTTTGGAGATTTGTGCCAACTGTTTGCTGCTTATGTCCGAAAAACAGCACGACTGCGGGACAAAGCTGATCTGCTGGTCCGAGAGGTCAATCTGTATGCCGACACAGAGACACCCAACCTAAAATGTGGACTAAAAAATTTTGCAGATCAACTTGCCAAGATTCAAGACTATCGGCAAGCAGAGGTGTGTTTAATTATAATTATAAAAGCATGTTTTATAAAAGCATTTCTGTGCAAACTACATACAATACAGCTACTGTCATTACAGGTGGAGAGGCTGGAGGTCAAAGTTATAGAGCCTTTGAAAGCCTATGGGAATATTGTCAAAACAAAAAGGGTAAATGGTTTCTCATTTATGTAAATCAGTTCAGTTGCATCACATTCTAACCATAACAGTGACTGTTGAAATACAGTGGGTCAGAACCTAAGAACCAGCACAAAGCACCCACTTCCACCAATCTTTTGTGATTTTATCTATTGTATCTACAGGAAGACCTGAAGTTGTCTCAGAGTGCAAGAAACAGAGAGGCCAAACAGATGCAGCAGCTAGAAAAGATGAGGCAGAAAAACCCATCTGACCGACAGATTATTGTATCCTTGTGGTCTAACGTCATGATGCGTCTTCTACTGGAAAAACATCGTTTTCAAGCAGCGTAATGGTCTTACTGAGCTTATGATCATTGCTCATACTGTATTCATAAAATATGGTGTATTTTATGATGGCCCAGTTTTTAAGATTTTTTTATAAGATGGCTCAGTTTTTAAGATTTTTTTATAAGATGGCTCAGTTTTTTAGGTAAAATGCCCTTTAGATATTTAAGTGCTAAATACGGTCATGCTCATTTCTTTTTGCATTCTGATTTAATATTTCTTTCCATTACAAATTATATTATTAACATTTATTCATTTTGAGAAAACCCCAAGTTAAACTCCCAAATCCTTGTTCTCCCATATGACAATGCTTCAATAGGAGCAAATAAAATTCAGCCTTTTTTACTAAAAAGTTAATTTGGTTTATTTCTTTTATCATAATGTTTCTTTATTCTTTAAAGCATTCTGTTTATTTCCAGATATAAATTGTACTTGAAATCCAATATTCACAGTGGTCTCTCAGATTTTTGAAAACCCCTTTATATGTTAAAAGATAAACCACAAAAACAGATATTTCCTTGACAGCCTTTTACAGTCACAGGTGGGCTTTGTGTGCAACAAACTGTACAGATGCATCAAAAATTTAACCTATTTATCTCCATCAAGTAGATCAACAAACAGCTAAACAAGATCAATTTGGCACTAATAAGACAGTTATCCCTAACTTGATGTGACACATTTCATTGCAGTCATTTAAAATCTCTCAGTGTCACATCCTGTTAGTCTCCACCGTTTGGAACACTTTGTACTTTACTTTTGTCTGTTGTGTCACGAAAGGCCGAGAGTGAACTCCAAAGAGCCACGATGGACGCCACGCGCACGACTCGACAGCTGGAGGAGACGATAGATGACTTTGAAAAGCAGAAAATTCAAGACATCAAGGTCCTTCAAACTGTTTGCATTCAAGAAAAATATCTAGCTTTTTATTATATTTCAAATGATAATGCTAATGAATAGAAATGATTTTGTCTCGTGTCCCCTGTAGAAGATTTTGGGTGAATTTGTGACCGTTGAGATGGCCTTTCATGCCAAGGCTGTGGAAATTTACACAACTGCTTACCAGCACATTCAGAATGTTGATGAGGAAGGAGACCTTGAGGTGAGCACTGCGTACCAGCACTTCTGCTCCTGAGGGTCCTACTGGTTTGAGCTTGTCTGTCTTAATGTCTAATCACATTATATTCTGTCTCCTCTGGAGTCCTCACTGTCAAAATGATGAAAGCTCTGCTTACTAGGGTGTAAGGCCCCCATCCAATCCTGAGATGTAAAAAGAAACTTGGGAGGCATTTTGCAAAGCGTGTGCAGTCAGCTGTAATTATAAATTCATAGTTTGGCATGCCAAAACAAATTTTATGCTCTGAGTTTGTTAATCTCTCCTTGACTTGCCGAGCAAACCATCGCACGAATATTGTTTCGCCAGGGATTTTCATAGACGCGCTTCCTCTTTCGTGTTTGAACTTTGCCTGTTATCGGCCTGTAAATTTTAATAGTCATGTAATAGCGCACAGTGACAGGTTTGTGAAGACACAACTATATCATATCCAAATATGTAAATTTTCTTCTTTTAATATTTAACCAGGCTTATTAAAGTGAGGTGACAATGTTTGTTGACACACAGAGTGTGTGTAAACAGTTATTTCTATTTACACAAACAACTTATTTCGTTATTGATAAAAACTACTCACATGTTTGCATTATGTTTTAATTATTAGTTATTGGTAAAGTATTAAAGTGGTAAAGTAACCCTACAACCCCTTTTGTTTCCTTGACAGGTATTCAGGAATTCACTGCACCCCCCAGATTACCAGTCACGGTTAGACATAGTTCGTGCCAATTCAAAATTGTCTTTGAACCGAACTGGTACGTCAATGAGTAAATCAGGAACATTACAGGTAAGTGCTTGTTAAAAACAGATTGTTTCATAGCATGCCACATGCACAGTCATATAACAGCTAAAATGACATATTACATTATGAAGGTGATTACAAAAACGCTTTTATTTTTAAATATTTAAAACCTTAAATACAATTAGTGCAGGATCGCATGCTTCTGGGACTTCTGGGAAATTCGCATGATTTTCTATCAGACAGCACTGTCTTTGTTGCACATTACTTGCGGGAGTTTTCTGCAGTACGTGAATTGCATTAGAATGACTCAGTTGGGTTGTTTCAAAATCTGAAATTAAAAGGCTTTTTTTCTGGTATAGTCCAGAACGTCTAGCAGGCAGAGGAAACGAGATGAAGACGATGAAGAAGAGGAAGATGATGATGACGAAGATGATGAGGATTTGGAGGAAGTGACAGATGATGAGCATTAAGATTGCCATTCTGTGATCATACATGTGTGATTCACAGTATGTTTAGATGATGACATTCCAGAACTATATTTAGCTGCATTTTAAATAGAGATATAAAATGACTTTGTAGCACCAGAAATAGATGGAAGCTCAGAGTTATGTGCATGCATATATGTCGCTTTGTCGTAAATTACATACTATGAAATTATAATCACACATTTCAAAAGATGTTAGTTTTCTAAGAAAATAATAATTGTGTTTGCCACAATCTGTTTTGTGTACAAAGTGCCATGGTGGTTTGGTCGAAACATGCCTTAGAAAACGTTGGTGTATCAATAAAGCTGGAATTATTTTGCATAAAGGACATTTTCACAATCTCTGATTGATGCGTTTGTTTTTCTGTTTGCAGTGTAGATACCAAAAGAGTCACTGTGTGTTTGTTATGTGCTATATTCAAACAGGATCTAAAAAAGAGGTCACGAATTGAGCATTGTGAATAAAAATTGTATTTTGCTGCATTTGCTTTCTCAACTGAATGGTCGTGCATCACCGTCTCCAGGTGTTCAGCCTACGTGGCATATTCGTGACAACACGACCATTCATTGAGTGGCTGGGGATGACAGTATCTGAGGAAAGGATTCCCTCCTCACCCTTCTGAATCATCCTTAACAGAGGTCATAATGGGAACCAGTGTGTGTTTGTGTGAGCCGGAGCACCTGACACAAAACAACTGTGTGAAAGATTATCAAAGGTAAACGACACATTTTGTTTTTAAGACAAACATGTAGCCTACAAAGTTTTCAATCAAATGATTGAAAGAGCAACTTTTGATCACATGTGAATTTAATGCAAGTTTCATGAAATTCGCATCATCTCGATAAAGACCATTTATGTATCTCATATGCAGAATTGTGGCTCAGACCTGTGCATCATGTGGACTGCTCATTTTACCCTCTGAGGTTCATTTCTCCTGCATATTTTTATATATGCTGATTGATATATACCCTCAGACTCGGGATGATGTCTGAAACTTATATTTGTTTATGTTTGTAGGGTTCACATGAGATTGTACGGGTGGTGTCCATGGGAAGAAACTACCACATGGCCTGTTTTGAAGATCTGATGACTGGTTTAATTTAGACTGAAGGACTAATATTATGATTCAATTGATTGTTTTCCTTTGCTGAGAACAATGAAAAACTAAAAAGGACAAAAAACAGCAGTGTAACAGTATATTATCATTTTACCCTAAAAACTTGATAATAATAAATTAATGCACATGGTACTGTTGTTTTTTTACATGTAAAAGCATTGTTATTTGGACCATGGTAACTTCATATAAATGATTAATATTATTGTAATGATCATTGATAGTAGTAGGCTACGTTTTGTACAGAATAATACAAAATGTAATATTTATTATTAAACCTGTTGCCAATCTACTGTGTTGAGTATAGTTGTTAATTATATATGAGTATAATAATAATAATAATTTGTCATTTTATTAACTGAAACAAAGAGTTAACAAATAAACTGTGTGCAATCCGAGCGCCTTGAGGACTTTTATTGTAAAACTCCCGGAAACGGAAAGAGACGTATTTGACGTTTGGCGCGTTATGTGAACAGCCCAGTTTGTTTTCTTGTCAGCGACTCGTACGATTTAATTTTTTATTTATGATAAATATTTACTGACGTTTATTTTCTTCTATAGCAGTTTTATGAAGGTATTGTCGATAAAAAGGCTGCTGTGTGTTTTATTGTTTATAATAAAGTTGTACTGAAACAACTGAAATGGATCGATACAATGAAGTGAAAATCTTGCTGAAGAAATGGGAGCAAACTTTCTTTCAAACAAACAGCAGGAAACCAAATAAGGTAAATAATGTGGTATTAAATAATGTGGTATGTTGTATTATTGTATTATCTATGTCTTTATATCTTACTGTGTTGTTTTCGTTTGTTTACAGTACCAGTCAAACGTTTAGAAACACTGTTGTTTAGATTTTTTCCACATTAACACAGTAACACAATTGTAACTTTGGGAATTATGTTGTGACTAAAATCATCTAAAATAAATGAACACAATGTTATATTTGATCTGTAGTCACAACTGTAGATTTTTTAATATAATTTCTTTACATTTTATCATTCAGATTCTTGATGTCCAACCTGAAAAGCTTTTTAAACAGCACTGAAGGATTTTTCTGTCTATGATAGACTCTTATTAGCTTTTTTATTTATTATCTTGTCTAAGTAATCAATTTTAAAAATGTTTTAAAGTATTTTTTACTTAAACATTGCAATTAACACTTTCAGATTTAAAGATTTTTAAGATCATGAGAGCCAATTTTGTCATTTGTGTCTAAACTTTTACCTGGTACTGTATATAATATATAGTGTTATGTAGTAATATGTTTTGTTGTGTTGGGTTTTGTCTTGATTGTAATACATTTGTGTATATAGTGGTTAATGAAACAGGACATCTTATGTTGTCAATAATGTATAAAACGATGTATTTTCTTTTTTAAGGAAGACATTGATAAAGCTCCAGAGGAGACAAGACGTACGTTTATTATATTATATTATGTTGCCGTGTCTGAATCTATAGTCGTCTTACATTTCAGTTCTTTTATGTGTAATTAAAGTAATGCTCATATCATGCTTTAATTCCCAAATGTTTTGATTGTGTATGTTGTTGTGTTCACAGAACTCTATAAAGAATACAGAAATCTTAAAGAAGCCAAAGAAAGAAGCAGCACAGCGCAGGAGAACCACATAAAAACCCAAGAGAGTCAATCATCTACAGCTGTGAGGAAATGCTTTAGTCTCTTACCAACATTTTTACCAGATCTCTGTTGTAGTTTCAGAAGAAACTATAATGTAATGTAAACATTTTTCTTGCCTTTGAAGGGCTCGGGATGTTGGGGATCTCATCTGAACCGTAATAACCTGCCCGCTGCTGTCCCAAAACTGACCTCACATGATAAAGAGACGCTGAAGGCTTCTGCTCAGTATTTTGGCATGAAACTTAAGACCAATCTTGGATCTTTAACAAAGGTACTAAATCACAGTAAAAACAGCTTTAAAACTAAACACAAATGCCTAGTATTGTTATACTGTATGGATAAATCGCTGGCTTCATGTCTTATGTATCCTAGGAAAGATCATTCTCTTTGAAAAAATCAACGACCCCCCGTCGAACGCCCACCAAGCCATTGACACTGACACTTCAAACTCCAATACAGCACCAACAAATGTGGAAGCCTACACTCCAAAACCAGCAAACACCTGTCCAGATCCCAGTGCTCCTCCTGTGCTGATGGCCAGTGCAGGACTTGAGGATGAGCCGGCGGATCCCTTCCCTTCCTTTACACCCTCTAAATCCCAGTCTCCAGCTGTGGGAATAGCACACAAGAGCGTGGAGAGAGTCCATTTCCTAAAGCATTCGATGACAAAGAGGCTTAGCTCTGTGGATAGTGGTTGGTTAGCACGCTGCCAGGTCTTTGGTGAGGCGGAGGAACCTCAGAAACCTGTTGTTGGGAATTTGGAGCTGATGGAAAACCAGAAGTTTTTACAAAGTAGTATTAGAAACGAATCTACACCAGATCAAAAACCTTTACAAACAGATTCAGTGGAATCTCCAGAAGAGGGAAATATGACATTGGCTGCTAAACGTGGCTCCCCGAAACCGGATGGTGAACATGTAAATCACAAAAGTAGGGAGCGTAAAGGAGACCCCGATGCGGAGTCAGAGGAGGCTAAATCTGTCACTAAGAAACACAAACCAAAGGTCAAAAAAGATCAAGAATCTGATGAAAGACCACAGGCTGAGAATGCCGAGTCCAAGAGAGAAAAGAAAAAAGGTCAGAAAAGACAAAGAGAAGCTGAAGATGAGGACAATGAATCTGAGGAGCAGAAAAAAGGTGCGAAAAAGAGAAGAAGAACTAAGAAAGGAGAGACAGCCGGGGAGGATCTGCCCAAAAAAGGGAAGAAGAAATCAAAAGCAGGTGAGGAAGAGATGGAGGATCCTGTGGGGGAAAGGAAAACAAAGAAGACAGCAGTGATAGCTCAAGAGAATCTGCTCGGGGAGGTGGATGAGGAAGAGACTAGAGCTGCATACAGGATGAAGAACAGTGTCAGTGTCAGGTGAGCAACATAAAGAAAAACACTTATCTGTAAGATCTAATCTTTCCCCGGCTATCAATAATATTTTCCTTTTTACTGAATTTTATCCTTTATCTAAGATCAACCAAAAACACAGATGGCAACTTTGTGAAGATCAACCTGAAGAAGAAATCACATGTTAAAGGTTTTGCTTTGAGAGGAGCTGCAATGAGAAAACAGGTATGGATTTATCTGTTTAATGCTTGAAACTATTATTACACATGCGTTTAAAATGTTTATACCAGTCTAAATGCAGAATTTTAAGAATCTAACTACAACCATAAATACATTAATACCTAGTAAATACTTCATTTTGTCATGCATGTTGTTTGTTAACAACATTTTAATTAATTTGTATAACTGCTTTTGTATGACAGATGTACATGCAGAAGTTCCAGCTGAAGGGCGAGAGGTTTGGCGGGGTTCGGGAGAGGACGAGGGCGTTTCGGTGGCTTCAGTCGTCAAGGCGACACCTGCTACAGATGTGGCGGTTCAGGACACTGGGCCCGATTCTGTCAAGGAAAAGGTAAGAGAAGATGAACCGGTCACATGACTCTCTTTTACTGAGTGTGTGATGATGTTAATGATATCCTGTGTCTCAGCTCCTGCCGTGAGTTCTGCAGAACAGCAGGAAACCCCAGCAGAAGAGGAGGAGGAGGAGGAGTTCGAGCTGCCCACACTTGAAGAAGTTGCCCGGGCAACTGGAACGTTGCGCTCGGAGCCTATTGGTGGGTTTACACAATCACATGTCCATTTGGATACGCTATACTTTTTACAAGCTTATACGTAAATTAAATTTTCTTATACAGTTGCATCTCCCAGTGCGGGCTCAAACACCACAGAGAATGAGGAGCAGGGGGCGGAGACACTGCTCAACATCATCAGACCGGACTATGAGCGGCCCGCTCCTCCTCCGCCCATGGAACCTCTTTACGCACTGAAGGATGATGGGAAAGTTCAGGGTACGTCAAGCTCCAAGTGTGTGTTTATAACAGCAAGACACATGTCGTCATCTGATCTTTTTCCACAGATGTGCCCACAGAGGTTTATGAAGCTCTGCAGGACTTCGGTTACAAATCGTTCAGGCCTGGTCAGGAGATGGCCATTATGAGGATCCTGTCAGGTGAGAGGAGATTTCTGCTATCAGAGAAGATCTTTTCTGTTTTGTTTATCTTTATGGAAACTCCAGATGTGATTTCGCATGTAATAAGAATATGAATGTTGTTCAGGTCTGTCCACACTGGTGGTGTTGTCCACTGGTATGGGAAAGTCTCTGTGTTACCAGCTTCCTGCGTATCTGTACGCTCAGAGGTCAAAGTGCATCACGCTGGTCGTGTCACCTCTGGTGTCTCTGATGGATGATCAGGTACATCTGTCTCACAATTTGCTTTGACTTTTATATGTTAACTTGAATAAAGTATAATGTATTTAGTTGTAATGTTTAATGTTTGTGAAGCTCTCTGGACTCCCATCCAAGTTAAAAGCTGCCTGTATCCACTCCAACATGTCTCGGAAACAAAGAGAGACGGCCATAGAAAAGGTAAATAAATACACACTAAGATTTGGAAATATTACAGATGTGTGATTCTTGAAAGTACTTGTGTTTTAGTGAAAGTGTGTGTCTGATATGTGTGTAGGTGAAGGCGGGTCAGGTTCACGTCCTGCTCTTGTCTCCTGAAGCTTTGGTCGGCGGGGGTCACTCCGGGTCAGGATGTCTCCCTCCAGCAGATCAGCTTCCTCCCGTGGCCTTCGCTTGTATCGATGAGGCTCATTGTGTGTCTGAATGGTCGCACAACTTCCGGCCCTGTTACCTGAGACTGTGCAAGGTTAGTCTGTGCGTTTTTTTTATCTGCATTTACTTTGAATGTCCAATACAAAAACCAGTTTACATGTGTTAATATTACATATAACAGCCATTTCTATTTGAATAAACTTTAGTCTGTTTTTGTGGTTGTTTGTGTAGGTACTCAGGGATCGGTTGGGTGTGCGTTGTCTGCTGGGTCTCACCGCCACGGCCACTCTGTCTACAGCGCTGGACATCGCCCGTCACCTGAATATCAGCGATCAGGACGGAATCGCCGTCCGCTCCGCTGCTGTCCCTCATAACCTCCAGCTGTCTGTGTCCATGGAGAGAGACAGAGATCAGGTGTGTTCAGACACAAACACACTTAATGCACATCTTAAGCTCCTTCATATTAAATCCAATCTCGTCTGGTTATTGAGCTTTGATTTGTGTTGTTGTCCAGGCGCTGGTTTCTCTGCTGAAGGGTGAAAGGTTTGGTGCTCTAGACTCTGTTATCGTGTACTGCACCAGACGAGAGGAGACGTCTCGTATCTCCGCGCTCCTGCGCACGTGTCTGCAGGGAGTGATGTTGAAAGAGTCCTCCAAACCTGCACTTGAGGATGAGGAGAACCCTGTGGGGAAGAAGAAGAAAGCTCTGGGTATAAGTCTGTCTGATTCACATTAAAATAACATTATACAGAAAAAGTGTGTAAGTGTATATTTTCTGTGATTACTCAGCCAGGAAGAAGATCCGTAAGCCGCTGAAGTGGATCGCTGAAGCATATCACGCTGGGATGTCGGCGTCAGAGAGGCGTCGTGTGCAGAATAACTTCATGTGTGGAGAGCTGCGGGTGGTGGTGGCCACCGTGGCCTTTGGTATGGGGCTGGACAAATCAGACGTGCGCGGCATCATCCATTACAACATGCCCAAGAGTTTCGAGAGTTACGTGCAGGAGATCGGCCGTGCGGGGCGTGACGGACATCCGGCACACTGTCATCTGTTTCTGGATCCAGAGGTGTGTGTGCTTCATACATTTATCTTCTCTGTCTCTTACACATATTTTTTTTTTGCACCAAAGTTAACAATCAAAAAGTTTTACTGAAGCTTAATCTATTTTATTAGCTTTTAATAACTTTGGTTGGCATACTGTAGTTTTGTGGTGTTTGTTTTCAAATGGATAATCTAACTGTGATGTATTTTGTTTGTGTATTTTCTCAGGGCGCAGACCTGCACGAGCTGCGCAGACACATCTACGCAGACACAGTGGATTATTATACTGTAAAGAAACTGGTGCAGAAGGTCTTTCCACCCTGTAAATGCAGACAGATTCATCAGAAACATCAGGATATGACACGGGTGACTTTCCTCTTTACACTGTTTAATGTCATAACCTATACCTGTTTAAGAAATAAAAAATACAAATTAATTAATACAAATGAATGTGCATTTGTGACCTGTTTTTGATTAAAAAAATACTGATAGAGGAACACTTAGACCCATTTACTAACACTGATTCATTTTGAGCTCTTTTCAGACTAAATCAGAATAAATAATATATTAGTTTATTAGATTAAAATAACCAAACAACTGAATTGTATTGATCTGGCTTTGCAAATGCCATTGTGTCTTTTCTTTAGTAAGAAAATATCAGCTGGTTTTGTAAATTTAAATGTAATGTGTAAATGTCTCCCTCTGTAGGCCGCTGAAGTATCTGACAGTGAACTGCTGGAGATGGAGGTTTGTGAGGATGCTCATCCACATCAGCAGCAGATAACAGAGACACAAACACACACATCACAACAACAGAACAAGCTAATGACAGCAGAGGAGACGGCAGGAGAATCCATTACATCACAGACAGAGAAGGAGGAGTCAGACGTGTGTGTTCAGAGAGCCTGTCACACGCATGAGAGAGCCATTCCTCTGCAGGAGACCGTTGAGGCTCTGGACATCACGGAAGAAAGTGAGACTACTTCAATCATGTCTATACATCAAATACATTCAGCATATTTAAAGAGGCACATTAACTATTTTGTGTGTGTGTTTTAGGTGTTGAAACACTCTTGTGTTATCTTGAACTTCATCCTCAGCAGTGGGTGGAGCTTCTCCATCCGACTCTCTCCGTCTGCAAGATGCAGTGCTACGGCGGCCCGCAACAACTCCGCAAGATCACTAAACTGTAACTCAGACTGTTGTCGTCTCATCGGTTTAGATGCTTCATGTGTGTGTGTGTGTGTTTTACTGTGTTGCGTGTTTTCTCAGGTGTCCGCCGGTCGCCGTGTTGCTGGCGAGAAAGCGATTGGCCGGTGAGCGCGTGGAGTCATGTGACTCTCTGGAGTTTGATGTGGTGGAGCTGGCGGACACGATGGGCTGGCAGCTTCCTCTGGTCAAGAGAGGTCTGAGGTCACTGCAGTGGGGTTCAGGTGAGGAAATCTTTTTTTTTCGGGACACTTGTTAGCATTCCTGAGCACATTTGTTTAGTGTTTATTATATGAGCTGAATTATTTTATCACTCTTTATACTGATGGTCAGATAAAACTATCTGGTGGTCTACCTTAAAATCTGTAAAACCATTGGTTCAAATCTTGGAAGGGTTAATGCATGTATCTTCACAGCTGTGTTAATATATTTTTCTTTTAAATCATGTGGTTTGTCAGGTTCATATGGAGGCACGGGACGTAGCGGCATCCACGTGGAGTTTTCAGCTTTATCTTTCTACTTTCGTTCATATGGAGATCTGACACCTGATGAAATGGATGCGGTTTGTGCGTTCCTGTACGGACGGGTGATGGCGCAAGAGAGAACACAACTATATCAACTCAAAGCTTGTTTTAAAGCTTTCCGCAGGTTAGACACACGCCTTCTGACATGTCTTTCATTTATTGCAGGTTGCTTTTAGTCTTCTCACCTTCCATCTATATTTTTTTGTCTACGTTTGCTACTTCTGGCTTTATGAATGATCTATAATGTGTGTGTGTTTGCAGTGTTGCGTATCGTAACTGCAGTGAGTGTATGAATGATCTGGATGAGAACAGAAGTGATGCTCTGAAAGATCTGCTGCGAGATTACTTTGATAAGAGAAGAAATCTTGATCTCAGTAATCAATGTGAGGATGAGGATGATGAGGAAGAGTCTCTCAACAAATGCAAGGTGTGTTGTGTTCCTCTGTTACTCTACTGATGTATGAAAAGATCTTCCGGATTAGACCTGGACTGATTAATCAATAGCTAGTAGACCTTTTAAAGACACTTACTTCATCATTTATAGCCCAAAAAAACTCCATTTTAACCTGATTACTGTCACAGCAGAAATTATGTATACATAAATTTAAAAAATATATTTTTAGATGTTAGTTTTTTTCAAACATTAAGTATTTAATTTTTTATAAATGACAATAACATTTTTTTATGTTTATTGTTTTGAAAAATTGTCAAATATTTTATCTTAAGTCCATATACCTTTCTATCAATTTATAGTTTGTCATGATTCGATTAAAATTCAACTATGAAATATTAAAGTAAATAGGGAAATAAGAGGTGTTCCTCCTGAGGAACGGTGACAGTGCTTTATTTCAGTGCTTCATTTATAGATGTACACATAGATGTGTTTGATGATGTTTGTCGTCCTCAGATGAGAGATTGGGAGTCTCAGATCTGTGCTGATATCAGAGGATTCTTGTCCAGCCGCAGCGATGAGAAGTTCTCCGGTCGAGCCGTGGCCAGAATATTTCATGGCATTGGTTTGTGTCTCTTTGTCAAATCTCTGTTTTTTTTATCCAGGAGAATTGTAACAGTGTATTATTTTGTGCTTTTCTTTAGGGAGCCCCTGTTATCCAGCACAAACATATGGCCGTGATCGCAGATACTGGAGAAAATATATTCAGTTTGATTTTAATGAGATCAGACGTTTAGCTACACAAGAGATCATAAGAACAAGGTAACAAAATACCCTGTTCATGGTCACGTGTGTTTAATCTGAATGTATTTATTTTGCTGTTTGTCATTATTTTAAATGTTAAATTAAATTTATATTACTTTATATACAATAAAGCCTATTTTGTCTTTACCTGTTGTTTTTAATGATTAAACTGAAACAGATTGCACTTGCATGCCGTGTGCTGCTGTTGTCACTGTTATGCTGTTTTCTGTCACATTTATCAGGAAGTATAAAGTGTTTGCACAACTAAACTCATTAACTCCTCACTTTTACAATCCAGATTTGTTGTCTATACTGCAAAATCTAAAGCCTTTCTATAATATATCTGACACCGACACTGAGGTTCAAATGAACTGATCTGTATAATTACCAGAGGACAGATTATTTTTATATGTACTTGGTTACTAGATAGTTGAGAAATAAACACTCTTAACCTGTTAACTGTCACTTCACATATTGCGTATAGACATGAAAATGTGCTTTTCAAACGACTTAAATTTTTCATTTTATCTTTTACATTAAAATTTTTGCTAATTTTAAAAAAATTTTTTTTTAGTGTATATGTGAAAATTGAGTCTTAGACCTTTAATATATATTATTATAGTTTGTCATGATTAGATTTAAATTCAACTATGAAAGATTAAAGTGAATAGTAAAATAATCTAAGTGTTCTGTTAACATGTTAAAAGAGTTTTAAACTTGCAGTTAAATCAATACATAATATTATGTTTTGTTGAATTAATCATCATTGTCTGTGCAACACAAAACATTTGGAACACAAATCATTGGATCATATGTTGAAGATTGTTCTCCTTTAAAAATAAAGAACTTGTGCATGTGATTTTTTTTTAAGGTATAACATGTAAATAACAACTTGCACATATTGAATTTTGTTAGTTTATGCATTTCAAGCTTTCTGAGGTGAAGAGTTTAAAGCAATTCATCTTTATCATTTTAGGCAATGTGTGTTGTTTTACTGAAAATTGTCCTTTTTATCTTCACAAATCTATTTCTGTCATTTAAATGTCACATGTTGTGACAGACCGAGACTGAGACTCTATGACAGAAAAGAAGTATGGGTGTTTTTTAAGGCTGATTTCTGACATTGTAAAGACTGTGTTTTAAATTATAAATTCTCTGTGTAAAGTGTTCAGTACAAGCTTCTGAAACCATGATAAAGCACTTTTGTGGAGGTTAAACACAGGCTGTAATTTCACAGAAGTTTAAGAGATCATCTAATGAAACATAAACGCAGTGTTTCAGCTTTTACTCGAGGATTTAATAACTGGTTTTAACGCTGTAATTTGAACTCTGCAGTCTCAACACAAACTGATGTGACAGTAAAACACATAAACCCTTTATCACATACTGAATCTTTTATTAGATGTATTCTTACAGCTATGCCAAAGCATATGTACCTGTATAACACTGTAGTGTTATATTGGTTTTAGTTTGTTGTATTTACAAGTTTAATTATTTATGCATGAAATGTAACGGTAAATGATTCAACTTCATATGCAAGTGTAACTACAGCTATTTATTTTTAATAAAATGTTATATATAAATATATATGTATAAAAAGATGAATGAAATATAATAAAACTATTGTTATTATAGTATATTAAACCACTTGCTTTACTACAAATCTGTCATGTATATTTACCTACATTTTTATTTTTTCTGAAGAAAATGTGAGTTCAGTTGAAACGTCATGAAGATGAAAAAATAAACCAGAAACAATAAAACCCAACAAATGGAGAAGATATTAAGAACATCAAATTGTTATTTTATTTTAATTTTCATGTGTTCATTTATGAGGAAAATGAACTGTTTTCATGGTAAGGTTGACATTTGCATGGTTGAATTGACCACATACTAAAAAGTGAGTCTGCTAAAATAAATACACAAAAAACACAAAAGGTTCTTAATCCAAAAACAGCTTTTCATTGTGTTAGCAGCAGAAAGGTTTTAATTATAATTTCCACTAAACACACAATCAATATTTCGCTTGAATGCACTGTTAAACCACTTTGGATAAAAGCACATATGAATAAATGTAGTTCACATAAAAGCACCATTAAAAATGCATTTTTTTGTATTATTTTTTACACTCCTATCTTGTCTTCATATAAAGACAGAAGGAACATAATTCCCCATCCGCTCAAGAGTCCCAGATTCTGCAGCAGAAACATCAGCCACGGTCTCTTACTCTCCACATGAAGCAAAGAGGGCAGCTGAAACACAAAAACAATACATATTAGTTATTTCTTTTCAATGCAAGATGAAGTGGTAGTGAGATAAATTTAAGAAGAATTATGACACGTACCATGTCTGCCAGACCGACATACAGAAAGAGTCCAGCAGTGACGGCAGAAATCCACTGTTGAGCAGCTGTATCTGTAGAGACGGACAGAGCGATGTACAGCCCGATGAAAGATGTGAGAGCGCTGCCCACATTTAACAACAGAGCTTTCTTTACAGACAGACCACAGCTGATCAACACAGCAAAATCACCTGGAGACACACCAGAACAAACACATTCACTTCTTCAAGAAAAAAACATCCATTTACATTGTAAATAACTTTACATTGTGAAATTATCAGAAATATGGAAAAAAATTGTCCTTATATTCCTTCCTTCTCTTTTTTCCTTTTCAATTTTTTTTTTCATTTAATTAGTTTTTTCATCTTCAAGAAAAAAATATTTTCTCCTTTAAATTTTTTTTCCTCCTTAAATTTTTTTATCTTTAAAAGTTTTTTTTTTTTACCTCTTTTAAAAAAGTTCTTTTCAATTTATTTTTCCTTTTACAAATTTTCTTCCTCTTTAAAAAATTTTTTATCTTAAAATTTTTTCAACTTAAATTTTTTTTCTTCCTTAAAAAAATGTTATCTTCAAAACATTTTTAACTTAAAGTTATTTTCCATCTTGAATTTTTTTTAAAGTTTTTTACCTCCTAAAAAAAATTCCCTTCAAAAATGTTCCCCTTCAATTTTCCTTTAAAAAACAATATTATCTCTTTTTCTCTTAAAAATTTTTTTCTCATTTTTATCTCAAATTTTTTATATCTTAACATTTTTTATCTTTAAATGTTTTTACCTCTTAAAAAAATCCCTTCAAAAATGTTTTTCTCTTCAAATAAGGTAACCAGCAGAAGCTCTGAACTTAAAATTTGAACAGAAATTTTTTTCCTTCAATTTTTTTGTTTTTCCAAAAGGAAAGAAATTTAAGAGAAAAGTTTTTAAAGAGGAAAAAAAATGTAAGATGAAAAAGAGAAGAAAATCTTTAGGACTCCATGTTTTTAATTTGCAGTTCAGGGCTTCTGTTGGTTACCTTATTTTGAAGAGAGAAAAACATTTTTGAAGGGAAATAAAAAAATTTAAGAGGTAAAAAAATGTGAAGAATTTTTCAAATGAAAAATAAAAATGTAAGAGAAAAAAACATTTCAAATAATTTATTTTGAAGAATTTTTTTTAAATTTAAGATGAAAAAGAGAAGAAAATCTTTACAACTTAGACTTCAGGAAGTAATATGAGGTAATAATTTTTATAATTTTTGTTTTTGAATTTTTGAAGGATAAAAAAGGTGAAGATAAAAAAAATGGGTGAAAAAATTTTAAGAGAAAAAAATCTTTAGGACTTAAGTGTCCTTTTGGTGAAGAAAAAAAGCATTGTCCTTATATTCCTTCCTGGAGTCCTAAAGATTTTCTTCTCTTTTTCATCTTAATTTTTTTTTCCTCTTTAAAAAACTTTGTCTCTTAAATTTCTTTCCTTTTAAAAAAAAAAAATCATCTTCAAAAAATATTTTTTCAGTTAAAAAATATTTTTTTTCCTCCTTAAATTTTTTTTTGTCTTACATTTTTTTTCATCTTCAAAATAAAAAAAAACATACTTGTCTTTGAAATGTTTTTTCTCTTACATTTTTTTTTTTCATTTTAAAAATGTGTTTTTTTCCTCAAAAACATTTTATCTTCACATTTTTTTTATCTTCACACTTCACATTTTTGTTACCTCTTAAAATTTTTTATTTCCCTTCAAAAAGGTTTTTCTCTTCAAATAAGGTAACCAACAGAAAACCTGAACTGCAACTTAAAAACACATTTATGGTGAAGAAAAAAACATTGTCCTTATATTCCTTCAAGGAGCCTAAGTACTAAAGATTTTCTTCTCTTTTTCATCTTCAAAAAAATTCTCTTCATTTTTTTTCCATCTTCAAAATAAAAAAAAAACATTTTTTTCCATCTTCAAAATGTTTTTTTCCTCAAATTATTTTTTTCAGGATTCATGATCATAAACATTGATTAAAAAATGTGTTGATCATGCATAATAAACATCCATATAAAAAAAATCTTTAGGACTCCATGTTTTTAATTTGCAGTTCAGGGCTTCTGTTGGTTATCTTATTTGAAGAGAGAAAAACATTTTTGAAGGGAAATAAAAAAATTTAAGAGGTAAAAATGTGAAGAATTTTTCAAATGAAAAATAAAAATGTAAGAGAAAAAAACATTTCAAATAATTTATTTTGAAGATGAAAAAAATTTAAGAGAATTTTTTTTAAATTTAAGATGGAAAAAGAGAAGAAAATATTTACAACTTAGACTTCAGGAAGTAATATGAGGTAATAATTTTTTTTCTTCACCATGAATTTTTTTGAATTTTTGAAGGATAAAAAAGGTGAAGATAAAAAAAATGGGTACAAAAATTTTAAGAGAAAAAAATCTTTAGGACTTAAGTGTCCTTTTGGTGAAGAAAAAAAGCATTGTCCTTATATTCCTTCCTGGAGTCCTAAAGATTTTCTTCTCTTTTTCATCTTAATTTTTTTTTCCTCTTTAAAAAACTTTGTCTCTTAAATTTCTTTCCTTTTAAAAAAAAAAAAATCATCTTCAAAAAATATTTTTTCAGTTAAAAATATTTTTTTCCTCCTTAAATTTTTTTTTGTCTTACATTTTTTTTTTCATTTTAAAAATGTGTTTTTTTCCTCAAAAACATTTTATCTTCACATTTTTTTTTATCTTCACACTTCACATTTTTGTTACCTCTTAAAAAATTTTATTTCCCTTCAAAAAGGTTTTTCTCTTCAAATAAGGTAACCAACAGAAAACCTGAACTGCAACTTAAAAACACATTTATGGTGAAGAAAAAAACATTGTCCTTATATTCCTTCAAGGAGCCTAAGTACTAAAGATTTTCTTCTCTTTTTCATCTTCAAAAAAATTCTCTTCATTTTTTTCCATGTTCAAAATAAAAAAAACATTTTTTCCATCTTCAAAATGTTTTTTTCCTCAAATAATTTTTTTCAGGATTCATGATCATAAACATTGATTAAAAATGTGTTGATCATGCATAATAAACATCCATATAAAGGGATGCAGTAATTTCTTGGAGGAGAGGACACGTCTCTTATGGCCAGTACAAGTGTTAAAACTGTTGAGATCACATTTTAATGGCTGTATAACTCAGTGAGCAGCTGGATATGTGAATATGTGTAAAAAGTATCTGATAGCCTGTTACCTAGCAAGCAAAAAATCTCTTTGTGTGGACTCTTGATGAGATTTAAAATGAAAACATTTTTTGGAAAAAATGTATTTTGAAGATGAAAAAATTTTTAAAGAGGAAAAAGAGAAGAACATCTTTAGGATCTTTAGGAGAAATATAAGGACAAAATATTTTTTCTTCACCATGTTTTTTTTTTACTTTGCTGATGCTATCTAACATCATGTAGTGCCAATCTTGACCAGCACGTGTCACTATCAGTATAAATGAAATCTAATAATTCATTCTCCTAAAAAGAAAAAAAAATTGAAGAGAGAAATTGTTTTATTTAAAAAAATATATAAATAAAAATAAATGTTAAAAATTGAAGATGAAAATAATTTTTTTGAAGATATATTTTAAGAGGAAAAAAATTCAAAAAATTCAAAAGAAGAAAATCTTAGGACCCCATTTTTGTTCACCATAATTTTTTTACGTTGCACTTCAGGGCTTCAGTAGAAAATATTACTTAAGAAATGTTTAAGCATTTTCTGTACTTTTTCTAAGTTCAGAAAACACAAGGATATTATTATCTAGATGAACATGGCTGTCTGGGTTTATCTAAGACACTCCTTGATGAGTATGACAGAAAACATGTCAAGCTATTATTTTGGTTTGGCAAAGCCGACACTATTAACCTGCTTTCCACAGATTCAGACTACACAAGACTTAAGGCATCAAACTAAACTTCACACTTTTAGGGAAAATGTTAGTCTAAATAAATGTTCCATGCCTGGAAATAAAATTCTATAATAAAAAATAAATTCTTTAAGTCCTTAAAAAAGTAAAATACATTGGCCAAATCATCTAACATGTGGGAATTTCTGTGTATTTTTTGACCGTGTGTGTGTTTTGTATTTCTGTTGACTGTGTTTATATGGTAATATCTCTCACCCAGTTCATGTGGGAGTTCATGACACAACACAGCCAGAGACGTGGCTAAACCAGATCGCCACGACATAGAGAACGCAGAACCCATCGCCAAACCATCAGCAAAGTTATGAACGCCGTCTCCAATGGTGATCATGTATGGAAGCAAACGCTGCTCTGAGTTATTAAGAAAATAGAAAAATATACAAAACTGTGTTATAAAAACTAGTTACAAACAGCGTTTTAGGATTAAATCAAGTCACTTGGACTAAAATGTGTTAATGACGGTAGACCTGAATCAGATAATGTCTCTTACATGCAAATTATGATTAGAATTGTGCATTTACATTCATTTTATTGTCAGCTTTACCTCTTTGAGGAATAACTGGTTCCACGACGGAATGACTGTTATTTTGTTCATCCACCTAAAATCAATAACAACTTATTTCTAACATGTTAAATGACAATAAAGAATTTTTACACATATATTCTCACCAGTTCAGTCTGTGAGTTGGACTGATTATCTCTTCTTCTCTGAAACATCTGCAGGACTTTACCGTGATCACAGTGATGAGGATCTGACTCCTATAAGATTCATATTTAAATCTTACAGAACTTAAATGGTACTTTTATAGTTTGTCTTGTCTGGGTCAGTACATATATGAAAATTCAGTGTTCATTGTATTGAACAGCAGTTTCAAAGATGAAAGAATCATGAGATGTACAGTAAATGATGGTCATTATTCAGACTGATGTAATAGCGTGTCACTCACTGTATGCTGGTGATGATCTTGTCGTGTGATGATGGAGAAAATGGATTCCAGCAGGTAGAAGACGTAGATTCCTCCAATAGCCACCAGAAGCTTGTAAATATAGTTAACGTTTTCTTCTGAATGATCGTGATCGTTTCCACCGTCTTCATGAAGACCTAGAAACTACAAACACAAAAAAGACGGGATTTCCACGGATAGGAAAATATCTTGATTTTAGTAAACATTTTGATTTCACATTCAATAATTTGGTAATGAATTAAAACATTCGGTATGCTTTAAAAAGATGAAGTCAGAAATAATTTTTTAATCTTAAATTAATGATATACAGTGACAAATATGTGGTTATTCTGTGGGACAGTTTTGAAAGCTCATCAGTTTTCACTGAAGTCACCTGCTTTGATATTTTATATGTAATATAGTTTGAAATGTGTCTTTAGGGCCGATGGAGGTTTGCTCACCGTAGGGATGAGATGTAGAAAAGCATCACCGGTCAGCGAGCCCACAGCCAGACTGATACAGAACTGAATACACAGATCAAACACTCGAGTACAGGACGAGAACAACAACACCACAATCCCAAACATGGCCATCAGACAGATGATAATGTTTGCCAGGGTGGCGTATCCATATCCTGAACACAAAGAGTTCGTTTAATGAGACATTCTTGTGTTTGTTGTTCATACTGAGCTTTATAAAACAATAACAGGTAAGACAAGTTTGTGAGAAAATCATGGCAATCTTTTCCTTCATGGGATGCCAGTTTAGAGCCATTTTTGAGGTCATGAGATGTTGAATGATGCCACCAAAAAAAACCCCAGAAAAGTCACCTGTCATTTATTATGACACTTTTCTAAAACAAAACCAAAGTGTTTTTAACCGAAATGTACTTTTGTTGTGTTTGTCAAGTTTTGACTCTTATAAAACTACATCAAATTATCCAACACATCAGATGATGTAAGATCAGATGACTCACGCTTGAGCTGTAGTCAGAGAATCAGGGCTGACAGGACTGGGACTGATCTCAGAACAGATTCCACTGATGATCTGTTGAATCAGTGCAGGACTGATCTGTGTAAACTGATCTCTGGTCAGTGATGAAGTGTTCAGATGATGGATTCTCAGCAGATCTTCAGCGCTGAAACAGGTCTGTATGTAAAACAACACAATATAATCTACACAGACGTCACACTGATACAGTCAGATGATGATCAGGGATGTGTTCGTATCTTACAGAGTTCCTGCTGCTGTTGTCATGGTGACTCTGTCTGAGGGTCTTTATGATGCGCTGGGGTTCATGGTGATCGTGTCCATCTCTGCCCAGATTCAGTGTCTTTAGAAGCTCTTCAAAATCTGAGAAAGAGTGATGCCAAAACAGATATTACAAATGATTAAGTTTAAAGCAAATGTTACACTGTTGTGTGTAGAATTTACAAAGTGAACAAGTGAAATAATAAATAGAAAGAATTTGATGCATTCAGTTGTGATCTTTGAGCATGGTTTTATCTGTAGTGAAAATGACAGTCATACCGTGCAGGGTGAGATTCTCCAGAGCGATTAAAGATGTAATCCAGAAAGTACTGTTGATCTGGCAGGACATGAGCTCTCATACAGTCTCCACGCAGAACATGATAAATGATGTTTCCAAACACCACATCCAGCTGTGTGTCTGTATGATCTTCATGATAATCGCTGCTTTCCTCCAGAATATCATTTAGAGAGAAGCAGGACTGAAAACATATTTACATATAGTGAAGAATTTACTATAAATCACAAAGAACCATGAACTGTTTTATGGTTTACATGAATTGACTTGAAACTGGATTAATCTGTTACTGACCTCATGTGTGTCGGGCTGATAGTGTTTCTCTATATCCAGAAACAATCTCTCTAAACCCTCATATTCTGTGACACTGACATCATCATGAGGTTGACGGCTGATGCTGGTGTTGTTGTCATGGTGATCATGGCCTGGGAATGTTTCAGTGAAGTGTTCGGTCTCCGTAGCCCATCGACCCTCACGTATGACCTCACAGGTGTCAGCCGGAGAGCTCAGAAACAGACAGAAACCAGCGGCCGTCATGAAGAACTCCTCCATCTGTAACCCATCTGAACTACTGTAATTACCCAAGAGCTGAGAGAGACCGACCACAGACAGACACTGAGAGAGAGAGAGAGAGAGAGAGAGAGAGAGAGAGAGAGAGAGTTTTATCACAAAACTGCCATTTATTCACAATATAATATCCAGTGAGTTTCACTGGCGTCATGAAGTGGTCGAGTCAGTTATTACCACAGAGCTTTAATTTAGATGTTACCTCAGTTTCTAATTTTGTGTTTTCTTTTCAGTTTGCATTGTTTGTTTGTCATGCAATAATTTCATTCGTTATCATTTACTCAAAATTCACTTTTTTGATCTTGTTTTCCAGGTCAAATATTTAAACATAAGTCTCCTCTGTAAAAGTAAACTTGTTTAAATCAAGAAAATATACCAAGATATAAATAACAAGATTGAAGAAAGGACCTAATATCTTCACTGATAAATTCATTTATTTTTGCAGTGGGTAACCATCTAAAAACAGAATAAATGACTTTTTGGTGGAGAGATGTTGGTCATTGTGTTTACAAAACCTAACTATTAAAACCCACAGAGATTAACTATATAAGAGAGATTCAAAGAGAGCTTTGAAAATGAGTCTTTTAATGAACCTGAAATAAAAAACCCAATAAGGATGAGATGTACCTTTCCACAGGATGCATTGGAACACTGAACACGATTCTCCAGCCGCTCACAAACCAAAGCAACAGCATCTTCTGTGAAGATCTTCTCACCCGGAGCCATCAGATCTACAATCTTCATGTAAATGTCCTTCATGTCACCACAGGCTTCACTGAAGAGACTGAAGCAGAAGAGCACAAAAACACCTCCAGTCTTCATCATCCATCTGCTCTGTCACTTACTGTAAGTGTGAGAGATGGGTGGAGATTTATACCTGCTCAGGTACAAACACACACAATACACAGAGATAGAGAGAGAGAGAGAGACAAGCTGAGAGAGAGAGAGAGAGAGACAGGATTGACGGATTGAGAGAGAGAGAGAGAGAGAGAGAGAGAGAGAGAGAGAGAGAGAGAGAGAGAGAGAGAGAGACAGAGAGAGAGAGAGAGAGAGAGAGAGAGAGAGAGAGACAGGAGAGGACAGGAGAGAGAGAGAGAGAGAGAGAGACGGAGGAGAGGAGAGAGAGGAGAGAGAGGAGGAGAGAGAGAGAGAGAGAGAGAGAGAGAGAGAGAGAGAGAGAGAGAGAGAGAGAGAGAGAGAGAGAGAGAGAGAGACAGAGAGAGAGAGAGAGAGAGAGAGAGAGAGAGAGAGAGAGAGAGAGAGAGAGAGACAGAGAGAGAGAGAGAGAGAGAGAGAGAGAGAGAGAGAGAGAGAGAGAGAGAGACAGAGAGAGAGAGACAGAGAGAGAGAGAGAGAGAGAGAGAGAGAGAGAGAGCGTTCTTGAGGCGTTCTATGTTCATATTAATTTCTTTTGCTTCATGAGTTTTATCTGTCCACTGCATTGTTTAAAAATGAAAGGCAATAAAATCTTCTCCATCAGTTCTCCTCTGCAGTGTATGAGGCTCTTAAATCACAATGTACATCCTGATTAGACGTTCCCACAATTAAATAACTATAAATCTGATCCTAATAAACTCACCAGGACACATTGTCTGAGTGTTCAGCAGAAGGACTCTTCATCAGGACCGTTCATCCGGTCACCTGCGGTCAGTTTCTCTTTGTAGAGAGAGATCTCTATATCATCCCACAGCGCTGTACACAGACCCTGATAAACATAGTGGAGGAAGTGTGTATCTGGAGGAGAGAAAAAGAGCAAAACAAATCAAGACAAAAACAAGTTCTTTTATAAAAATAAACTGAATTAAAGTGATGTCTGGAGGAAACTTTGGACACAATATTGATCAAAATATGTATGTACAAAATGGAGAAAATTGGTTAAGGAATTCATTCATATTCAGGGAATATGGGTTTCATTTCAATGTGCAGAAAATGCAGAGAAAGTGCAGTGAAATAAACAATCTCCTCCCATTGTGACTACAGAAGAGTACACAAGAAGTTGCTGATAGCTGAACCGTGTAAAGCAGAATGACCTGAAAATATTACAAACAATGTTTTAAACTGCCCATTACTTATTTAGAAAGATTAAAATCTTATTTTGAAAAATCTACACATGGCTACATTGATACTGTTATGGCACGTTTGACATTGTTTAAAACATTAAATGAATTTGGCAGATGTTTTTTTCTAAACGATGTACAGTGGCTCATAATGACATGCAGTCAATCTATACTTTTTTATCAGTATGTTTAAAGTACATCTATCATCAATGTCTTTAAATATGACCACTGGGTTTCTTACCACAATAAACATGTACGTGCGTCCATAGCCATTATTAAATCCTGCCATGAGGAAATGTGTCCACCACATCCAATAGTATCACAAAACAGTTTGAACACAACACGTCCCGGATGAGACGAGTTAAGGGTGGAGATACACGTGTAGCTCCTCCCTGATGTTTATCTCCTACTGGTTAACTTTCTCAAGAGGATGACACTTTCTTTTCTGTACCCACCTACAGAGCTAGTTTTTTGTTTTTAAAATACAGGTTGGATAGTGTTTTTTCAGACATAAAGTGTATTCAGTCTATCTTTTTTCTGCAACTTAAGCAAAGGATTTCTGCTTTCTTGTACAAAGACTTTTGAGAATAATTTAATATGACTTTTAGTTTGCTTTAAAGCTTGGCATACAGTATACTTCTCACAGTTCTGCTATTATTTACGTGTATTTTCCCAGTTTATAGTTCATCCTTGGATGAACACAGAAGCGTTAAACCCAAAAGCATTATTTCATAATAAGAAAACTGTTAACAAATGACAAAACAATAGCCCTATAAATAATAATAACATCCCAAGAGAGATCATGTACTGTTACATAAATCTTTTATTGACTCATTTGCTTTTGAACATCATTGTAAAAATGCAGGTTATAGAAAAGACGTGTGTGTGATTTCTATAGCAACAGAGAAAAAACAGTAAATCTGTAAATATATTGCTTTGAATCCCTTTCTCTTTTTAACATTAAGTCTTATATTTCTATATTTACATTTGCAGATTACAAGAAGAATCCAAAACGTTCATTTTCTTAGTGGCTTTCCATATTAATAAACATAACATGTTAATAATATGAAAACATTATTTGACAATGGCAAAGTAAATGCAGTTCCTTTTCACATGAAAATAATTTAGCAAGACCGTCTGTTTGTTTTACACCCTCAATGTGAAGTTTAAGTTGAAGAAAACCTTAAAAACATGGACCAATCATTGTCAGGAACGTGTCTCGGCCGCCCACAAAATATCAAAATATAAAACAAAAAATTGTATATTGCATAAAGAAACAAAACCTAATGACTGGGATTTTTTATTTGTGACATTACTGTTATGACAAATGTCAATTGTATTACAATAATTACAGTAATGAGCATTAATATATTTTGCCTAATTGTCACAATACTTGAAAAATAAAATCTTAATTTTCTTGATCCTAAAAAGAGGCTTTATTTTATTTATGCACCTTACAATATATTAGTTTCTTTTGATTTAGGGATAAAATATTACCTAAACATTTTTTTGCATGACATTTGCTGAATCAATAACATAAACAGACAATTTTGAAGATAAAAATGGCACATGATACATTCTGCACCAAAAACATCTCTTAAAACACAAAATAGTTACATTTATTTAAAAGAACAGCTTTTCAATCGTATGTTTACAGTTTCATGGCAGTGAGCAAAATGTGGCAGTAGGGAAATTGACACAGATTTCTAAGAGCACAGCAGTCGAATCTTCAAAAAACACCGTTAAAAATCATGATATTCATGCAGACGTTTGTGGCGTAGAAACTGTGACTCTTTCCTGAGCTTTTCAATTCGTATAATGAAACCTTTAAGTCCCTAAAAATGATCAAATCTACCCAATCAAGTCTCATTTAAGAAGATTTTCTTTTCTGAAAATCTGAAATCTGAACTTCAGAACAAACGGGGGCAGCGGCTATTAAAAACTTTTCACACAATATTAAAATCTTCTCATATTGCATTGATCTCCCATAATAGTGCTTGGCACAGAAACGTGTGTACTGTATGCAAACCACTGACAACTTATTCCTTTACATATATAAACGTATATACATTCTTACACAATAATGTACAAACCAAGATGTAAGTGCAAATACAATATGCATGCATGTAGCGTCTTTAAGATTTCTTTAAAACTGAAATGAGAGAGCAGCCAAACTCCACGAAACCAACGTGTTCAAGAGCCTCGACCATTAAACAATGAGTGAAATAATACTGTCAGGTCACTGTCACAGAAAACCTGCTGCGCTCACATTTGACTTGAGCTTAAACAGGAAATATATTAAATGAAATAAAACAAGAACAGCAGTCAGTATAAATGGATGATTGTGAGTTTTGATGTTGTTTGTACAGTTAAAGTTGTAGGGCTGGGCGATATGTCAAAGCGTCACAATATAGTTGTGATGACAATTTTAAATGTATAATTTAAACTTCAAGATTGTTTACACCATAATCCACTAATTTTCACAAATGTGTCACAAATTTTATTTCGTATTAATATGTTCTTGTAAAAATATATGTACTAAAATATTGCTGTTTATGTATTGTTGCATCGGTGCATATAAATGCAAGACAACTAAATATAATACTTGTGTTTTAGTGACAAAAAACGTTTTAGACATATCAACAAAATAAATTGTGGGATATAATTTGTAAGTTTTATCGCCCAGCCCTGACTGTCTGAAATATTAAATTCACACATAAACATCATCACAGAGTTCAGCTAGAAGTTAAAAGCCAAGTTCAATAACATTGACGACCGCATTTCAACAAAACAATGCTGAAAAAGTTTTACACATTCCCTGTGTAGGGAAAGTTTTATATCAACATTAAATTCTGACGTTAGGTAATAAACGATTGAAGATCAAAAGAGCACAACCCGTGTCCTGTAACGAGCTGCAGTGTTGTTGTGTTGTGGTGCACATTTGACTGTGAAAGTGTCACAAACACAACACAAACACAGATTGACGTTCAGTGTGTTGAATGTGTGTTAACAGCTGAACCTGTGCCGTTTGACGTGTGAATGTTCATCGGACGCCGGAGCCGTCAGACTCTCGGCTCGAGTCTGTGAGACAGTTCAAAGAGCGTCTGCTGATTGTCGATGATGTGAAGATAGTTCACGCTGGATCTCACTTCAGGACTGTCACACTGCAAAACCTCGTTTCCTACAGAGTAAAAATCAACGTGAATTTACTTCTTTTGATCCGAGGAACCAGCAAACATCCCTAGCAACCACGCAGAGCATCACACTGCATAGCAACATGCAACATACAGAACCTTAGTAACTGCATAGCAACAGCTTGGAAACCATCTAAGCATCCCTGTAGCGAGTTTCTCACTGAAAACAACTTGCAATGACATAAAATATATCAGTGCCATTGCTTTGTCTCATGATTTACACCAGTAATGTGTTTTTGTAGGGCATGTTTGGAAAAATGACCTAGTCCTGGATTAATCTAAACCCTGTCCGGGGAAACGGCTTCTTAAAGTTATATTTTAATCGATACTGTTTTAGTATCAATTTGTCTGTGATTGGATAATCACGTGACATGTTCTGACCAATAGCAGGAGAGATACTGACCTGTTTGATCGGTCTGACAGTGACGAATGAGTCTGACCGTGTCTGCGATCATGTGCTACACAGAAACACACAAACATTTTCATTTCGTCAACAACACACTCTCTACAAGCTGTATCATTTAATCCAGATTAAAAAACACTTACCAGTTTCTCAAAATTGACAAGATTATCATGAAATGTTTTGTTTCCCTCATGAATGAACGTGATATCTGAAAACCAAAAGAGAAAATCAAGAAACTAAGACCATGTCTGTGTTACATTATAAACAAAGCCTTCAGTTTGTGTTTGGTGAATAACAAACACATTATTCTACATTATATTATCACTCTTTAACGTTTTATCAATGATTTATCAATCAGTAATTTATTAATAATTAAGAAATGTTAAAAAGAGAAGTAAAATAAGTGATTATGTTTAGGAAGTTTCAGTAGCATTGATACTTTTCATTCTTTTTTTGTTCTTTTTTTTAATATATGATATTTGTATCATGTGACAGGAAGTGGGTGGAGCTCTCACCTTTAAGCAGCAGAGGCATGAAGGGTATTTTGGGAGGTTTCATTTTCTTAAAGGCATCTCTGTAGGCCTTGTGGTTCATGGATGGATCCTGAGGTGAAAAACAAGGTCCAACGTCTTTACATTTCCTTACACATCACTATATGATGTCGTTTAAAACACAGCTTGAATTCATGAATCACTTGAGAATGACTCTTACCGTCAACAGCTCGAGCTCAGACAAAAGCTTCTTGAACTTTCCAGGAACTTTCTATAGATGAGAGAGAGAGATTGATTTAATGATGTCATTCATGTTGATCTGAGGTTTGCTTTGATGATGTGAAGAATTAGGAAACACTTTTTACCTCCCACGTCTGATTGAGACGACTGACAGCTGCCGTGTTCAGACCCATGATGACAGCGAATGAAGAGTTCAGATTCCTCTGAGCTTTACAACTGAAACACACACACACACACACAGATTAATCTACACACAATACTAGCTGATACAAAGTATACATCATGATTACAATGAAACATTCACGCCACAAGATTTCTGTGAGGAGCTGGAGACGTACTGAGCGGCGATCTTGATGAACTTCTTGAGCAGCTGAACTCTTTTTCCCAGCGACGGACAGAGCAAGACTTCTGACATCACCCACTGCTGAACTTCATTACAGCGCTGCAGAAGAAACTCCAGCGCCACCGTGTGTCCGCTGCTCGCCTGACGACTAAACGTGTAGAAGATCAACTCTTGCTGCGGAGAGATAGACCGACAGGAAGTGATGTCACATGAGAGGTGAAAAAAGACACACGATTCTGTGTGGTTTGTAAGGAGCTTCACCTCGTGGATGGAGTTGAAGAGACTCCAGTCAAAGTTAGTGAGAGCTACAGACACGTCCCACGTGTTGATCCCCAGCAATCTGACGGGCTTCTGACCCACATCTGGACATTCAGTCAGCGGCGGCTGAGAAAGAGAAAAACACCTTTTAAAAAGATGTTAACATCTGCCTCGACCCATCCCGTCACAACCACTCGACTGAGACACATTCAGATACACAATGACTGCATGTTTCAAAACATTTCTTTTCCTTTAAACCCTTGTGTTAGATGTCTGAGGTTAGTATAAGATTGATCAGCCTTACATCAGATCACATCAGACAGATTCCAAACTTTAATCAGCATGAGTTAACCCTCAAAGCAGTGTTTAATCATACCAGAATCTCAGTGAGGTCTCTGCGACAGGCCATCAGTCGACCTGGAGTCACCAAAGACTCTGAATAAATACTGTCATGAGGCTGAAGAACTCGTTTCTCTGGAGGACACAGACAAAATACAATTCACACGGATTATACATCACACTAAATGATGTTTGGAAATGTATAAATGCAGAAAGGTTTGTGTGAGGGTTAGGTTTATTATAAAACATGGTGTGTGTGTGAGTGTGTGTGTGTGTGCGTGCACGTGTGCGTGTGTGTGTGAGCGTGCGTGTGTGTGTGTGTGTGAGCGTGAACATGTCCTGACCTCCGCTGTACGTCTGAGCCACCAGTATCAGCTCATCTTCACATCTGTCCAACCGTTGAGCGATGATGTGTAAAAGTTCTTGAGCCACAACTGCAGGTTTAACCCTCATACTGACATACGAGTCTGAACTCACATACACACGACACATCACTGACACACACAAGAGAGAAACAGAAACCCTTAGACTGAATCCATGACTTTCCTCTTATCAACTGAGCCACAGGATTTACTCATTTTAATGAATACATTTCACATAAACTGTGATGAAATGACCTAGTCATATTTCATCCAATAATAAAAATTAAAAATAAAAATGTATTTAATTAAAAATCATCAATCATAAAAAATTACACTGTGCATTAAGAATAAAATGCAAAACATAACTTATGACATTTACCCTACATGTGAAAATAAACTTTAAATCGTGAGTGTTTTTACCGTCTTTACTCTCGATCGGTGGCACTCGGAGCTGAACACTGTTCTCCTTCAGACTCAGCTGATGATAAAGAGCTTTATTCTGTGAAAAAACAATCAAAATAACATCAGGACACAACGTATAACGTTCAGATAATAATACACACGTGAGACTGTACCACTGACAGACAGACAGCAGGGACTGCTTACATATATATATATAACCATTAAAACAGTTAGTTAGGACTGATTCTAAATAAAGATCCTTAAAGGATCTATTGGATCCAATCCTTAAAGAAAAAGTTTATGCCATCATGTTGGTCATCACGGTTTAACAGAAGTATCTCTGTCTTGTGTAACTTCCAATATGACCTTCTTCACACATAAAGAATATATTCTGTTTCATGAAAACAAAAACAATGTTTAATGGCTTTTAGTTCACATCTACTGAATATGCCAGTATATATCTAAAACTTCACTTTTATCTTTCATGCCAATTTTTATTCTCTGGGAGATGAAATAAAATAGTGATGACGTGCTTCTGAACGGATTATGATTGTAATAAAAGACTATTGACTATTTAAAGAAACACCCAAATCCCACCCAAACATTTCAGAAGGATTAATGTTAATGTAATATTGTTTGGGAAAATGTTTAAAAACAGTGTTAAAATAATGTCAACACTTATTTCCCTAATACAATGTTTCCTCTAGATGGCAGCATTTCTCTGAAAACCCTTTTCAGATGATGACCAGTGATGAGACAACATGACAGACATTGAGAATGATTCATAAAATATACAGTCTCTCACCTTCTGATGTGGAGAATAATCATCCACCGTACTGAGAAAAAAGAGAGAGACACTGTGTTAAACACACAAAATCACAAAATGTTTGTTCACTTCTTTGGGATCGAAACATTTGTTTTTCTCAGCTCATGAAAGCTGATTAGATATGATCTGCTTTAGATTGGATGTCACTTTTAATGTGGTCAACACACACAAAATCTTAGAAAAAAAGAAATTGCTTAGACATGGTTTAATATGCGTCATTTGCTTACGATTTTATTTAATCTTTCAACGTTGCTGTATGTGAGAAATTCAGCAGCCAGCTGGCAAATAATGTTTTCTGCACACAAATATTTAATTTTGAACCCTGAGAAAGAATAATGATTGACAAAATGATTATGGATAGCATAGCTCAGATATTTTAGACTTAGTTCATATTGAGATCTCTGACTTTTCATTACATTGTTAAATGTCAGACATAGCAAGGTCTCTAAAAATCTACTGAATCTCTTTTCTGTCTTGGAGAAATACTTGAGATATTAATAAGATGTGATGTAGCGATGCATCCATCATCTTCCTCGTTTCACATATGGCTGCACCCAATTACCCATCAGCCCTCGACTGACTAAACATATGCCAGAAGCCAATCAGATCTGTTGTCTCCGCCCCTCACAGCGTTTATAATTACACCTCAGTCCTGTCATGTCATTCAGCAGGATTATAAATAGCGTGTGTGCCTGTCGTACACGAGGAATCCAGGAGCATCGCCGGTCGATCGGGAACGTCTCCACGCTAATCTGACTTCAGTGAGGATGAGCTGATGAAACGACAGCGTAAGGAGCTCAAGACACACAAACCAAACCAGCGCTCATCCCTTCTGTGTGTGTGTATGTCTCTTCAAGAGCCATATTTATAAAAACTGCACAACGTTGTATTTTAAATACAATATGTCATACTCACTGTCTACGTCGCAGAAGTTTCTGGAACTCTTTCAGGTCTTTTTCCAGTGTAGGAAACTCATAAACATCTTCTAACACATATCGATACAGTGTCTGCAGAAGAAAAACACAATGATTTGATAAATGAACAATAAATGAACGTATGCTCTCATGTAATAGCACATATTCTATATATTTCATCATTTCCTGGTTGCTATGATTTCTTTATTTTATTCTTATACGGTTTTGTTTTCTTACATCTCCACTGCCTTCAGTATAATGTATGTACTGTAAACAATGGAAAATTGTGATTTATTTAAATTAGGGAAACAACACACTCATCTCACAATATGATACTGGGATGAAATCATGATATTTATTGCAAAATGTAAAAAAAATATTATCTTGATGTGTTACATTGTTAAATAATTTTAAACATTCAAAGTTTAATTGAACCTTTTGCATATAAATAATCTCCAAAAAATAAAACTAACAAATTTGTTTAACACAAAAGTAAAATTAAGAAAGGAATTAAAAGCACAATATGTATTTTTCACGAGACAGTAACAAAGATGCCTGATGATGAATGATGTGTAAAATAAGGATAAGAAAATGACATCCATCTATACACACCAGAAACACATTGAATGTTTTTCCAAACCAGTAAGATTTTCAGATATGGGTCATAAAAGACAAAAGAGCTGATCTTAGATCAGATGTATTTCCACTTTTTGATTTATGAAGTAAACAGAAAACACAAGTGAAGGCTGTTGTGTGTGACCTTGCATACGTGCTGTGCAATAACAGAGGACATTTATTACCCAGCATGCATTAGAAATGTATGTCATACTGTAATACATAACTGAACTCACGCTGGGTAATGTCACCACACAAATGAGTTGTGGAAACATGCATTTACAACATAACCAATCTGTCTGACACGCACACAAACACACACTGCGGCCCTGATGAGCACAAACATCACAGTATTGTTCTCGGGGGCGCTGTAAGGTTTGATGGAATCTGAACGCTGTCGTGCGTCTCGTGTGTAATTTAGGCAGTAAAGCAGAAGATGTCGTTTCAGAGCGCGTCTGATCCATCACGACTCGCTTTCATCGGCCTCCTTTACTGCCTGTTACCAGGCAACCATCACCTGGGAAACGCTCCATGTGATGATGTAGAGCGCGACCGTCAAACAGCCTCATCACTGCAGTGACACTGCGGTTGTCATGGAAACAGCAGGCGAGCGCGGGTGCGAGTGGGTGGGCGAGAAAGGCAGGTAAGGACAAGACGGGAATATGTGTGTCTCCATGAGAATCTCCACGAGAAATACAGTAAATGTCACTGATTGAACACACGCTGAGCATTTAATGCTGCTTTAAATGGTTGCATGCACACGTGAACACAAAATTAGAAAGAAAGAAGATGAGAAAACCCATTACAATAAAATCAAGTCCTGACATGAAGAGATCTACACAAAACTGTATATAGACCTATATGTGTGCTTTTAAATCACATGGACATGAGGTTATGAGAGTTTTGAGAGTGATTACCTTCATGAAGAGCTTGACATTCTCCTCCTCTCGCAGGAAGTCTTTATATAGAGAGCTCCATTGAGACACCAGGTGCAGAACCTTCCTCTTCCTAAAGAGAGCCTCCTTTCCTTCCTCCTTACCACGACAGCGCTTCGTACAATAGGTGAGAGCAGGTTAAAGACCAATAACAACACTAATGAATCAATGAATCATCATCAAGACATCAACACCAACTAATCAACATCTATAAATGAATATCATTAAATCAACAATAACTGAATCAACACCAACATATCAATATCACTGAATCAACACCAATGAATTAATAAATCAATATCAACAGTAATAAATCAACACTAATGCATCAATACCAATGAATTAATAAATCAATATCAACAGTAATAAATAACACTAATCAATAAATCAATATCAACTAATGCATCAATGCTAATGAATCAATAAATCAATAAATCAATATCAACAGTAATAAATCAACACTAATGCATCAATACCAATGAATTAATAAATCAATATCAACAGTAATAAATCAACACTAATGCATCAATACCAATGAATCAATAAATCAATATCAACAGTAATAAATCAACACTAATGCATCAATACCAATGAATTAATAAATCAATATCAACAGTAATAAATCAACACTAATGCATCAATACCAATGAATCAATAAATCAATATCAACAGTAATAAATCAACACTAATGCATCAATACCAATGAATTAATAAATCAATATCAACAGTAATAAATCAACACTAATGCATCAATACCAATGAATCAATTCAATATCAACAGTAATAAATAATAAGTTTAATAAATCAATATGGTGCTGCATCAACACTAATGCATCAATACCAATGAATTAATTCTTTATCAAATACATATTTTAAACTTCATTAATTGTATTACACATT